>CM051363.1:10295323-10495323 GCA_028015245.1 Cardamine occulta
TGTTTCCACATTTTTTTGTAGAAAAACATGTTTTCGTGTTTTTGGCGAGAAAATATATTTCTGTATTTTTGGCGGGAAACTATGTTTCCACGTTTTTTGCAATTCATATAATCAAAATATAATTGAGTGGACACCCATGCAAACCCCATTTGGACTTGGTTCTTTTTGGACATGGTAATTTTTTGTCCATTGTCCAGGCAGACGAACAAATTACTGTCCAAGAAAAATAAATGTCCAACTCGACATGCCCATTTGGTCTTGTGACAGCCCAAATGACAGACCAACTGGACATAATTTTCCGCCAAAAACATAGAAATATATTTTTCAGCCAAAAAACACAGAAACATGTTTTCCGTCAAAAACGTGGAAACATAGTTTCTCGCCAAAAATACAGAAACACATTTTTCCGTAAAAAATACAGAAACACGTTTTTCCACCAAAACAACTTTTTAAGTTAAAGTGATTCAAAAATATCAAAAAAAAGTCAAAGAATATTCGAGAAGAAATTGTAAGTTTTTTCTTTCGTGAATAGGTTTTTTTTTTAATTTCTCCTAAATCAGAAAATTCTAGCAATGTTTGTCCATGTATTGTCCGCTGACCACATGGTTTGATCCATTTTCAACCGTGGTCCAATTGGATATGTCCAATTTAGAAAAATTTGTAATTTGACTGAATGAATCCCATGGACAAATGTCCAATTGACAGCCCTACCTACAACTAGGGTTGGCATAATTTTTGGGACAATAATTTATTTGGAAATAGAAGAGTTTCTGTAAATAGTAAATACACATATGTTAATGAATCAGCTAGGTTTTTGATTCAATAATGAAAATGATAATTAAAGTGAGATAGGGTATTATTTCAAGCAATGAAATTACTTTTTGTGCAAACGACGGCTAAACTGTTGGGCAAGTGGTTTAATTATACTATAGAGAGTTTTAAGCTTGTTATATGGAGTTAGGATCTACTGATAATGGAAATGATGGTCTAGCTGTTGTTTAATTATTGTTCATTGATATGTGATAATTGTGACATTACGGTTTATCTTTTTGATGTATCACAGACCGTTTCCGCCAACACCAAGAACGAATAAATTAACATGAACCAAGTCTAAAAGTCTGACGGCAAAAACTGTTAACTCCAAGCCTACTTGTGATCGTCGGACTGCAAAAAGTCATGAGAGTAGAAGTAAGACGGCGACGAGGACTTCAACCGCCGGAAGAAACTTCAAGAAATTTCTCTTTCGTTCGAACCTCTTCATGGCGTCAACTTTCTCAGCCGCAACATTCTCGGAAACAAACGACGCCATTTTCTAAACTCTCTTGTAACTCCAAGGGAAGTGATGGTTTTAAGTAAAGTGGATGATCACTAAGACTTTGTCTAATCACTAAACGTTTAGTTGACGATTTTATATAGAGAGATATAAAGACTCTATAATTGGTTTCAATTATTGAAACAAATTGGATAAATCATATTTTTCTTTATAGTTTTGTCGTGGAAATTGTACATAACTAAAGAGTAGTAGGTGAATAAGTCCAATTCCAGGAAAATTAAATAAAATTCGTATATGAAGAATTGATAGAGAATCATTGGAGACAAGTTGAATAAAGTAATAAATAAAAAAATGGGAAGAATTGGTTGGAAAGAGTTGGCGAATAAAGAAAAAGGCAGGTGAAGCTGCACTGTACAGCAACGACCGGGCCAATGTTAGCACGGTTGGGCGACGTACACCGCCGGACTAAACTGACACGTGTTTACTACCCATTACATTTTCTGGTTTTTTTTTTTGGATACCATCAATTACTACATTCATTGTACGTATTTGAAATAATAGAGTAATCAGTGACTAGATTCATCATTTGATAGATCTTGGAATTATGCAGGAAAAATAAAACTTCTGAAATGATAAAAGAATGCAAAAGAAATAAAATGCATGTATGGATGATTTTGGTTATTTATGAGTTATATGGTAGAATGTTTTACATAATTGGTCATCAATGCACTGATCTATAAGACTAGATATAGGTCCTAGCTAGTAGATGTTGTTGTGGGAGGGCCAGTATAAGTAGGGTTGTCAATTGGATATTTGTCCATGGGTTTCGTCTAGTCCAACTACAAATTTGTCCAAATGGACCACGGTTGAAAATGGTTAAGATCATGTGGTTAGCGGACAGTTTATGGACAAACATTGCTAGAATTTTTTAA
The DNA here is from genome assembly GCA_028015245.1 of Cardamine occulta. Taxonomy (NCBI): domain Eukaryota; kingdom Viridiplantae; phylum Streptophyta; class Magnoliopsida; order Brassicales; family Brassicaceae; genus Cardamine; species Cardamine occulta. The sequence goes on from CM051363.1 coordinate 10,297,529, forward strand.
TTTAGGAAAAATTAAAAAAAAAAACTATTCACGAATAAAAACCTCACGATTTCTTCTCGAATCTTCTCTAACGTATTTTTGATATTTTTGAATCACTTTAGCCTAAAAAGTTATTTTAGCAAAAAAACATGTTTCCGCTTTTTTAGCAGAAAAACGTGTCTCCGCGTTTTTAGAAAGAAACTATATTTTCACGTTTTTAGAGAGAAACTATGTTTCCACGTTTTTAGAGAGAAACTATGTTTTCGTGTCTTTTGGCGGAAAAATATATTTTCGTGTTTTTGACGGAAAATTATGTTTCAACGCTTTTGGCGAAAAAATAGGGTTTCTGTTTTAGTGGAAAAACGTGTTTTTGTTTTTGGCGAAAAAAACTTGTACTCGCGTTTTTTAAAAAATGTGTTTATGTGTTTTTGGCAGAAAACTATGTTTCCACATTTTTTGTAGAAAAACATGTTTTCGTGTTTTTGGCGAGAAAATATATTTCTGTATTTTTGGCGGGAAACTATGTTTCCACGTTTTTTGCAATTCATATAATCAAAATATAATTGAGTGGACACCCATGCAAACCCCATTTGGACTTGGTCCTTTTTGGACATGGTAATTTTTTGTCCATTGTCCAGGCAGACGAACAAATTACTGTCCAAGAAAAATAAATGTCCAACTCGACATGCCCATTTGGTCTTGTGACAGCCCAAATGACAGACCAACTGGACATAATTTTCCGCCAAAAACATAGAAATATATTTTTCAGCCAAAAAACACAGAAACATGTTTTCCGTCAAAAACGTGGAAACATAGTTTCTCGCCAAAAATACAGAAACACATTTTTCCGTAAAAAATACAGAAACACGTTTTTCCACCAAAACAACTTTTTAAGTTAAAGTGATTCAAAAATATCAAAAAAAAGTCAAAGAATATTCGAGAAGAAATTGTAAGTTTTTTCTTTCGTGAATAGGTTTTTTTTTTAATTTCTCCTAAATCAGAAAATTCTAGCAATGTTTGTCCATGTATTGTCCGCTGACCACATGGTTTGATCCATTTTCAACCGTGGTCCAATTGGATATGTCCAATTTAGAAAAATTTGTAATTTGACTGAATGAATCCCATGGACAAATGTCCAATTGACAGCCCTACCTACAACTAGGGTTGGCATAATTTTTGGGACAATAATTTATTTGGAAATAGAAGAGTTTCTGTAAATAGTAAATACACATATGTTAATGAATCAGCTAGGTTTTTGATTCAATAATGAAAATGATAATTAAAGTGAGATAGGGTATTATTTCAAGCAATGAAATTACTTTTTGTGCAAACGACGGCTAAACTGTTGGGCAAGTGGTTTAATTATACTATAGAGAGTTTTAAGCTTGTTATATGGAGTTAGGATCTACTGATAATGGAAATGATGGTCTAGCTGTTGTTTAATTATTGTTCATTGATATGTGATAATTGTGACATTACGGTTTATCTTTTTGATGTATCACAGACCGTTTCCGCCAACACCAAGAACGAATAAATTAACATGAACCAAGTCTAAAAGTCTGACGGCAAAAACTGTTAACTCCAAGCCTACTTGTGATCGTCGGACTGCCTACTCCTCCTGAGGCAAATGTAAAACCAACTGCATCCATTTGATAAGTTATTTTGATTTAACTTTTTGAAGATGATCATTTTGCATTTTCATGAAAGCGCAATCACGGATAAGTGGTCTTGGGAAGTGTGTCTGGGACAAAAGAAATTAGGACGAACTTTTTTATGTCGACAAATAAACATTTGTATTCACTCTCTCGTGTTGTTACTATGTTACTATGTGGCATACAAATATCTATATAAACATTTGTGACTGAATAAATCGACATCCAAACCGAGCAAATTAAAAAAAATCAAAATATCAAATTCTTAACAAACCGAACAACCGTTTAGATCATATGCCAAGTACTAGTTCGAAATTTCATAATTACCAATAAAGCCAGATTGCCCTAAGCTCTGCTTAAAGCACTTTCAATAGAAATCTCTCACAAAGTCTCTTATTCATAAAAATATTAATAAAATAATAGATAATTGTTTTTACCGGTAAGAGTCTCTCTAAAAAAAGGTCAAAAAATCTCTCATTTGAAAGATTTTGAGAGAGTTTTTCACTTTTTTTTTTTTAACTTTTATAATTAAAAACTAATACTTATTATTTTATTAATTTTTTTTATATGAGATACTATTGTGAGAGAGACTATGGAATGCTCTTGCCATTAGTGAGTGACAAGTGGAGAGTAGTGAAAAGAAGGGCTCGGTTTTCAAAACGCTTGATATATTTTTTGATTTGGTTTATAATAAGAAAAAATCTTGAAGGTTGGCGGTGTTCCCGTCAGAGAGATCACGAGAATCATCTCTTCATCACAATATCACATTATAATTGTTTCTCTTCTTTCTTTTTTTTATTGTTTTCGAAATCACAATTTCTTGATCTCTCTTTATCATTTCCGTTTCTCTTTCCACTGCGAAAAAGTAAAAGCTCACTGTCACACTCATTTCTCACCACTTGAGAGAGAACTTTTTATAGGTGGTTTCATTGTGGTGTGGGACAAATTAGTCGACTTCTCGATTTTCTTCTCTTTTAAACACTGTTTTTCGAATCGAATCTGGGTATTTATAATTTTATAAAGATCCATTTTTTTTAAGAATCTGAGTATTTCTAAAGCTGATCTTTTTATAATCTGATCTACATCTTACTTTTCAGTTCTCTTGGATTTTTTTAATATTACTTAAAATAAAGTGGTAAAATTCTGAAAAATATGGAGTCTTGCTGTCCTCATTGTACGAGTCCCTTTGGTCTGAACAAAAGAGTTGTTTCTGAGAGAGTTAGCTCCTTCTGGGGAGCCCACGTTGTCAAGGCCAATCATCTCAGCACACAGAAACTTAGAAGTGGTCCTGTAAAGATTCAGACAAAACTCATTCGCTCTGTTCTCACTCCATTTGTTGATCAAGAGTCTCATGTGAGTATTTACACTTGCAATTCCCAAAAAAAAAAAAAAAAAACTACTTGTGTTGAATCTTGTATTATCTTATGTTTCTGTATGCTACGTGTAACTATACTTCTACATTTGAATCTGCCTAGTATCAGTGAACCCTCAATTCTGTGTCCATTTTTGTTGGAAATTGATTTGGACTGTGTTGAAAATGACTTGTAATGGTGTTTAAGATGGTGCAGCTGCTCAAACTTTAGCTGTAGGTCTACTATAACTAGACTAGGACTAAATGTAGCAGATCGTAGCTGTTGTGAGTTGGTTGAGCAGTCTAGTGAGGGATGATGGATTGATAATGAGGGTATGGATTTTTAGAACTGGTTAGGCAAGAGAGTCACATATCAATCAACTTTTTCTAGTTTTTGTGAATTGAAGTTTCTTTTCTCAACTGATGTCCCTAAAAGCTTCTTTTATTTGTTTGTTTTACCTTCCAAGTCCTGTTTTGATGTAAAGAATGCATTTTTAGGAACCTCTGTTGAGGACTCAAAATGCAGACCCAAAGAATGTAGCGTCTATCATACTAGGTGGTGGTGCTGGGACTCGGTTGTTCCCTTTGACAAGCAAGAGAGCTAAACCTGCGGTAAGGAGTGTTTTTGTTGATGATTCTGATTCATTGTGAATGAGTTTTTTAACTTGTTAATAATTGTAGGTGCCAATTGGAGGGTGTTACAGGCTGATAGATATACCGATGAGCAATTGCATCAACAGCGGTATTAGAAAGATCTTTATCTTAACTCAGTTCAACTCCTTTTCTCTCAATCGCCACCTTTCTCGTACTTACAACTTTGGCAATGGAGTCAATTTTGGTGATGGGTTTGTTGAGGTGATAGCATTACCTGCCATATATTAGATTTATCTTCCTGTGTTTTTATTTGCAACTAAAGTGTTTCTTCTGGGAATGAATAGGTTCTTGCTGCAACCCAAACTTCTGGAGATGCAGGAAAGAAATGGTTTCAGGGAACTGCGGATGCCGTTAGGCAGTTTATGTGGGTCTTTGAGGTTGTCTTTTTGTCTCTTTTTTTCTCACAGTAAGTGTTCTTGTTGGTACGATTAAAATGGTTGGAAACATAATTTTGGGGGTGTTTATGCAGGATGCTAAGACAAAGAATGTGGAACATGTCTTGATCTTGTCTGGGGATCATCTTTATCGGATGGATTACATGAACTTTGTGCAGGCTAGTTTTATTCTTCATGTTTGTCAACAACGCTGAGCTTTATGTGAGCTTTGTTCATTTCTTGTTTGTCTTTTGCAGAAGCACATTGAGTCAAATGCTGATATCACAGTTTCTTGTCTTCCAATGGATGAGAGGTGTGTTTGAGGATCATTAACCATGTTCTTGCCTTACTTTTGTTTGGTGAACTTATTCGGTTTTCTTCTTATTAACAGCCGTGCTTCAGATTTTGGGCTGCTTAAAATTGACCAGTCTGGACAAATCGTTCAATTCTCGGAGAAGCCAAAGGGAGATGACTTGAAGGCCATGGTAATGATTTCTTTTGTTTATCAAAACTGTTCACTACGCTAGGTAACGCAACTCAGTTTCTTGCTTGCAACATTACTGTAACTTGGTGTTTTTCGCGCTTTCAGCAAGTTGATACTTCAATTCTTGGGTTACCACCAAAAGAAGCTGCGGAGTCCCCTTACATTGCATCGATGGGTGTTTACGTGTTTAGAAAAGAGGTTTTGCTAAAGCTTCTAAGATCAAGTTATCCTACATCCAATGACTTTGGCTCTGAAATTATCCCTTTGGCTGTAAAGGAGTATAATGTCCAGGTCTTTTTCTTTTCTCTTTAGCCATATATCATATCATCAATCAATATTTGTGCCTTTCTTTATTTTATTATTAACTTGTCAAAAATTGGAATGGCTAGGCATTTTTGTTCAATGACTATTGGGAGGATATTGGAACCATAGGATCATTCTTTGATGCCAATCTAGCTCTCACAGAACAGGTTTTTTGCTCGACATTAATGTTTTATCTCTAGAACAAGTTGGTGAAACCTAACCATGCCATTTATTTCAATCTTGGCAGCCTCCTAAATTCCAGTTTTACGACCCAAAAACACCCTTCTTCACTTCTCCACGGTTCTTGCCACCTACCAAAGTTGACAAGTGCAGGGTACGATTTCTTGAATCTCTTTATCCCATTGTTTCAGTTGATGATTCATAAGATGTTATCATTTAAAAGTATATGCTGGAAATGCAGATACTTGATTCTATAGTTTCACATGGATGCTTCTTGAGAGACTGCAGTGTGAAACACTCAATTGTGGGCATAAGATCACGTATAGAGTCTGGAGTAGAGCTTCAGGATACGATGATGATAGGAGCTGATTTCTACCAAACAGAAGTTGAAATCGCGTCTCTACTGGCACAAGGGAAAGTTCCGATAGGGGTTGGCCAGAACACCAAAATCAGGTATAATAATAACCTTTCTCTATCCGAAAGAAAGCAGATAACGTTTTGAATCATCTTTTCAATATAGCATTCATCTTCTTGCTTGTGTTGGTGAATACAGGAACTGTATCATTGACAAGAACGCCAAGATTGGGAAGAATGTGGTCATAGCGAATGCAGATGTATGTTTTCGTAAATCTTTGTGTTAAATTTTCGAAGAATTCCTTGTCTGATATTGGTGTTGTGGCAGGGCGTGGAAGAAGGAGATAGGCCAGAGGAAGGGTTTTACACAAGGTCAGGCATCACCGTTGTGCTCAAGAACGCCACCATTAGAGATGGTCTGCATATTTAGCTTTTAAACCTCTCTTTAGGAGCAGTGTAAGTCGCTTCTTGTGATTTTGTAACGAGAGAATATTACGTTCGACTAATAATTTAATAAAATAAGAGCGACAAATAATGACAAGTTTTAGCAACTTACGTAAGAAAAGGTTTCAATATTACATTCACTAATAACTCATTTTTTCTGTTAAAATTACGAGTATCAAAACTTAGTCATCACTTAATTTATTTACAATAGGCCATAACATAAGCAATGCAACAGAAATCTGGAGTTAAAGAGTCGAAGCTTCTTTGACATATACGAACATGATATGATTATTCAATCAATAAAACACCACATAAATACTCTACTCTAGATTATCAAAATCATAACCAGGAACACTTTAAACAGAGATATTTCGAAACGTTTACAAACCAGAAACCCTTTTAACAGCAAAAATAGAAACACATGAGTTAGCCGTACTTGCTCACACATAACCATATGTGGGTATGGTAACAACAAAAAAATATTGTGACTAGTCATGTGTGAGCAAGTATTGGTGAATCAGCAAAAATAGACCATTGGTGATTCACAAGATTAATGAATTTGATAATTCATTAATCTCCTTTGTGTTAAGTAATGTCGTCCATAGACCTTTTCTGTTTGTTTTTTTTTAACTTTGAATTTTGGGTCTCTCAAGATTGTTTGCAAAAAAGTTGTCATTATCAATGGACCAAACTCGCATGCTCGGCGTTTATCATTACCATTTATAATTACATACACCGACTCCTTTTGATTTTTTATTTATTTATATTCTCAGCCTCTTCTCACCGTTACTTCCCGCCTCACGTTGACGATATGAGAATATTTTATCTATCATTTCTATGCACTTTAATTTTGTTCTTGGTAGCTATCACAAAGGAGCACAAAACCACACAAGTTTTTCATAAAAAGTTGTAATGATCGTCCGCTCAAGTGGGTCACTGCTCACTGTATAGGCTTCTTCATTACTAAATATGTCGAGTGAACTTCGAGTTCTAACTTCTATGACAATGAAGTGGTTCTATATTAAATTACAAATTAATTATCATGAATATTGTATAATGTATCAATATTATTTCTAATATCATTTAATTTTTGTTTTGATATAACATATCTTATCATTTTACTGAACAGAAAAAAGTACACTTGAGAGTATAGAGAAACCATCGAAAATGGTTATTTGAGATGAAAACGACTAAACACTAAACATACTTACCTATTTTTATAAAATAGCCATTCTAATTTGGTCCTATATAAAATCAACCCTTCAACAAATTAAGCTCCAGAAAAGTAATACTACTTATGTTGACCTTTTGTGACTAATGCTCATGCTCATACATACCATACTTGTCTATATCTTGCTTTTTAGCATCATCACACTCAATTGCTTTGTTTTGACTTTAATTTCTATCTCTTAAGGGCATGCCTTTCGTGTTCCTTAAGGCTAATTGCTCACTAGTTTATGCTGCTTTTGAATAAAGTATTATATATATATATAATTAATTTTAAATATTTTTGTAGAAAAAAATTCGAAAGATTCGTTGTTGGATTGAGGAATCATGATTCAAGTTTTTTTAAACTATGATATCAATTATAATTAATCGTTGTGGATGCCTTAATTGACAAGAATATCCGATACTCTACATATATATTATAGACATTAGTCTTCACTTTCACATGAGATCCTCGATTAAACAAAAAACTATTATCTACATTTCTAAAATTTGGTATGAATTTGCTATTTATTAACTAACTGAAAAATGAATAAAATAAGAAATGGATGAAAGAACTTAATTTTACAAATGATATATAGTGAAATCAAACAAAACATGAATGAAACAAACAAACAAAAAACTTGTAAAAATATATTGAAAAATGTGAAAATGATAAATTGATAACAAGTATACTCCCATCTACAAATGAGTTGCTCTAAACCCTTTAAACCTGATAAATTTTTAGTCATTTTATACATTTGAAGTAGTTTTGTCCTAAATATAACTAGGAACTAATTAAACGACTTCCTCTCAATTTTTCTTCTTATCCAAATGTGGAACGAGTTAGTCGACATGAGAGAAAGAAGACAAATAATTCTTTTATAGCATATATAAAAATGGGTGGAGTATAAAACAATTTGAAAAGAAAAGAAAAGGAAAAGATATAAAATCTGTTTCCATAACTAATGGCTAATGCCTTGTTTACATGGAAAAACGAGACTTTCGGACTCAGGTCTTTATATTATATAGATTTTATAATGCGAAGCAACTAATTTCCAGAAAAGAAAAAAAAGAATTCCGAAATTGCTAATTAAAATTAAAAAAAAAACTGGTTAAACAAAGCGTCTTAACGAATTAAATTCGACATTTATATTGCAACCTTCCCTTCAACGCAAACATTTCTCTCTTTTTTTTTTTCCTCTACGCTTTAGCAACACCAAACCTTCATCTTCTTCTTCATCTTCCACTAACAACACTTCCTTCTTCAACTATGGATAAGAAGCACGGCTTGTTCTCCAAGTCACATTCCCGTCGATCAAGATCCAAGAGTCCAATACGAAGCGTCTCCCCGATCATTATCCGTCGCCGGAAAGGTCGTTATGTCTCGCAACCGGACCGGCACATGTCTGAGATGCTTGCTCCGGTTAGAGAAGGTCCTGATCCAGATGGTGAAGAGTCTGGAAGTAGTGGAGATTACTCTAGGTTTGAGAGACGATGGTATAATTGGATGAAATGTCAGCTTCCGGTAGCTCCGCCTTCAGTATCGTCGTCTTCGGAATTTAAACGAACGGATCTGAGGCTTCTGCTTGGTGTTCTTGGCGCACCATTAGGTCCAGTGCACGTTAGTGCTCTGGATCTCCTTCCACACCTCAGCATCAAGAATACTCCAATGGTGAGTGAGCTAATTCCACTGTTTTTCCTCAAATTGGGACAATCTTACTCGAATTTGGAGTTTTTTATTGAGGATTTATGCTCTTCTGTGCATAAATCTTAGTTGAATTTAGCTGAATCTTCTTCTGGTTGCATTAATGGACAAGGACTGCGCAATTAATTGAGATTTGTCAATTTTTTCTCCGATTGTTCAATTTGAATTCTTGTGTTGATGGTCAAGTCTTAATAACTCTTTACCAATACTTGAATTATAGGAAACCTCCTCTGCACAATACATACTTCAGCAGTATACGGCTGCATCAGGTGGTCAAAAGCTTCATAGTTCTGTGCAAAATGGATATGTTATGGAAAGAATCAGGACGATGGCTTCAGAGTTTGAAACAGGCTCAAAGGGTTCAAATAGCAAGAATAATTCATCAAAAGCCGTTGAGTCTGGAGGATTTGTGTTGTGGCATATGAATCCTGACATGTGGTACATGGAGCTTGTTCTTGGTGGAAGCAAAGTCCTTGCAGGCTGTGATGGGAAGCTTGTGTGGAGGCACACACCATGGCTTGGGCCTCATGCTGCTAAAGGTCCGGTTAGACCATTACGACGTGCTCTTCAGGTCAGACCTCTAATCCCGAGGAGGCTTCTCATGCGTTTTTTTCTTGAGGTTGCATAATTAAATTGTTGCTGTTGTGCTTTCAGGGACTTGACCCGAGAACCACAGCGTATATGTTTGCAAATGCAAGATGCATAGGAGAAAAAAATATTGATGGAGAAGACTGTTTCATTCTCAAGCTATGCGCAGACCCAGCAACACTTAAAGCTAGAAGCGAAGGGGCATCAGAGACCATAAGACATACTTTATTCGGTTACTTCAGCCAAAAAACCGGTCTTCTTGTTCACTTAGAAGACTCCCAGCTAACCCGAATCCAAAACAATGGAGGCGAAGCGGTTTACTGGGAGACAACCATCAATTCATGCCTAAAAGACTACAAACCCGTCGAAGGTATCATGATAGCTCACTCCGGTAGATCTGTGGCTACACTTTTAAGGTTTGGAGATATGTCATCGGGACATAACACTAAGACCACAATGCAAGAAGCATGGGTGATCGATGAAATTGCGTTCAATGTTCCTGGCTTGTCTATGGATTGCTTCATTCCACCTTCTGAACTCAGTTTTGATTCTCACGTTGAAGACTTATCTCAAGGCCCTAAAATCAAGACATTGCATGGTTCAGTAGCGAACCGTTAGAAATATGGATGATGGCAGGAACAAGGAGATCAAATGTGTATAACTCATTCAAAACAAACCTCTAGATCGGTTATTCTACTTGCTATTGTTGAAAACTAAAATTCTTGTAGAAAAGCTATGTAGAAGAGAAGTTTCGTTGAAGATGTAAATAGAGCGCAGGAGAATTTGGTTCTCTTTACTTCGCATAATGGTAGAGGAATGTGTATAATTCGAGGTCTATTTTCATTATAAACTTAGTAAGTCAATACAATTTATTTTATATAAAATAAATACGGTTTCAGTAAGTCAATACTATGATAGAATCAGCAATGTGTTCTTCTGGGATATTCTGTGAAGAGGTATCTATCTATTCACCTAATGGCCTGAAAAAAGGCGACTAGTACTAGCCTGTTCGTTTGTTTCTACCACTCAAAAAGTCAAACCCTAAATGTGAGTTTGGATTTCAAAAATGTAGGTTGTATATATCTTTACAAAGATATAACATGAGCATTTAACTTATGTTTGAGTAAAAATACTTGAATTTCAATGCTAATAGTGGAATTAATCCATTTGCACATTGTCGTTTGCAAATCACTGTAGACCGAATTCTTTTTCATAAAATAGGGAGGTTCATTAGTTAACCGGTTCGGTTGAGAGCAATCTATCTACCGGATTCACCAACAAACAAACAAGAATCATCGGTTAAATCTCAGATTCTCAATTTCCGCTCTTTGCTTCAGTCGATTTCTAAATTAGATTCTCTCTTGTGAAGATAATGGTGCTTTCTGACTTCACTGGAGTCGGTGTTGGATTCGGTATGCCCATTCTCAATTCTTTCTCGCCCTTTTTTTGATTTCCACTCTTAATTTTGTGTTTTGGAATAACTAGGGTTCGGTGTTGGCTGTGGATTTGGCGTTGGATGGGGCTTTGGAGGTTCGTTCACAACTTATCTCTCTTACTTTTCTTTGGTGGAAAGACTAGATTTGAATAGGTTAAAGATGGAATGATCATTTTCACAAATTGAATAATTTCCATTTGGAACAATACTCTGCTCTGCTTGCTTAGTTTCGTGATCATATTTATTTTTGGGAATTTCTCAGTGAGATTATCCATCATTACTCAAAATGGAAATGATTGTCTGATGGCATATTCTAGACTCAACTCTAGGTTACATTTTGATGGATTCACACTCTTTCTGTTGCTTTCTTGCAGGAATGCCAATGAACATTTTAGGCGTTGGTGCAGGTAAGCATTCAAAACAGCCTACTTCTGCATCTTTATCAACCACCAAAAGGCAGTGTAATGCTAACTTCTAGCTACTGCTTGTATATGAAGGTGGCGGTTGCGGGGTGGGTTTGGGCCTCGGCTGGGGTTTCGGGACTGCCTTTGGGAGTCACTACCGATCATCTAGACTTACATTTCAAGGCATCGAGTTAGAAACAACCGACAAACGTGAGGATAAGGTCGAAAACATATCCAAAAACACCACTTAATCTGTCTCGTGCTTCGATCTTCAAAACTTAGCTCTGATTGATTGTAAAAGGATTAAAGTCTTTGTCATTTCTACTTTTAAATCAAAAATGCTTTTCTATATTCTGAAATTGTCATTTTCACAATGTTCTACTTACGATGAGCTATCTTCAATCTTGGATTTATGGTCCCAAATAACTCAATAAACTCTACAATGTTTGTTTACTCGGAATGGTTGCAAGAGCCTTTTATGCCTCAATGTAACCCGTTTCGAAAAATCAAAATGCGTTTCTATATTACAAAACAACTAAAACCAGTGGAACTATACTGTACAGTAAAAAAAATGTAGATATTGCCAAATTCGTCTCTTTTGCCGTTACAACAAAAGAAGATGAATGAACTCGAACGTTGTATTCTTGTACCTGTCTTCTACTTTGTATGTTTTGCCACTACCACTGCAATGACAAGACAAAATAAGTCATCTCAAAACTTTACTTAGAAGGGATGCAAACCTTTGCTTTCTAAATATCTACGATTTGGTATAGTAAACGTTACCGATAAGAAAAACTAAAAGAAGAATCCAAATCGCAGCATGAACCGATTTACTATATTGCATTCGATACTGAGACCGTTGAAGTTGCCTCTGTATAGTTCCATACCAACCATGAAGCTGCTTTTCATAACAGTCCTCTTCACACTCCATACAACTTTTGCCCCTCTCAAAACATCCATTCACAACTTGCTGAGAAACACAACAAAAAATCCTTATTAGTAAACATTTCTAGTGAGCATGAGGAAAAATCTCGCGGTTGGAGATCGATCGATCTTACTTGGTTTGCTTGGATAGGTAATAAAGCAGCAGCATCAGAGTCTCCTTGACGATCTAAAGCCTTCCACTTTCTAACGCAATGATTGGATCCAGGATCCATATAGTTTAGGAACCCCGAGACGCTAGGTACTTTCCGTGGAGGTCGAACTAATGGTTCATCAGAAGGTTTCTGCAGTAAACCATCGTCAGAAACCGCAATGTTCCAAGCACTGATATCAGCAGTAGCACTTGCAGCCCTTCTATGTCCATGTTGCTTTGCTTCTCCACTTGTTGAAAGTTGTTTCTTTACAGAATCAGATGGTCCAGTCAAGAACAAGGCAAGCTCATTACGATCATCTTCATCTAAACGAACCCATCTTGGAGTTCCTTTGCCATCAGATTGTGCAGCTTCCTTGAGAGATTTCTCTATTTTCGAAACCTGAGCTTCCATTGCGAAAGTAAACTCGCGATGCCTATTTCGAGTTTCAGCACTCAAACGATTGTCATAGCTAGATTTAACAGCTTTTTGGAATTCATCTAACTACACCAAAGAGATGACAGATTCAATTGGAGAAATCAATCAATCAACACTAATTAGAATCGAGTTCTGAGGAAGGATAGAAAGAAACCTGCCATTTGGTGGTTCCGAGAGCGGCGTGAAGATCTCTGTGAAGCTGTTCAGAGTCCCATACATTTGAATTTGAAGAGCCTTGTTTCTTATGAATCCATGTTCTATAAGCTGACTCCATTCTGCAGATGAATCGAAGATGATGATGATGATGACAACATTGTGAGATTTCAGATCTCAAAACTTAGATTAATCAGAATCCTAAATTCTATCGAGATTAACATCACCAACAATGCGAATTGTAGTTTTACAGATTCAATATGAAAATTGAGAGATTAGGATCCGAGAAAAGTAACCTGTCAGCAGATTCCTGAACCTCTTCAGCAGCGGCAAAGAAAGGATCCTTCTCCCACCGATCCAAACTCGTCGTCATCTTTTGTGAAAGAAAACTAAAATTTCCTAAGGGAATAATAATCCAATGGTTGGAAGGAGATGAGAAGAAACCCAGAAAGCAAAAGAGATTGAAAATGGAGAAATGAGGATGGATCGAAAGATTTCAGAGAGAAGAGAGAAACGTTAATAGATAGCCAAATTACGGCCTTTCGTTACAATCACGCGCACGTGCGAAAATAGAGTACGTTTGTTTCTTTCTTCAAAGACAAACTCAATATCTATGTGCATTCTTCTTCTTCTTTTTTTCTTTTCATTCTCTCTTTTCTTTTGCCTATTAGGCTATTAGAGCACCTCCAACAGAGACTGCTAAGTGGGGTTTTAAAATTTTTAATGAATTAAAACTGATTAAAATCCAAATCAACCAAAACTCATTAGAACCGATTCTTAATTAAACTGATGTTTTACTCTGCTTGTCTTTTCATGTGTAGCAACTTTAGAAGATGTTCTGTCATTAGAGATCCTCACTATACCCGCTTATGTCTTGTTTAAGACACATGTATGTTGCTATAAACTTTGATCTTTTAATGTATATAGTAATAACTAATTCGATCTGATGAGTTCTTTTATTTGTTTAACTTATAGGAAGCTACAAATCTTGCAATCAACAAAGGATAGGAGAAGCTTAGAGACACAATGTGCAAGTCATTCATTCATTGCTATTTTAAAGTCAGTTTCTAAGATAGTATGCTTGAACCTATTGCTGTTTGGTTAGTGAAATGGTAAAAAATGTTTTGTTTGGTTAAACTTGGTTGATGATTGACGCCTCATGATCTGATTTAAAATTTAGTGATTTAATCTGACTTGGGAACTTTAAACTGTATGTGTTTTTTGATAATGCTTTGAATCTGTTCTTTCAATATGTTCTGATAATGCTTGAATTTGTTCTGGTAATGCTTGAATCAGTGATGTCAATGTTTGTGTTATGTTCTTTGATCAATGACAAATGCTTGAATGATGTCTATTGTTTGTTTCTGTTCTGTTAATGCTTGAATTAATCGGTTCTGTTAATCCTTGAATTAATTGATTCTGTTAATGAGTTTGTTAGTCATTTTGAGTGTGTGTCAAGTTTTGGAACCAAGTTTTCAAAAATTAAAATTTTTAGAACCTCATTAGAGGTTCTACCATTGGACTATGTAAAAAATTAGAAACCTTTATAAGTATCTAAACTTTTCATTTTGCATTATTTCAATTATAAATATGGTTAGAACCCCATATGGGTTCTAAACCATTGGAGATGCTCTTACATTTTCATATTATTTACTTTTTACTATTTGCTTGACGAATTAGTAACCAATAGTATGATAAACAAAATATATGCGACAAATGATAATCATACTTTCATTATTGATCATACGCGCAAAAAATAGTACTATGATGGAAGAAAAAAAAAGCTATGAAATATGAAATAATGTTTATAATCATTTTCAAATTTTCTCTATTTTATTTATTGCAGTTTCTAAAGAGTTTACTGTTTCCTCTCACATTCATCTTTCCCATACTATGTATGATAAGTTCAAATCAGATCATTGAGGCCGATATAGGAGTCCTATTTAACATCTTAAGTACTTAACAAGAAAAAATTGTTTTTAGGTTTTTGTAAGGAAAAGCCAAATTTTCTTATGGCTGACACTGCAAAATGAATAATGAAGAAGGCAACAAAAAGTATGGGAAAAGTCATGCGAATCAGACCCATCAACTGAACTGAAACCCCTTCTGGTGAGTCACCATATACGCACTGCACATCTCTCTAATGCTAACCATCACCTTTGTATTATGTCCCAATATTTATATAAATAGTGTCATATGTGTGTGGTTGTGTATTATTCAATCACAAGTCCTTCTACTTACTTTCTCAGATTCTAATTTAAAAAAAGTTATCACTAAGCAGCCATCATGGCTAGAGTGATGTTGTGGTTTCTTGTTTCCTCGTATCTATGCCTCATTGGTCATATGGTTGGCGAGGCTGCAAGAGACAGTGCGTTCATGAAGAATCCAGTACACTCCAATGAGATAAGAAAGAGTAACAGGCACGTAACCGGGTTTATGGGTGAACTCACAACTGGCGGCTATGGTGGCGGAGGTCCCGGCTATGGAGGTGGATATGGTCCAGGTGGTGGTGGTGGTGTTGTGATCGGTGGTGGACTTGGTGGTGGTATTGGTGGTGGTGCTGGGGGTTGGGATGGAGGCAACGGAGGTGGTCCGGGATACGGGTCAGGTGGTATTGGTGTTGGTGGAGTCATCATTGGAGGCGGTGGTGGGTGTGGTGGTTCATGCGGTGGTGGTGGGTGTGGTGGTTCATGCGGTGGTGGTGGTGGTGGTGGAAGTGGTTATGGACACGGCGGAGCCAACATGAAGAAATCAGGCAAAAACTAGAAAAAACAAGTAGCTTTCTTTAGGTCGTAAAGAAGAAATAAGGATGTGCTTAGCATCTTGATCAGAGTTTGCAATGGCTTCACTTTTAATGGAATAAGAACCTAATTAGTTTCTGCTAAAAACACTGAAAATGATGTTTTGGTCTTAAACGTTTCTATGTCTACTCTTGGGTTCGAACATCATTGCAGATTCTATTGTATAAGCGATACAATAGCGTCGATCTCGACATCTGAGGCTCTTTTTCCACCACAGCAATCACATCCTTCACAGATATTGACCGGACCACTTTTGGTAAACCTTGATTCTTCTCAAATCTTTTACCACCTGCAAAAAAAACTCCGAATCAGTAACTTCGAGCACTAAACTTAAATCATGACACAGTCACAAGGATATGCATAGCAACAGAACTGAGATTTACTTATTCAGATCATAGAATCGTGCTTACCAGTTTTACCAGAAAGTTTCTTGGAGTTTCTTCCTGACCCTGAAGAAGATTTCTGACGTGCTTCTGCCATAAGTTTCCATTTTAAAAACTTATCATCTCCTCCAATGGCTACACTAGCAGCAACATTTGCAGCCTTAGCTCTCATTTCATCTACTTCCTTCTTATGTGCCTGACTTATTATTACAAAACCTCTTTCAATATACGTATGTCTCCAAAGGTTTATGTAGTTGACTCAATTTCTAAATACCTTCACTTGTTTTAAACGGTTGTCTTCTTTTCCAGTATCAGTTTCTTCATTCTGCATCAAAGGAAAATAGAAAAGCAAGACATTATTACTGGTAACTAAGAAAATAGCTATTGAGCTCAGGCACAAACTTTAACCTTTTCTTCTCCACCATGTTTCCTTTCCCATTCCTCTTTCACCTTCTGATTCATTTCGTTGATTTGTTTCCGGATATCAGACGTGATACAAATCCGATTTCTAGACTTCTCAGCATCAATCCGCTGCAAAGGATCTTTCAACTTTAAAAAGATTTGGACACAACATGGTTTAAGCAGGCAGGAGAAGAAAGTAGACTGACCTGCTTTGACCACGCATCCTTTCCTCCACGCGCTGAATGTGCAAAGCCATGAGAAAAAAAACAGATAACAAGAAGAATAAAATGTAGGCTAATAATTCCCAAAAAGTGTTAACATCTCAACACAGATAAGCACCGCTCGACATCATGGTCTATTTGCTTTAAGCCACTTTTTACCACTGTCATATATGAAAGCATATATAAACTTCTTCTCCAAGTGATTCCAAGTAAAGATCTAAGAAGCAGCTAAGAGATGGGTTGAAACCCAACTAATTTCTGACAGCTTTCTCTGCAGTGGAATTTTCTGCAAAATTATTCTTTCTTCCTCTTCATGCACAACTCTTTTAGATGCTTTAGAAACACGGCCGTCCTTTTTAGGCCCAGAAAATAGTAATCGTTCTTCCTCTTCCTAGAACAGATGCAGAAAACAGTTTGGTTTATTTGTTTCTCTATATCCATGTTTAAATTGAGATATTCAGCTACCAGAATACATACCCTGAGATTGATGCCACTGACTGCAGTGACATCATTTAACTTGTTGATACTTTGTCTGAAGAATCCCCACCTAGTTTTTGCTTCTTGCTGAATGTTAACATATACTATACGACTTCAATAACAATTATAAATTGCAAACAAATAGTGGAGGTTGTCAAATCATAAAATTAAAATAGGATAAGTAACTTATGGAAGTTGTAAATAGTTCCTCTTTCACAAACCAATCAGCTGTATTACCTCGATGGTGGCAGCGAAGAACCTACCGTCTCAAGAGGTTTCTTCTGACCAACAGAAGGTATGTCGGGTGTTGTCTTGACATTTGCTCTCTCGGGAATGGTCCCAGATAAGGCAGGGAAATTAACCTGATGAGTACACAAACAACTTTTCAGCTAGATAGATAGTCCATTTACTCTTCACAACCAAAATTCAAAGCCAAAACAAGGATAAACAGAAGAAGCTAGGGTGGACCAAAATATCAGCAAAATGAAACGAAATGCAGCATCGAAATATCAGCAATATGAGCTCAAAGAGGAGACCAACCAAATAGCATTCGGATCTGTCTTTGAAAGTAGAAATTATAACTTACCATCGTGCTAGAGTCCAACTGTGTGGTCATTGAAGGAGAAATAGAGCTTGCATAGGTGGTGGATGTGGATAAAACCATTTTAGAAGACTGCTTCGCCAAATCATCATTTGAGCTACTAGGTATAGCATCGTTCTGTTTCAGTGGAACATTAGTCCCGCCTTGCTGCCCCAAAGAATGAGGTTTATGTGCTTGGTCAAAACTTTGATCAATCGATTTCTGCTTCACATGGACCACTGATGAGAAAGGGCCTTGTGCCTCAAGAGGTTTCTTCTGACTAACAGAAGGTATTTCAGGTGTTGTCCAGACATTAGCTCTCTCGGGAATGGTCCCACATGGGGCAGGGAAATTAACCTGTTGAGTACACAAACAACCTTTTACTTAGATCGATAGTCCATTTACTCTTCACACCCAAAGTTCAAAGCCAAAACAAGGATAAACAGAAGTCAGTGGTCCAAAATATAAGCAAAACGAAATAAAATGCAACATCAGTTGAAGAGAGATGGTAACCCTATGAGCATAACGAGAGATCAACCAAAATAGCATTTGAATCTGTCTTTTCAGAGTATAAATTATTATAAGTTACCATCGTGCTAGAGTCCAACTGTGTTGTCACTGAAGAAGAAACAGAGCTCGGATGGGTGGTAGATGTGGATAAAACCATTTTAGAAGACTGCTTCTCCAATTCATCATTTGATCTACTTGGAATGGCATTGTTCTGTTTCATTGGAACATTAGCCACGACTTGTGGCACCAAAGAACAAGGCTTCTGTGCCTGGTCAGAACTTTGATCAAAAATCGATTTCTGATTCACACGGACCAACAATGACGAAGGGCCCACTGTCTGATCCTTGGTGACTGGTCCTTGACAAGGATCAGGATATAGAGGCAAGGATAAATTGTTTTGCAAGTGGGATATAGGGCCACCCTGAATCCTACTTGGACCATTTACAGAAGTTAGCCTCTCCAACTTGGGAGCTGTTGTCGTGTTTATAGTAGACTTGGTCGGTCCTCCAACACCAGTTGATCCCACACTCTGCATCCTCTGGATTTCATGAAGCTCCACTCTCAACGATGAACCAGGAGAAGTGATGTTTGTCCCTGGGTATGGATTAAGACTTCCAGAGTTGGTATCAATCTGAAAACAACTTGATGGAAGCTCCATGTGCTGTTGGGGATGCTTATTTAATCCCTGCACAGTAGCTGAACTGCTTAAGGTGCCTGAAGTTGCAGAAGGCAGTTGATTAACATAAACTCCACGAGGATCAGATTCTTGAGCACTAGTTTCTGCAATTAAAGATTGTATCAGGGATTGTTTTTTGCAGCAACGTAGAAATCATAAGATAAGATCTACCTAACAGTTGAGAAGTTATATGATAATTACAAAAGTAACTGGCATCAGCTAAATCATTCATACCAGCAGATGAAGATGACACTTTGTTTTGATTTGGGGGTCCAGGTACTTTGATCTTCATCTTTCCCTGGTTACATATATAGTTCATCTGAAACCGTGAGCCACAATTCCAAACCAAGAAGTATTCAACTTTTACTATACCACTCAATACTACCTGTGGTAATCGACTTGGTAATGCAGCAATTTTCAAGTGATAATTTTTATGCTATTTTCTTTTTGGTAAGGTTCAGAAGTGAGGTTCTTTTCTCATCACACGCATATACAACGCTTTTCATTTTGTTTCAAGTCTAGTAAAGAGTTTTACATATATCTATCACTGAAAAATACCAAACGCAATAACAATCCATGTTTGGAGACAAAATAATGCCAAAGGGTGATTACCCGTTTCAGTTGGCTGAGTAACAATCTGATTATCTGATCATCACCTACAACAGCCCCCATATGTCGCATGCATTCTGTTTCTGTAATTTCTTTTCGCTGCAAACACGAACAGAAAAGTAATGTAATTAATGAGTCTTTTTATCATAGTGCCAACTCATTGCATGAATCTAAAGCCCCACCTTAAGTTTATGAAACAGGGTACCAAGCTGCATCTCTCTATTTTTTCCGAGTTGGTGGTGGGCTTTCAAGATATTAAGTATTTCACAAACTTGTGCTCGCGTAGGACCATGAACCTGTTTCTGTCTTTCTGAATCATTACCAACAGGATTGTTTATAGACTTCAAGTTACTTGCTTGGGGAACATGGGAAGGATTCTCCCAGAGTTGACCTGGTTGACAATGATCTTGAAGCGGGTTGTGCTGTAAATGAGACTCGTTTTCTCGCTTTAATTCTTGGTTTCCGTTGCCTAATATAGAACGTTGTTGCTCTTTCATCTCAATGCTCTCAAGTATATGCTGAAGGTTGGCATTAGCATCTTCAATACTACCATCATTCCTTGTTGCAAACTGATGACTCGAGGAATGTTTTTTTCCTTCAGAAATAATAGTATGTCTGTTATAATTAAAGCAATTCAATATCCCAAATTCCCAAGTAAACAAAAGAAAGATATGAACTAGCATTGTGTTGTCGCAGATGATGCTGAAAATTTAATGATTGCAGTGAAAAACGAAGATAATCAACGTTGAGTAAGCTCCATTTTTGTTTTTTAAATGACAAACCCTCACTAAAGCATCATCAAGATCACTAACGCAATACCTAACCTGACTAAAAATTCTTATTGCATCAATCAACAGTAAACATACATTTACAGAACAAAACGGAGACTATTACTATCAAAAGACATTTCCCTTTGATACTTTCCACAATTTAGCACAGGAATTAGGTTTTCAAAACGAACCTTCGGTGTTTCGAATCAGAGCCGCCTGAAACGCGTCTAGGTCATCCCCGGAATGCAGAGATTCACCCTAACGATACATTTAGTGTGAATCAAAATCTAGATGCTCCGGCTACAAAGCACGATAGCACGTAGAATTTTCGCCGATTGTACGGTACTGAAAATGAGAGTGACAATTCGAAACCTAACCTCGGCTTCGAGCTTGAAAATGGAGAGATCCATAGAGAAAACTCGCGATAACAATGGCAAAAACTCAAACGAAGAGGAGTTTTATAAGGAAAACGATTTATGGCATTTCCAAATTGTGCAAGATTTTATAAAGGGAGGTGCCGATGATACATCGTGCCGTTTTCGCTTTAGCTTGAACACTGCGCG
Source organism: Cardamine occulta (assembly GCA_028015245.1). Taxonomy (NCBI): domain Eukaryota; kingdom Viridiplantae; phylum Streptophyta; class Magnoliopsida; order Brassicales; family Brassicaceae; genus Cardamine; species Cardamine occulta. Next base: position 10,318,301 of record CM051363.1, read on the forward strand.
GCGTTCCGATTAGTTTTTTTGTTCGTTGGGGCCTGGGGACATTCAGTGCGATAAGAAGTTAAGCGCTTCTTTGGCATTCTTTCGTAAAAAAGTCACGTTTTTTTATTTGCTTAGAGCTTCCAAAATGTAATTATGCTTACTGCTTAGGAGTGTGATTATGGAATTTTATAAATTAGAACCAAAAACAGAGCTTTATTTTTTGTTAAGTGAACCAAAAATAGTTGTATTGATTATTTGGTACTAGTATAACTTTATAGTATTCAGATAAAAGTCTTAACACGTATCTATATATAAATATGTGGTAAAGAATCATCAGTTGAATAATTTTAAATGAAAGAACAACAAGAATTGGGAATAAATCAAATTCGAAATTTTGTATGTACAGTCAACAAATTCCTATAGAACTCTTCAACAGTACTAGCCACATGAAAAATCTTATCGTCTAAGTAAATAATTTTCCTCAAAGTTGAATTTTGACCGAAAAGTCAAATCGAGGCTTCTTCGCTGGCATAGGGCTCATGACTTCGTCGTCTCCGTTGACCGTAGAGAATTCAGGGATCGGAGGGATATTAAGGTCAAATCCACGGTGGCTACTGCTGACGTGGCTAGTGGACCCCGCCCCTTCAGAGTTAGACACGCTACTACTGTTGTTGTTTCCTTCGTAGTGGCACCGCTTGTGACCACCGAGAGCTTGACCGGAAGGAAACGACTTTTGACAGATCGAACAAACATGCGACTTCCCACTTCCAGTAGTCACGACGGTTGTTGTCGCCGACGACGTTGACTGATCATCTCCTCCTCCACCAGATTGAGTCTGTGATAAGTTTTTACGGTGGCTCGCCTTGTGCCCACCGAGAGCTTGGTAAGAAGAGAAGGCCTTGTCACAGACGCTGCACTTGTAGCTCAACTTCTCCACCGTCTTCTCCGCCACCGGAGGAAGAGGAGGAGTAAGATGATGACGGTTGCCGTCACGAGCGAGAAGCATGAGGCAGAAAGCTAAATACTCTTCCTCAGTTAGGTTTTGGTGGTGGAAATCGGATCTGGATCTCTTAGAACGCTTACCCTTGGTCCATTGCTCGATGCCATGAAAGCTTGAAGAGTTTTCGAACAGAGGAGGAATCGGAGAAGCTAATCTCGGTGAAGTAAGAGCCTCAAGCGCCATTAGTTCAATAAAAAACAAGTTATGAAGATCTTTGTCTTTTTGGAGAAGTTTGAGGTTTTGTTTGTTGTAATGAATAAAAATGTGAGGAATTGTTGTTGAAGAAGAAATGTAAGTGATGTATAAATTATATAGTCGGTGGAGTGTGGAGAGGAAGTTGCGTGACAAGTGGTGGGAAAGTGTGTGAAGAGTGAAGGTGGCGATTAGATAATTACTTTATTTTTTATTTTTATTTTTGGTGAATTTAAATATGCGGACCAAAGTTGTGATGAAAGTATCATCTAAATGTTTTTTTTCGGTAAAGGAGGAAAATAATTTGGGCACGTTTGATTTGACCTAGTACACGTGTGTAAGTGGTGTGCTTAAAAGGAAGAGGTCGGCTATGAAGACTTTTTCTTCATTTCTTAGTGATGCCGCCTTAGGAGAAATTCTAGAGTTTATGCATGATGGTCATCATACACATTTCGGTTTTTTAATTCATTTTACTTTAAGAAGATAGATAGATAGTTATAACTACTAACTAGTTGACAAAAAAGAAACAAAGTCATAACTACTAACCAATATTGATTTGGAGTTGGCAGACTTCTTTTTTTATAAAATTTTCTACAGAAGATTCAGTTGAAACAGTTTTTTTTTTCTGATAGACAAAAAAAAATGGAGTGAACGTTTAAGGAAAATACATTCGATGGAAACGGAAAATTCAAAGAGCCTGTAAGGAAAATATTCGACTGAATTTTTGTTTTTTTTTTTCGTACTATTAAAGATGGGAATAAGAATCTAAACGCCTATTCAAAGCTTTTGAACAGTATTCATATTGGATAAGACGCTGAGACGGTGCATGAATGAAAAGGCTTTTACAAGTTTCGACAGTCAAAACCACAAACTGAAATAAAATAAATATTAAATCGAAGGAACCAACATGTTGGTAGTAGTATTAATTTATTATTATTATTGTGACAGTCATATCTCATATGTGGGAAATGAACTACAGTTGACTTAAACAAAAACGAAACGACATTTGACTCTTCCTTATTTCTTCACGCGGCAATCTTCAAACCATCCGGTTTACTTTTTATTTGACGGTAACACTTAACCGGAGCACGGCATTTGAGTTGTGGCTAAGATACACTAATACGAAGATGATGGACCCAAAATTCAGATTGAAATGTTGAAAACACCGGACAAGAATCAACGTATCTTTTTATTTATTAAAGTGTAATCTATAAACAATGTTTACAGAACATAGTGATGTGCGTGATTACCTGATTTACATTAGAGCGAAAGCGTATCTTTTATAGTGATGTGTCATTCCATTTTTTCTAATTAAGAAGGATTATCAAAATATGAAGTAACTACAGAAAATTTACATGTATTATATTTAAGTATTTAACTAAAGTAACTTTTTAAAAAATATATTATACTTAGGAGGCTTTACATTATATTGGGAGGTTGCTGGAATTATGATCCTTTGATTTTTTTTTGTTGTTGTTGATAATAGATATCCTAAAAAATTGATATATCGAATTAGAGTTTGGGCTCAGCCAATATAAGTTTTATAATCGATGTTTATCACAAGTAAACATTTGTAGTTTTTGTCTCGCCGTGGTATGCATTCCTGTTTTGTCGTTGTGGTATGCATTCCTGTTTTGTATGGTTCGAACAGTGCATAAGATACACCTATGTGATATTATAATATTATTTTTTTGGGGTCAAATTGTGATATTATGAAACTAAAAATTTTAAAAGATAAGAAGCTAGTATTAGTGTATAAAGGAAAACATGAAAGTTGCGAGGTGGATGGAGATGTGATGCAGAGAACCCAAAATGTAATTGTCGGCGTGTCGTCATGCATGGGTCACGCATTGCCTTCTGGAAAAATCTCTCTCACACCAAACTTCTCACCCAAATAAAAAAAAAGAAGTTCAAAGACAAAACGGTACCCATTTATAATACTCCATATACTATAAGAGATTTGGAGTAGGAATCAAGCAAGCACGTGTCTTGTGTCTTTTGTCTTGTGAGTTTGCTTATCAAATTTACTTGTCTCTCTTTTTTTTTTACTAATATCCTAATTCCTAATGTAAACATTCTCAAATTCTCATGATACCCTCTAATTGTTTCTCCTCCCTCCGTACATTAAATTTCCTGAAAGTAAAGGACACGTGTCCCAAAGAAGGACATTAAATTTGCTGAAGATGCACCACAGTTATCTGAAACATCTTCCCATAGAAAGCAATGAAGGAGGTAATTTTGCAATGAAGGAGGTGTTCTATCTGAATCTAATTATATGTAGGCCGTTACACACAGTGGCACATGAAATCGACAGAAAACAAATACTGTAGAACCTCTATAAATTAATAATCTTTTTAAATTAATAAATTTTTCCCATCTTAAATTGAATTAATGTAATAATTAATAAAATTTGATAAATTAATAAGATAATAATATTTTTAAAATCTTATGTAAATTTATAGTCCTATCATAACCATAAATTAATAATCATATAGATTTATTATATATACATAAGATATTTTGGTGAAATATAATTTTAGTGTTGTTTTTTTATTCGTAAATTTATAATTTTTTTAAAATTTATTTCTTAAAATATCAAAATATATGATATTATCTTTTTAAAATGCATTAACAAATTATCAAAAAAATATATGCAATGATTATTTTCTAATGTGTAAATATATCTAAAATATCGAAGTATTGTCTTTATTTTCTACTTTCAATAAAAATTTTTCTGAAATTCGGATAAAGTTTCTATAAATTAATAATTTATTGATAAATTAATACTTTATATAAATTAATAAAATTCTTTGGTCCCAACATTATTAATTTATAAAGGTTTTACTGTAATATCATCATTTAGAATATTTATTATGGTATGATTTGCATTTTGTTGTAAATTGACGAAGTGGTACAACGTGATAACATTCTAAAATTCCAATAATTTTATGGTTCCCAAAAAACAATTGCAGATTGTATATCTCATGTGTTGCTTCATACTCCATTGTCCATACTCTTCTTTGACCTTTAAAGTATGCCTCCAGGGCTTGAGTTTTAGAGGTTATTATAGAGGTTTACTTGAATATTAAAGTAGAAATGATCTTCGTTGGTCTTTTCACTAGTGACATCTTAAAGAAAATTTTTATTTATATCACTACACCACATAACTTATTTGATCAACTAGCAAATTTGGTATCTCTAACTTAGTTCTATGATATGCCTCATCAAATATAGGATGAGCTTATATTTCTGTCCAAACAGAGTATTTGAATACTCGTACGTATTATTATTTTTCTAGTCTTATCACTCATGCCTTCTTTGGATTTGAAGAATCCACAAGCCAATGTGATTCTGCTTTGCCTACTTTTGCCACTAAAGAAGGGCTACCAATGTTTCCTTTGTTGTTCAACGGATGAACATTCTTTCATAAGTTTCAATTTTTTGAAACATTATTTAGATCTAAAAACCTTTAGAAGATTGAATCACCTCAATAAGATCCAAACGATTCAAAATCAGATTCAAACGATTCGAGATCGAAGATCAAGAAGGAGAGAAATAACAAACTTTGTACCAGCTAGGCACACTTATAAATAGACATGTGAGAGGAAAATTGGATCGATTGAGAAAGAAAGGAGAAGCATATGCAAACTCACTTGCATTAATATTAATATGTTTATTATTTTGATTGGCATGCATTTGATTCATCGGTGGTTTAATATTCCTATTTACTTTTTTCTTTTTTTTATTTTTCGGTAAAAAGATTCTTGAGTTTATTTTATTATAGTAAACAAACCTCTATCTCTCAAATGATTGGGGTGTAGTATCATTTATCCGGCGCCTTTTAATTGATTAACTAAGCAATATAAACTCAGCACAGTTTTATAATTTGTTTGAAGTTTATGAATTTTCGTATAAATAAAGTTTTAGTTCATTTGGCCGAACCTGCCTCTCTATGTTTACTTTTTTTTTTTTTAACACCTTCTCATTGTACCAGATTTTCAAGTATTATATTATTTACTAATTTATCAAACGAACTTATACAACATATTAACATCTCACAACAAATATATGTGTATATATATAGGTGTAGATAACAAGTTAATTTACATAAATATTGAATCATATAAATTTAGAGTTAAATAAATAGTTTAGTGAAATATTTAAAATCTATATCATGCAATATTCTGATTTATATTATCTGAATTTGTTATAACATTTGATCGACTATTTGAACTTCACTATCAGTGAAATAGGCCTTGCTTTGATGGGCTTCTGGGCCAACGAGAGAGGACTAAAGGATGTCGGTCATTTTAAATTTTATGTTTTTTTCCATTAAAATTAGGATCCAACAGATTAGTGACTGTGGTTGATGGAGGATGAACCAGACGGTGTATCCGGTGTTGCTTCGCGGTGAGGATTTCATCATTGTAAACTTGGTGATATCAAAGAAAGGGGCACGCTTCAAGGAGAAAGTAAATATTATTTTGTGATTTGCATGGTCTTTACTCTCTCGTTTCATATATCGAAGATTAGGCTTGATTGTGTAATAAAAGAAATGTATGCCATTGGTTCGTTTAGCAATATAATCATGAATATGCTTATATTTGCTTCATCTTCATTCTTTCCCACTTCTCATTCCAATATATAGAGGATATGAATAAGAATATGCCCATTTTTTTGTTAAAGAAAAATAATAACTTATTATTACTTTAACTAGATGTAACTCGCGCTACAGAAATTTGTTATTTTTTTAAATTTATATATCTTTTGAAAATTAGAGGTATAGAAATTTGATTTGATTAATATTTTATGAATATTTTTAAAATTTTGAAATTAATACATAATAAGTTAAAATATTGTTGTCACATGATTTTTATTTTAGAATATATATTTGGCTTGGTTTATCTAGTTTGATTTCAGTAATGAGTTTTGTACTCATTTGCTAAACCTCAACAACTTTTAAAGAGTCTCAAGCTTTTTCGCTTCCATGACAATTACCTAGACAACGTATTCCATGATCATCAATTACATCCGTATTCGGAATGACAATGATATATGAGTCCTAATCATATGAGTAAATGAACCATAAGCTCACAAGAATGTCTATGAAAAGCCACAGAAAGTAACGGCTAAGATCCTCAATCTGAAAAAAAAAACATTCCACTAATCAGATGAATCTAATGATCCAAGAACTTATAAAAGAGACAAAGCAATCACTTGCCAAATAATCTCTATGTTAAAAGAGTTTAGAGTATGACAAAGAGGATTTTTTATTGAATGGTAAAACTTTTAAGAATTTAGTGATTTTAAATGCTCTCAAGGAAGACCGAAAAAAGGTTTACATGACCAATCCAAGAACTCAGGATCTGCATTGAATGATTCCAATCCATATTTGCAGTTCAAAAGACCATTAACCAATACATGATACTGCTGAAATCACAGTACATGATCCAAATTACAATACCATTCATAGGGTGTTTTAAAAGAGAATCATGGGAATGTATCCGGATAATTTGAAACAGAAACATAAATTTATGGATCAAAACACCCAAAAAAAGAGAAAGCATTTTTCTCAAGAGACTTAAGTAAAGGTTCCAATATATATATTAAAGACCTATTACTCACACAACCTGGAGGCATTTGTAACCTTCCAGTCCAATGGTTAGAGATCGTGTAGCCTTTGTTAGCTTATACTGATTCAACCTACTAACAAAAGAGTTAGAAACACAAATTAGACTTGTAAAGTATGTACGACAACTGATGATTTTTAATCATATGAACCCCGTTAAAGGTAAACAAATAAAACCCCCACCAAAATAAATTTTAAGTGGAATACAAATATTAAATGAAACAGTTTAGGGTATAATACATACAATTATGATATGTCAATGGTCTTGGAATATTTGAGACTGATTGCTTCGCCATGAATCATGTAGAAACCAGGTGTCCCAAAGATTCTTTGAAACTGTACGAAGAAATAAGTGAATCATTTAAACCATCTTTGATAAGAGCAGTATCTAAAATTTGATGGGTGAATAAAAAGCAGGAAAGAGAAAGTTAGAGAGGGTCCTTAACACGAACTTGGTTGCTGGAGATGAGTACCTTCTTCGCATTCTGTGAGCGAAAACACAATTGAAAGCATTCATCTTTTCATCAGCACAATATGGATTACTATAAAGATAACTAAATGTGCAAACAAATCACAAAGAAGTAATATTCACTATGAGACATTAGCTGCAGCTATTAGATTATAGAGGTTTCGAATTCCTGGTGTGCCACAGCCTGCTCTGTTTTTTTCCTTGTGCCAACTTAAAGCATTCTATAAATCAACTATTACCTACAGCTCATCGAGAAAAGACATAGAAACAACTGACAGAAAATTTGTGTCACATAAACGAACAAATGGAGAAAACCCATAAAACAGAGATGCAATGTTTCCAGAAATTTGAAGGGGCATACTGAGCCTATCGATCAAATCATTAGATAAACACAAACCACCTCTCATTCTCCATTTCCACAACCAAACATTTATATTTTTTTATTTCTAAAATCTGTAAACATCAAAAAGTTAAATGGATTCTGTTGGGAGAATTCAGAACCATTCCTGGTCGATGCAGATCAATGCAATTGATTAAGAGAAGCAGGAGTCGGAAGGAGATGTACACAAAAAATATCATGATAAGGAACGAAATCAATATCCTCAGACAACCAATCCTAAAGATTCCTAAGAAAAAAGAATGCAAGAACATCTCACTATATGACAGCGAGAACCAGACATCTATAAGAAAGTGCTCTTCTCGTTGAGTGGTTTAAAGCACTTACCCAGAATCATAAGAAACAGTTGAGATTACAGTAGTTGGGAGTTGTTTTGGATCCCCTACCTGATAAAAATATACGTGTAATAAGGATAAGTTGCATGTGTAGCACAATGCCTTCCATAGACTTTGAAGCGAAAGCAAGTGACAAAGGAGTTGATCGATTAACTTCTCCATCTAACATCAACAATTACACTTTCTGCATCACCATTGCCAAAAAGAAACCATACACATAAAGAGGATGAATCTATGCAAAAAGTTTACATTCACATTTGTTAAAAGGATAATTTTTTGCAATCTTTAGAGATGGGTTAAGATTAAGAATAGAGGAAGCAAACCTTTCAATTTCGTCTAGAAGAGATGTTTTTTTCCGTAAGTGCTGTAGTGCTTTCTCTCTTTCTTGCCCGAGCCTGCAACAATGACCCCCAAACACTAAAGCATATGGCATACTCTGTATCCACTTCTATAACACAACCATAAGTGTTAAGGATTGATGAGTTTTCAATGTAAAGTCCAGATCTTTGGTCTTAATAGCTGTACCCTTCTTCACTACAACCTCCATAAAATTTCAGCACAATCAAGAATGCATCCCTACAAATTTTGGTCTATGTTAAAAGAAAGACAAGGAGAAATGTTTATGCAAACCTTTATTTAAGATCATTTCCGCTGGTGTACCGTATATTTGACCTCTAGAGATTCTTCTCTTCCCCGTTTCCATCTTTGATATCTAAGCTCTCTTAGCTGCAAAATTCAATACGTTCACCAAATTATTCTGCTTGAACATTTATTTGATCGGAAAGCCTCACATGTTCATTGAAAGATTTAAATTTCACAGAATGCATAAGATTGCCACATCTGAAAAGATAAAAAAAATCCATTACACAATAAGAAGTTTTTGTAGTGCTTAAGTGTCAGTGCTAACCGCATCATTAACCTCACACACACACAATGATAGACATAAGAAAATCAATATGCAGATCATACCCTTACCTGGCGATACTCTTTGTAATTTCCCCGACGGCTCCACCAAATCCGCCGCTGAAGATCTTAGCAGCCTGGTGGCTCTTGTTGGTCGGTGTGTAATTGGATTACCAGTTGGTGTGTAAGCACCAGAGATCTGACTAATAATGGAAACAGAGAGCGTAAGGTAAACATATAGAGGCATGCATTATATAACCTGAAAAATTAGACCTTAGTCTCTGTATTAATCTTTGGTGTATCGTGAGAAATTAGAATAAAGGTTTGTTCAATTGATTTAATTTAGAGTTTGTGTTTTTATTTTACCTTATAGGACGTTTAAGTCTACAATGGCTTCTGCAATCCATGTATGTCTTCTACCATTTCTTCTGCCGTATATATTTCATTGATTTATTCACCAATCATGTTCTTCATCCTCCGAAAGAAAGCAAGCAAGTAGAGAGTAGACGAACGAAGAGGAGAGGTTTGATGTTGTTTTTTTTTACACGCATTTGCAGAGGAAGTTGCGGAGATCGCGTTTTGGCGGCGGCAGTACTCCCAATCTCGGAGGCGCCAGACTGAATTCCTCATCGCACGGAACATTAAAAATTATTACAAACATTATTTATTAATAAAATATTAAATTATAACAATAAAATTACATTAAAAATACAAAAATAAAATTACAAATTACAAGTACAATATTAAATTATTAAACAACATTGTTCCCATAATGCTTCCATATATGATCAACCAATGCATTTCAAAGTGATAAATGAGTCTCTTTATATTTTATCTGTAGATTACGAGATAAAAATTGTTGAAACCGAACATTTTCATTTATTGTCATTTCTACGGTTACCTCTAGTGTTGATCAGATATATCTGAATATTAGTATTGTTGTAGTGCTTGAATTTGTGTAATATTTTTGTGTATATGTAATTTTATTTTCTTGTACTTTTTTGTTTTATATTAAATTTGCTTAATGTAATATTGTTGTGTAAAATTTACTTTCAATGTTATGAAATATTTTTTACATTTTTATTTTCAGTTTAAGATGTTTATTTAATAATTTAATATGTGAAAACTAAATTTATAAAAGATTTTTAAGGATTAAAATGATAAACAAATAAGTTAGTAAGCTTAATTATAAGATACATAATTAAAAGGACTAAAATGTAAAAAAAAAACATGAAACCTCAAATTTGAGGTTTTGAAGTTGCTTTTGATGAACAAAAAACCTCAAATTTGAGGTTTCTTTTGGAGATAATTTTAGAGATGAATATGGCTAGAAATCAGAGACGAAAGAAGAAGAAGAAAAAAAAAATTATATTAGCTGATGTGTTTAATTAAAACTGATGTGTAGGATTAAAATAATTTAATTGGTAGTTCAACTTACTTCAGATCTCTCTAAAAGACTGAGGTGTACTGTTACTGTGTTGATTCATGCATGCATAACGAAAATCGAAAATCCTTACATGGAAAAAAAGTAATTTAACAGTCGTTCTGATTGTAGTCTTGTAGAGAACGAGAAATGTCGTAGCCTCTTCAATCGTGTATAAATTATAGTTTTCGTCGTATTCGAAGTATACAAATCTACTATATAATATCGGACCAGAACTAAAGCTTTAGGAGGACCAAGGACGTAAATAATTTATTATCCCATTCAATGTGGAATATAAATATCACGACATTCTGACTTTAAGCGAGACAAGAAAACAAGCAGTAATCATGCCCCCACAATTTTTACTTTTATTTATTTTTTATAACATGCATGCATGCTAAAAAAACAATAATCCAGACAAATCAATAAAGTACATTGATAATTAACTCTCTTAATTAGCTAAAATGTAATTATACCATTTGAGTATCAAAAGTAAAACGACAAATTCCATGAACCCGTGTGTATATGCACGGAATTCGAATGTTAGAGAAGTAATCAGTTTTAACAAGGAATGAAACAGATAGGCAAATCAGTAAGATGCATTGTACCTTAACTCGTCCTCTAATTTTGAAACTTAGAGACAACTGAACATATCTTCAAGCTGTGATTTTATTTTCTTCGAATATTTTTTGTTTTTAACTTATAAAGAAGATTTTTTTGTGGGGATGATCTTAAGACAAACGAAGGAGTTGAATCTCATCTTGTCGGAATCGCCAACTCTATTTTGTGCCGTCCTAATATTTTATCCGATGTACATACCTACTTGGCCTTTTTATAACTTACTTGTAAGGCAAATTGCCTCCCAGCCGGACCAAAAAGCTCAGATAACTTTTTTAAAAACAATATTAGCAAACAGTCAACTATAATACATACAAATTAGCTTATTCATTTCACATGCCCATAACTATATTAATTAATTTATGTGTACATATATATGTTTGATTGAGAACCATGCATTTATATATGCTTATAATATAAAGTGTTGAATTTCGCCCTATTTCCATCTAAAAGAATGTTAAGTTCAACGGAATTTAATGTACTATAAAACCAAATACATATAAAGTTTCCGTAGTGTAAATTGGATTTCAAAGGAATATAAATTTTCTTAAAAAGTCTAAGTTCACCCTCTGTATCATGCTGTCTTTATGAATGCAATTGATTGTATCTTAAGAAAAAATTGACTAGAAGCCCATTTTATATGTTATTATCTACAATGTAAATTGTGGAAAAAATCATCCTAATAGATTTTTCTTTTAATTCTTGACAAAAAAAAAGTTGACGAAAATAATTAAAAAAAAAAAACTACAAGCATAATGGACATGTATACGATGGAAGATTTATGATCTATGAAGATAAACTCATTCGTAAAATGCTTACGCTAATCTTTTTCCCAACAATATTCATAAATCTTTCATGAAAAAGCTCATAGCTTCACCCAAATAAGTTATCGATCGACGCCGGATATATCATGCTGCCTCCAACAAAAATTAGCTAGGAGAGACCTACTGGACAAATAGTGATTTAACGTTGGAAACGGCATGGATTAAAAAGTTTCTTGTTAATTTGTTGTTCTTTTTAGTGTTGTTGAAGTTTCGAGAATTATTCAAAAAATCGTGCATTGGCGTGGCTATATCTTTTATTCTTCACCGTTCCTCTTATGTGGCCAATGTAAAGTCTCTCTCATTATTATACTAATCTCTTACCATCTTAAACATATGTATTTAATTTAATCGAGATGAATCGATGGTTATTAATAAGAATATAATAATGTGTCGTGAAGGAATGAAGCTGTTGTTGTCGACCCCACAAGTTGACCGATCGTGTTCATCATCATGCATGGCTTCGCATTTTCGTTTATTTAATAACGACTTGTTCACGACACAAATGATTGCAGCAGTTTAAGAATCTCTTGATTTCTCTTCATCATAACCAAATCTTCATCAAGAAAAATATTCTCTTCATCATCATTCATCAAGTGATCTCCAACCTATATATATAGTTGCACAAGATCAAGAACTATCATAACAACAAACGAAGAAGAATAAAGAAGAAAAGACAAGAGAGTTTAAAGATTAGAGCGATGGACATTTTCGTTGATGGTGAATTGGAATCTCTATTGGGGATGTTCAACTTTGATCAATGTTCATCTTCTAAAGAGGAGAGACCTCGAGATGAGATTCTTGGCCTCTCTAGTCTTTATAATGATCATATGCATCATCATCAGAACAATGTATTGTCTTCTGATCATCATCATCATGCTCTCTTGCTTCCTGATATGTTCCCATATGGTGCAATGCCTGGTCGAAATCTTCCGGCCATGCTTGATTCTTGGGATCACAATCATGTCCAAGAAACGGCAACTCTTAAGAGGAAACTACTTAACTCTAACTGTGACGTCACAAGACAAGTAAGTGTTAAGACCAATGATATATAATGTTTACTTCTATTCATTATTACTATGCAATAAACTAAATCTACAATATCATTTATAGGAGCTTGCGAAATCCAAGAAAAAACAGAGGGTAAGCTCGGAAAGCAATACAGTGGATGAAAGCAACACTAATTGGAAAGATAGTCAGAGTCTAAGCAACAGTTCAGATGATGAGAAAGCTTCGGTCACAAGTGTTAAAGGCAAAACAAGAGCCACCAAAGGGACAGCTACTGATCCTCAAAGCCTTTATGCTCGGGTAAGAAAACGTGTGAATTTTTTTTATGACTTATGATTAAAGTTAGTGATTCATTATATCGGTTTTCTAAATATGTTAATGATTGTTGCAGAAACGAAGAGAAAAGATTAACGAAAGACTCAAGACACTACAAAACCTTGTACCGAACGGAACAAAAGTCGATATAAGCACGATGCTTGAAGAAGCTGTCCATTACGTGAAGTTCTTGCAGCTTCAAATTAAGGTGTGTAGAATGTATACTAAAGGTTTTTTTTTTTTTTTCTGTTAGAAGCTTTACATAACATTCATGTTTTAACTAATAAAATTGCGTATGTTATAAATGTAGTTATTGAGCTCGGATGATCTATGGATGTACGCACCATTGGCTTACAACGGACTTGACATGGGATTCCATCACAACCTTTTGTCTCGGCTTATGTGAAGGACTTACAAGTTACAATTAAGTTATGTAATTCTAAAGAAACCGATTTAGAACACACACACACATATATATATATATATATATATATATATATATATATATATATATATATATATATATATATCCCTAAATGGGTCCAACTAAAAAGATCTACTCATGGTGACAAAAAAAAAAGAGATCTACTCTCGGATCTTACCATTTACTTCTTGTTGTCAATCTTTTCTTTTTTGTCTGTTTCTTCATTATGTTCTAAGAACTTTGATCTTTTTTGTAATTACATTTTTAAAATATGAAAAGGTCAATTCAGATTAATAAAATAACTGTATTTCCTTTTGGAAAGTTGCAAGTAATATATAATTGAATTATTCTGCCAGGTTTTTGGTTCATTACGATTCAAATTTCGATCTTCGATCTTCGAAAAAGAAAATAGAATTGATTTTTTCGGCCGACTTTTAATTTCTCATCAAATGCATGTATTCCTTGTAGCGTCTTAGGATAAAAGACGAATACATTATACATATCTTATAGTAATTCAATAGTTTATATATAACTCAAAATGTCATCCAAATAATATAAAAGTCAATGTTTTTAAAATAAGCCATTAGAAAAAAAATGTCGACCATAAAAAAACAAATCACCGATTCACCATTAAAGAAATAAAATGTTAAATACGTATATAGTTTTAGAAAAAGCATTCAAAATATATATAATATCAAGTGTAGTTGACAGTACATAATAAGTTTACCGTGGATTTTTTTACCCAAGAAAAAAAGTTTACTGTATTAAAACTTAGGTAGAATGAAACTCTCTCTAATGTCTATTTCTCTCGTTTCAGAAACCAAAACTTTCGGAAACACATTGGAAACACGTTGGAAACACATTTCGTAAAAACCGTAATTTAGAAACACGATGAAAACGTTTGTTTGCGTTTTAGAAACACAATGAAAACTTATTTTTTATTTAAAAACTTATTTTTTTATTTGAAAACTTTTTAAGTAGATAATTTGAAAACATGAGTTATATATGATTTTTTTTTACTTAAAAAGATTCGGACTAATTTGAAAAACATAAAATATCTCATAATTATTAAAATAATAAAACTAAAATATTTTAATAATATGAATGAAAATTTTGATTAAATTTTTGACTTTGATTGTTATGATATTTTATCTCTTATTATATGTGTTGGATTTGTGTTATTTCAAATATTTTTTCTACATAAGGATTTGTTGTTTTACTATATATATTTGTATATGTTTGGGTTTTCAATACGTATTCGTTTTTTAATTTTTGAAAAAAATCGTTTTTATTTTTCTATATATTTCGCTTCCCCGTATCCGGCAGCCCTGACCCTGCGAAGAAAAGCTTCCCGTCGGTTTAGGCACCATTTCGATTGGTTTTTATGATTCTTTGGTTATAACGACGTTATCCAAAAACTTAGAAATATCTATAAAAAAGAGTAGCTCGAACAAGAACCGGTGAATGCAATAACCAAATCAGACCTCGACCGAATCTACCGAATCTGAGAATTGATTCTGAATCTAATTTCGGTTCGGTTTTTGATGTTTAAGAAAAAAGATTTGGCTGTCAAACCAAACCGTATCGTGATCGCCATTGTGGAGCCTCTGTGCGATTTAGCGGGTCTTAAAACACTAACAAAGAGGCAAGTGAACGAACACAGAAGCCACGACTCTCTCTCTCTCTTTCTCCCCTCCGTTGCTGCCATGGCTTGCGCTGAGCAGCCTATCAAGAAGCGTCGGCTCTATGAGGCAATCCCTGAATCTCAGCCTCCGCCTCCGCCACCGCAACTAGAATCCCCATCCTCTTCTACGCTGGTGAGCTCGTTCCCAGCTCCGGTGACACCGCCGCCGCCATCTCAGGAGGAAATTCAAACCAGAATCAGGAATAGAGATGAGATTCGAAGAGTGCATGATTGCTATAAGCGTCTCAAATCCTGTATTGGTCAGAGAGATTGCGGACGCTCTCCGATGCTTGAGCAAACGTATCGCTCCCTCCTCAATGCTTCCAGAGGTTTGTTTTTCTCTCATTCTCTTAGTTTTTTTTTTGTTTTTTTCTCTTCCGTACGATTCATGTTTAGTGATTGGGTGATTGAAAGTCTACATGTTTTCGGAGTTGATGGAGTTCAATTTTTGCTGTTTTTGAGTTTTATGGGTTTAGAGATCTTTGTATGAGAAATTCGAGCTTTTCTTAGCTGAATTAACTAAATATTAGGGTTAGGAACCGAAATATTCTAGTTTTCAAATTAGTTCGTTACAATACAATCCTTTAGCTCTAGCATTGTCACTTTTGTTTCTGAACACGATGAGATACATTTATTATCTTTGTTAATGTAAAATGGAAAAACAATCCCTTTAATACGCATTTTCTGGTGGAGTCTGATACTTGTCCTTTAATTTGTAGTCTACAGTCTCCTGCCTTAGATTTCTCAACCATTCAGAAGCTTGATGATGGTTGGAACGTCTCTTTGTTGCCCATATCACACTGTGTCAGCTTTCATATGTCCCTTACATTTCATGTTACCCCTTCTATAGATTCCTTATGTATGTGAATGCTGGAGAGAATCAGTAATTGGAGTTTTATTTATTTCTCAGTTCTTGAGAAAAGTCTCTTCTTTTGGGATTCAATCTGTTGTTCCATTCATATTAGCATAGTTATGTGGAAATCATTCTATGACAGGAAAATTAGTGCTACGGATGGCAGTTACAAAAAATAAGTCCTAAAGGTAGGATTTTTAGTTTGCCTCTGGACTTTTCAGATCCAATCCATACCTAGTTTAAACAAAGGATATCAGTTTATTAAGTACACCTCCTAGATTCATTTTCTGTAAAGGAATAGAAGCATTTAAAATGAAGTTTGTTGGAGTAATGATTTAGTTAGTTTGCTTATACTTGCAGGTTGTACTAGCGTTAAGCGCCTTGTGGCTGATCTTGTTCCTCGATATGCACTGTACTGCCCTACTGCTATCGGAGATGCAGTGCAAGCTGTCATTGACATGCATAACTTTAGTTTGGAAGCACTAAATGGGGGACAAGATGCTGATGGTGTTGCTTTTCAAACTGCTAAAGCCTGCATATTTGGTCTAGTTGACCTATGCTCTGCTGCTTATTCAAAGATAACATCATCACCAGGGGCTCGGGATATCTGCTCTGCGGTGTTCAGAAATGTATTAACCTTCTTTGTGCTGTCCTTTGAGGGGAAAGATATCTTTCAAATAGTTGATAAGAGTGACTTGAAGGTGCATGAGCCGGACGAAATTTTTTCTCAGCTGATGCAAAAACTTTCAGATGCAAACTCATTACCTGTGATCAAACTATCCCAGTTTCGTGTTGTAGCTTTACTGAAAGTATTCTTCAACTTCCCTAGAAAATCTATAGACACTTGTTTTGGATTCTTCAATTCGTCATCAACGGAGGATGTAGCCACGGGGAGGTATCTCATTACTCATATGACAGAAAAGATTAATGATATTGATGCCGCTAGTAATGAACCTGAAGTAGACGAGAATTCTGGTCAGACAGGTTCTAACAAAATAGAGGCCACTGGTAAGAATGAGGAACGGTTGATTGGGATCCAAGAAGCATCCGACAGTCTAACGAGCTGCTTGTTAGGAATGGTAATACTCTTGATTAGTGTAGAATCAATATAAGTTGCATTGGCTTTTCTTGTTTGTTTCTTATTTGTGTAGGGCTTTAGTTATTATTATTTCCTCTTGAGCATCAACAGTGTCACTCATTTCATTCACTTTCTCTTTTCTTGGAACTCTGTATGGCTAATGTGTAATAGGTGTATACTGCTGAAAATCTGATAGTTTCAAAAATCCTTCATGCAGATTCTGAGGAAGAGTCCCTCTATTGGTAGGTGGGCCTTCTGTAACTATAAAAAAATGTGCAGCCTGTCATCCTTCATGGATATATCCAGTGCTATTCCTTCTCTAGAGGGAATCTTTGGATTTGTTGGAAAAGATATCAACTTAGAAGATTGTCAAATGGAGAGCGACGAGGATGATTATGGAAAACTTTCAGTTTCACATGTGAAACCTCACAGTTCTGCAGAAAATGATGTCCGCTCTAGTGCTGGATCGGTTTATGATGCTGGAGGTTCACGATCAATGGATTATGAGACTGTTGACCAGAGAGACTTGTCATGCGGTAGATCTTCAGTCCCAAGGGGGTTAATAAACCATCAGACACCATCTCCTTCTGCAAGAGTGCCTTCAGATTTAAGGAGTAACTCTGTGGATCATAGGAACAATTTTGTTCTTGCGGGATCACCTGTTTATCAGGCAGCGCCACATGGCCATTCATCAGGGCAAATTGTTTGGTATTTGGATGGGGACCCCACTGCTTTTGACATTTATCCGGCTTCAGGGCAGCTGTGGTTAGGCTATTTAGGACCAGATGAAACTGAAGGCCATCTAAGGTTTCAGCTTGATAGGTATGGCCCAGTAGACCGTTTCTTTTTTGATCCCCTGAAAGGATTTGCCCTAGCTGAATACAGAAGTATAATTGATGCAATCAGAGCCCGAGAATATCTGCGAACGCAGTTTCCTTGGCGCGTTAAATTTATGGATATAGGAGTTGGCGCAAGGGGATCTTTGAATGGGGTAGCATATGGTTATTCTACTCATTTGTATATTGGAAGCATCTCTAGCCAGTGGGAGAGGGATGAAATAGTCCATGAGTCACGGCAAGCCCTTTATAAGGGACCTCGCATGGTGACTGACCTGTACTATGAACATGCTCTTCTGATGGAGTTTGATACACCCGATGATGCTGCCATTGTTATGGCCCATCTCAGATTTTTTCGCAGAGAAAAGAGTAAATTTCACTTGGCGTCAATCAATCGTCCTTTGCCTCATGAAGATGGAGGAAGGTTTGTCTCTTTTTCTTCCAAGCTATGTTTTCTATGATGATTTAGAACTGTTGACGTTTTTAATAATACTGAAATATCAAGTAGACTTGTTTTCTCACACATTTTGAAGCGTCCTGACTTATAGTTACACACTTCACGTTGTTGTTTTCTTTTTGTTTCATTGGTTTGATGTGGAAGTTTCTTGTCTGAACAGTCATCCCGAGAGGCACCTTCAAATACCTCCCACATCAAAACAGGATAGTGGATCAGGGGAATATGTTTCCCCCTTAATGAGTACCGATAACCACTGTAATTCTGTACCTCCTGGAGCTACCTTTCAGCAAAACTGGCCTGCTTCTGGTAGCACTCTTGTGAATTCTGCACAAGGAGGTTAGTTTTATCTCTTATCTTTCCTGAGTCGTGAATGCTTTTTCACTTGTGACGACAAGGATTTGTGTATGAAATTATGACCACCATCCCTCAATTTCAGGAACTCCTTCATGTGTGCCCATACCAGCTCCGGGACAACCTGCTACACCGACATCTCATATTCCTCCATCTCCGTTTGTTCAACAACCCATTCACCCTCCTCCAAATAGCTCTTGGGATACAAGATCTCTAATATCTCCAAGCAGTGATGCTGTAGCAACATCATCACAGATGCAAGGACCTCCAGCGCAGCAGGTTTCAGGTCCATTCATGCTGCCTCCTGTGCATCCAGTCTCTCAAATACAAGGACCTCAAGTTCAGCATTTTGATCAAGTGTATCCACCTCCGCCTTTAGGACATCCAATACCCTCTGTAACCCAGCCACCACCGCCAGAAATGATGCCGCCTCCTCATCAAGCTCCAGCACCTCCTTTGCCTTACTCACACCCACCTCTGGTTCCTCCTCCTCCTAGGTCTCCACCGTCGCCTGCACCATTACCTCCAACGGTCACACAGTTATCTGGACTGGAGGCTTCTAAACAGAACATAGGGCACCATTGGCAGGGTGCTTTGTCCAAGAGTGGAGTTCATTACTCCACCATCATTGCACAGAGATTGGAATCAGACATTTGCAAATATATCATTGGATCTTCAGAGCCTGTGCAGTGAGTGACGACACCTCACCTTATTTGATGCCTTGTGTATAAAGTTTAACTTTCTCTATAATCAAGTGATGTGCAATGAGGATGAACTCTTTCGTCTCCTGTCTTTTACATCTTGCAGATGGCCAGTTAAATTGGATATGACCAAGCGCACAGATATGAAGAATGTAAAATCTACTTTTACAAATACACAGCCACACAAAGTGAGTTTCCAATTCCATTCTCTTTGTTCTCTGTCAAGTACAAACTATTGGCCGCAAGCTTCTTTCTAACGATTTGAGGAATTTTGTTTTGTAGAGGGAGGTTTGTCAGTTAATTCCCGCAACTCTCAGTGATCGTAAAGGGGTATGCGATCAATTTTTCAAACCCTGAATCATTTAAAAGTGCATATGCCACCATTTTGTCTTCCTGTGTAATCATAGCTCTATCAAACTCAGTTTTATTGTTTTTGTGGCAGGTCCAAGATTTCATATCGTACTTGAAGCAAAGAGATTGTGCAGGAGTGATAAAGATCCCTGCAGCAAGTCCCATATGGGCAAGGCATCTCTTCATTCTGCCCTACTCGCTAGAGGCATGTTCCTTGCTTTCGGTTACCCCGTCTTCCTCTGAATGCTTGATCGGTTTGGTTTTGCCCAAAGATACAAATGCTGAATGCTCGTGACATATATACTGGTTTGTATCCCCTAGACAGAGGAGAGTAAATGAAGAAGACTTTCATTGCTTTCTTTGTGTGGTTAAGATAGTAGAATTCTAAATCACTGTGTAAATGAGATTACTAGTGTAATCTTCACTCTTTTGAAGGGGACCAATTGAGAAATCTTGGAGTCAAGCTTATGCTTCGAATCGTATTAATGAAATATGAATATATTTTGTCAAAGTCATGTAGTTGTCATCCGCATGATAGAACCTGTCAAACGAGAACAACCAAATATGAATATATTTTGTCAATAATACTATTTGTTTGCTCGTTTATGTTGCCATTGCCTTGGTTTGTAACATTTTAAAGGTTAGCAACTGCGCTGTCTTAGTTCTCTCATAGGACTACGAACTATCAAAAATAAACGAATTGGCAAAATTCACATCTGAACAAAGCCTAGTTCCATCTAACTCTTATCAAATTGTGTAGCTAATTCCTAATGAAGCTTAAGCAAGCAGAATAAATATACGAAATAACCCAAATCTTTATCATATTTTTTAGACATAACCACACGCAAATCTTTACAAAAAGAATATTATATATCTTAGTAAAGTTCTCCAAAGTGGAGTTACAAGACCAAGACAATTTTTTTTTTTGTAACATGTTTATCCCCAAACCCACGAATCCAATTCCTATATGTTTTGTTGACATAAACGGACACTAAAGATTTTTGCAAGTTTTGATTATTTTTGTTTACCAGTTTCAAATGATGTTAATTTTTCATTTTCAACTTTGTATTTTTACTTAATTATAGGAAAATAATTATTAAAAAAAAAACACTTGGTTGGACTGGTCTGACCAGCAATCCAATGATGATACCGAATTATGATGTCCGGTCTGAATTTCGAGACACTGGTTTGAACATAGTGAATTGAACACCATTAATAATCGAAACGCAATTCGTAAAGAGTCGTATATTAGCGGTTGCGACGTTTGCTCCTCCCTCCCGCTTCTTCGTATGTTTCATCGCCGATCTTCTCATAGTGAACAACCATGTCTAGCCGACGCTCGAATCAACAAAACGAAAACACCAGATACATCCCCAAGACGCAGCACCAGAAATTTATCCCCAAACCCATGAATCCAACTTCCACCTCTAATTCTCCCCCTTTTCCCGTTTCCCTCTCCTCTTCTCTTAGGCAATCGGATTCATCCACCACCGCAACTTCCAGATTCTCCGCTCCTGATGGTAGTAGGGTTAGGATGGGAGATCAGGGACAGTTGATTCCAGCTCAAGGCGGTGGCAATTTCGTGAATTACTTGCCGCAAGACGAGGCTGTAGCTGCTGGTCTCGGCGCTGATGATGGAGGTTTGGATCCAATGGAGTCTCAGGGAGTGGTGGATCTTCTTAATAGAGAGCTCACAAGGCTGCTTAAGCTCAATCCTAGAGAGTTTTGGAAACAAGGTCATGGAGGACCCTATTTTTTTTTGCTTTGGTCTCTTCTTGAGTTTCAACTTTTTTTTTGGTGCTGATGTGACTTGTCTTGATTAATGGCAGTGGCTAGTGATGCATCGTTGCATGATTTTTTGGATAGCTTCCTGCAGTTTAGAAGCAGATGGTATGATTTCCCTTTTCATGGTGTTAAGGGAATTGTTGCCGGCGTTATTGTTGGAGAACTCGAGTTATGTCGCCGTGTTTTCATGGTCTTGTATAGAATGTGAGTCACGTCACGGCTTTGTTTTGATTAACCTCGTAGACTTTGTTTACTATTTTTTGAGGAGTTTGTATATATGTTGTGGCAGATCGTCTAATAGGGATCCTGGTGCCCGAGCTGCTGATAGCCTCAGTCAGAAAGATCATGAAGGTGGCCTTTTGCTATTTGTCTATGCTAATTGAATTTACTTGCTGTTATTTATTTCCTTCTGACAAAAATGAACATAGATTGAAAGATTGACTTGCCTTAGTATTTATATTATGTACTAAATCTTAGGCTAGAATTCTCTTGTGTCTCAGCCTCGGTATAAGAATGGGATATATTGGGATTTCTTGTAAGAATTTGGTAGTCTTCTCATTGATCAAGACTTTCTTTGATGGTTTGAGTTTACCACTGAGGCCTAGTTTCTGATTATTTTCAGTTTTCTTCTTGTTTACTTATTGATGTGCCTGGCGTGTGTTGTGGGCATTGTTTGAGATTGTTTTCTAGCTTACAGCTGTTCACTAGTTTTGTTTGTAGTTCTCTTGCAGGAAAAGAAGTTGCTGGACTTGCCAAAGTTATTGGATATATGTGCTATATATGGACATGAGAATACAGAGCTCACAAAAGCATTAGTAAGTCATTCCATGAGAATCACCATGATCTGAAAGCTGAGATAATATCTTATTTCTGTGCATAACTGCCACTAGATGTTAAAGCTGAGATAATCTAATTGCCCCTTTCCCAGATTGAGAATGCTGTGAATTCACAAACCGGGATTCCTGAAAGTTTGAATGTGATGTTGTCTCATTTCTTGGGCATCCTGCACACAATGCATTACCGTTGCACCTCATCTTTGGAGGTATGTTATTTGTATTTCATTTCAGTTACCTCCACTTTGGGATAGATCACATCAAGTGTTGAATTTAGTATTCTTGATCTGAAAATTCTTCTTTTGATTAGTTTTCATCTTCTTTTCCTTGGATCTGTGTTTCTTCTAACTGTTCTTAACTGCAGACATTATCAAGCGCCAATAGTGAAGACCATGGACGTAGACAACTCCAGTCTGACCTTTTGGAGGTGAATTTCCCTCCTTTTTCCTGAAAATTTATCTGTTGTTACATTGCTTTTACATGTTACGATTTAGCATTTGCTTTTGTAGACGCATCATACTAGTAGCATTTAGGTTTCTGGTGCTTCTGTGCTATTCTTGGCTTATCTTGAACAAGCAGTATCAACTATTCAAAATGTTACATGCCAAATAGTTTCTTCCCTTGCTATAGTATATATTTTTAACGAATCACAAGATTTTGCGTGTTAATAGTGTGAGAGCATGTGATGCATCTGTGCTAATGTATCTTTCTATCTGATTAGGTTATGGACTTCATTAATGATGGAGTTGTGTCTTTGGATGCGTTTATTTCTGCTTATAAACCAGCAGCTATAATTTTGGCATGCCCTGTCGAGACAAGGTATGTACCATCTGCTGTCTAAATCTTTCAATTTCGCTTGTGAGAGAACACTTATTGCAGGCCATAGAAATATTTATAAATGTACTCTGTGTAGTAAACCGAAGTCTTGCATGTGTCACACAGGATTCCTTGACATGAATCATCTATTACTGGATTTGTAAAATGTTGCAGTCTGAGTTTCTCATGGTTGATGAAAAACAGTATTATAAGTGGAATTTTAGTTGCTATTAGTGATCTATACTGGGCTCATTTTTTTGGATTTGTTTTGATTAGAACCTAAATTCATCTTGTGCAGTTATGGGAGCGATGAACTTCTCTGCAGTCTTGTTCGGTTGCATGATTTATTGCTTCCATCACTTCATCGTGGCTTCCAGGTCTTGTTCAATGATGGAGACCATGATTCTCTTTCAGACATATCAACGAGTTTAAACATGTTATCAACAAGGATAGGAAGTGTATGCTGGAAAATCTTAGATATCTGTTATCTCAGCAATGATTTGTTCAATCAAGAAAGTTTGATTCCAACTGCCACAAAGATGTTTCCGTCTAGAGTAGAGGACCCTATGGTAAGGGCAGATATACTGATCCAAACATTCAGGGAGATCAGTGGAGTTTCTGAGCAGTCACTGGAAAGCAAGAACCGATTACTCCTAAAGATTGAGAAGAACTATAGAATAATCGATAGACTTAGGAGTTTACAGAGTGCAGGTATATTCTCGCACAATCTTTTTCTGCGCAGGTGTTGCCTGATTTTCCATGTCAAAGTCGGGGCCAGTCTTTAGTTGTATGCTCTGTTAGGATATATTTTGTAGTTCTCTGAAGGTGAAATAAGGAGCACAGTAACTCCACTGGTAGCTAGTGAAATTAATGTGAAAATTTCTGCAAAAACTAGCTCTTTGTTTCTTAAGGCCATGAGTTATGAGCAGTATGGTCTAAAGCAATTTGCTATTGGTTTCTATGCAGGATGGGTGTCTATGGAAGATGAGCAGCTTCAATATTTGTCAATGATCATGTTGCATTCTGCTGATACGGTCTCTGGGAAGGACTCACCGCTTCTTCTAACTGGGGTTGATAACACCAAAGAGCTTATGGATGAAAATGCAGTAGTTATGCAATCCAAAATCAGCCAAATAAAAGACATATTCCCTGAGTATGGGAACGGTTTCTTAGCTGCGTGTCTTGAAGCCTATAACCAGAATCCAGAAGAAGTTATACAGAGGATTCTTGAAGGAACACTCCATGAGGATTTGCAGCGATTGGATACTTCATTGGAGACAATGCCACAACCTAAATCTGCTCCAACTCTTAGAAGCAAAGACAAAGGGAAAGGAAAGCTCATCGAATCTGACACAAGTAGCTCTCATATGTACACAGAGCAACCTATCACACGACCCTTGCTTCCAGCTTCATCAGCCTCATCCACTACAGTTGGCAGATTTGTCAGAAAGCCAAAGGATGATACTCCAAACTACAAAATTCTGGATGCAAGAAAAGATTCCGACAGAGAGAGGAACGCTGCGTTACTTGCACAATATGAATATGACGATGAGTATGATGATTCTTTTGATGATCTGGGCTTGAGTGTTGCGGAATCAGGTACCGAAGAAAGCGGATCGTTCGGAAACAGAGCTGAATCAGCAGGATCCGAACCCTCTGCTGCTACAAAGTGGGGTAGCAGAAAGAATCCTCAATTCTATGTGAAAGATGGTAAGAACTACAGTTACAAAGTGGCAGGCGCCATTGCAGTTGCAAACTCAAACGAAGCTTCACTGGTAAACGAAGCCGAGGCAGACAAGATATTTGGATTAGGACGTGGAGGAAACATTCCTCTCGGGGCTGTTAGAAAGCTTACAGAGTATCAGGCGCAGAGAGATGACAAGGGTCAGTCTAATGTGAACGTGAATGCTAACGATGGAAGAGAGAATGGTAGAAACTGGAGAGGAGGAAGGGGAAGAGGAAGAGGAATGGCGAACAGAGAGCAACAGCAAGAGAAGGGCAATGAGAATGATAACAACTCAGAGGTTACTACAGAGGCGGAGAATGGAGGAGGAAGGGGTCGAGGAAGGGGTCGAGGAAGGGGAGGAGGTGGAGGGAGAAATAATCATAATCATAAAGATAGAGCTATGAAGAAACACATTGCTAGTGTCTCTGGTTTCTAGAGGTTTAAAACATTACAAAATCACAATAAGTTCTTTTTTTTTTTGGATACAGGAGAGAAACTTAATGGTTACAAAAATCAATGTTTGATTTGATTGTAATGCTTGTTTCTGGTAATTAAAAGAAGAAAACTTAAAGAGTATTATTCCTTTTCGGTTAAACAAGTTTCTTTTGATTTATAAACACATTTTGTCTGCAATAATGAATAGAATTTTATTTTATGGTTTATTTGTGACAGACTGTAGAAAACAACTACACGGTTTGTGAGGTCTACGTAGCTCACGTGGTTAATTTACAATGAAATTTATTAGATTAGGAGCTTAATGCACTTATTATATGAGGGACATTACCTTACCTGAGAAGTCATTAATTAAATTTGAAAGTAATAATCACGTGAAAAAGATGCTCAAATCCTCCTGCAAGACAAGGACGATCCGTTCGACGAAAAGAAACGCGAAGCCACTAGCAAGTCTAGCACATTCGTTTCGGTTCATCGTGCAAAATACATATGCTGGTTTATTTCGATATAATAATTTTTTTTTTTTGGTGAATTCGATATAATAATTTATATAGTATACTATGTGCATATACCAAATTGGTATAATTACAGTACTTCACATTTTACCATAAAAAAACTGCATATACCCTTCATATTATTTTAAGTGAAATAATTTCAATCAGGAAAATTGGAACAATGAAAAAAAAAACTGTAAAAACGTCTTACATATCATAGTCACGTCGGCAAGTTACAATCGAACGGTAAAAAGATTAGCCACGTGTAAGAGGATATTCCATAGATGTGAATGAGATTGATTCTTGTCCGATTTTTCACCGAGTCATCGACGCCTCTCTCTCCTCTCCTATATATATATATAAAAACTCTTTTAACACTTTGATCCGCACGTTTTCTTCTTTGACGAAAAGTCTGAAACTCTCTCTCGACCTCTCTCTTCTCTTCCCCTAAACGAATTCGCCTCTTTAATGGATTTATCGCCTCTCCGATCTCATTCATCTTCAAGACTTTTGTTGCTCTTCTTTTGTAGTTTTCGCGCTTCGATTCATTCTTCAATTGTTTTTGATCCTTCTTCTTCGTTTAGTTTTCAGTTTCTTTGATAAATCCACTTTTGTCGCGCGTTTTTATTTTATTTATTTTTAATTTCCGTAAAGAATCAGCCGCCAATTAGATAATCATGGGGAGGAGTAAGCTTTTTGTTCTTGATTTTTGTATCTTAATTGATTAAATTTAACTTCAATTTCACCTGGATTTGTTTGTTTTAGGGTTCAATTGGATTTTGATTTTATCATCGTATTATAAATTTGGAATAAAGTTGGGAAGTTGATTTGATTCAATTGCTTTGTTTTTCAGAATCTCAGCGTAAGAACGCAGCCATGTTTGATAGTGAAGATGATACAAGTAGTGTAAGCTCTTCCTCCACCATGCAATCTGAAAGAGTGTTGAATCCTGGTATGGATGAAGTTCAAGTTCACAAAGATGCTTTGTTAGATCAATCCCTTGATGCTCTCTATGAGAAAAGGTTTGTTTCTGTTTTCTAAGCTGAGTTTTTTTTTTTAATGTGCTTTTCTTAATTTTGATGCTCAAAAAAACTGATATTTGGATCCTTTTGTGGGTGTGTAGGAGTTCAACGAGAGAGCAAGCTTTGGCCTCCATTGTTGATGCATTCAACAGCGACTTGCAGCATGAGTTTGTTGAAAAGAAGTAACCATCTCATACTCTTTCCTTCTTTAGTTTAACAATCCACTTCAAATATATTTATGACACCTGATTATTGGTTTTGCGTATCTTCTTCAGGTTTGCCACTTTATTGCATCAGTGTTTACACTGCACCAAGAAAGGGTCTGCTAAAGAGACCTCGTTAGCATCTCATGTTGTTGGTCAGTCTCTGAGAAATAGAGACTCATGTATCATCATCAGCCTTTTTATCAAGTCATATTAACAGTTAACCGTGGTGTTTGCAGGGTTGCTAGCTTTAACTGTTGGACTTGGGGATCAAGCACAAGAGATTTTGGAAGAATCTGTCACTCCTCTTTCTCAAGCCCTTAAATCTGGTCGTGAGTCCTTGAAAGTAACTTCGGTATGAATGATATGATATAATTAAGCTTTTTGTGATTTCGTTACAGGTTTCTAAGTAAGGTTCATCTTGGATTTACGTTTTTTGATATCCTGCCTTTTCATTGTAGATACTTGAGTGTTTAGCAGTCATAACCTTTGTTGGCGGGACTGATGCAGAGCAAACCGAGAGATCTATGCAAATAATCTGGCAAATGATACACCCCAAACTCGGTTCTAATGTATGCATCCTACTCTTTCTCATCAATCTGGTTTATTAAGAAAGTGTAAAGCAGGCTCACATGTAAGTTGGAACTTTATGTAGGTTGTTGCAACTAAACCTTCACCTGCTGTAATAACCGCTGTTGTCTCTTCCTGGGCGTTTCTACTCACAACAGTTGATCATTGGACGCTAGGCCCTAAAATTTGGCAAGAGTAAGTAGAGCATCAGGGTTTTCTTTGATCTAGTCTTTACCTATTCGTGAATATAAGCTGATTAGATATTATTTTCATTGCAGGACCGTAACTTATCTCTCTTCACTGTTGGAAAAGGATGACCGATCTGTACGTATAGCTGCTGGTGAAGCGCTTGCACTGATATTTGAGCTGGGAACTCTAGAGACGCTCTCTGCTGAAGTCAAAGGGACTGCTAATGGAACAGTGAAAGAAGGAAGTGCGTCTCAGGAGGCATTGATGCACATGCATGGCTTGAAAGCTAAAGTCACTAAACAAGTTAGAGACCTCTCTGCAGAGGCAGGTGGTAAAGGTTCTGCCAAGAAAGATCTGAACACACAACGGAATTTGTTCAAAGATCTTGTTGAATTTCTTGAGGTATATTTCCACCTTTTCAATGATATATGCTCCTGATGAGGTTTAAGCTGACTCTTCTAGTCGGATTTTATATATGATTTTTTTTTTAATTATGATTAGGATGGATACGCACCTGAAACCTCAACAAAGGTTGGAGGGGACTCTTTACAGACGTCAACGTGGTATCAGATGATACAGGTTTATCTCAATCTTTATAGGACTTGTCTCTTTTTCTTGTGGTTGTTTTAACATATACATGTTGCATTTTAACAGTTAAATTATTTAAAGCATTTCCTTGGGGGTGGCTTTATCAAGCATATGCAGGTCTGTTTTCTTATTCTCTTTTCTTTCCAAGTGGCAACTGTCTTAGGATTTTTTTCCTTGAAATCTGACGCTTTGCTATTTCATACAATTTTGCAATCAGGAGAATGAATTCCTTCATGATGTATTTAGTTTCACTCCAAAAAAGAAGTCTGGTGGAGGAAATTCTCGTATGAAAAATGACGAAAAGGTATGTTTGTGGCTTTGTCCCTTCGATCGGTAGGCAGAGATTATTTTTGTTTTTTTGTATCTACATTTTAGAAATATGCATCAGACTGTAATATGCATGTCTATGGTCATATCCCATTGCATGCACTATCTTTGTTACCAAAACTGAATTTGTGATTATTTTGTTGCAGAGGTTGTTTAAATCACCAAACTCAGCACTCAACAAAGCAAGAACGCAGTTCCTGACCAAGCAGAGGATGTTAGCTAAGGTATTATAAATTGTTGTTAGAGTCTTCTCTGGAAATTTTGTTGTGTAGAGAAAATATAAGTAAGTGCGTTGTGTTTCCAACTGTGATGCAGAATATGAACGTTGGACATTACGCAGCGACAGCCACGGTGGATGATGAATCACTGATTTGCAATTGATTTTGAAGCTCTGCAAACTCATTTGCTGCTTTTGGACTGCTGTTGTTGTACCATTACACACTTTTGCTGTTTCATGTTTTTGACAATTTGTTCCAGCATTTTTATATCACTTTGAGATCTCTTTTTCATTTATAACAGTTTTCAACTGTCGAGTGTTATTATTCCTATGATTCAACAATTGTTTATGTTAGAGATCCATATACCAATTGTACGTTGAGCTGAGACTAGGAATTGTCTGTGTTAATCATTTGTCACATGGTTCTCGTTTTAAGTTGGGTAAGAATT
The DNA here is from genome assembly GCA_028015245.1 of Cardamine occulta. Classification (NCBI taxonomy): domain Eukaryota; kingdom Viridiplantae; phylum Streptophyta; class Magnoliopsida; order Brassicales; family Brassicaceae; genus Cardamine; species Cardamine occulta. The sequence continues at coordinate 10,347,797 of CM051363.1, forward strand.
TCTTAGTTTTCGGTTTTATAGAAATTGAAACTATGTTTAAACTAACAAAATGTGACCAATTTCTCTACCCCAAGGTCAGGACCACAGCTTAATTGTCAACGTTTCACTCTTTCAGTAAAGGTATCCAATAAAAGAACAAAAGATAGAGTAACAAGTTCCAAAACATTAATATTTACGAAGCAAATGCTCCTCATATTACTTATACATTTGCCCAAAATGAAAAAAAAAAAAACAGAAAAAAGCATGCATCTTAGTTTCCATGCCAAGGCCATCTTGGATATCAAACTTCCAAAGGCGGAGAAAAAATTGGTACCTCTCAAAGTCTAAGGTGCGGTATAAGGAATTACATATAAAATGTGTATCTTAATGTGAACCAACAGGGATCATCTTCAAGGCAGCAGCAACAGGCATGCCAAGGAACCCTAGCATGATGCTAACAAACCATTGTCCCCAATTTAATGGTGTTGTATCCGCAAATGTACCCAGTAGCTCGATTATGATTACTTGGAACACCGCTGTACACGTTAGAACCATCACGAATACGTAGTTCTTTAGTATTCCCTTGAACACATCAATTTTTTCCATTTCCCTCGAGCTTATCTCATTGAATACCTGAAGAAACAAAAAAAAAAGATATATCAGATGCAGACATGGTTATGGTCAATGCTAGTTGTTTCTTTGTACGATTGTGGCGCAAGAAGTTTACCTGGCAAAAGACAAACGTGTTGAAGATAAGGGTATTGAGTGTTAGATCAGAGCCAGGGCCATCGAGACCAAACATTGTCTTTCCCTTTGTTTGAAGACACCATATGATTATAAGCTGGTATAGTGACTGACCAAGGATGTTCCTCCACATTACATTACTTATGAAGTTTCCTTTCCTTCCCACTGGAGATCTCTTCATCAGATCGTCCTGTGGTGGTTCAGTCGCTAGCGCAAGTGCCCCAAGTGTGTCCATTATCATGTTAACCCACAGTAGTTGGACAGCTGTCAGAGGCGCGTTTCCTGAGACAGTAGCAATAGAGAAGTTAGTTACAATCCCTGAGGAGATTGGTTTTCTAAAAAAGGGACAGATAAATGTGGTTTGGAACTAACCCGTAAGGCAGGCTGATAAGAAGTTGACAATAAGAGCCACGACGTTTACTGTCAGCTGGAACTGGACAAATTTCTGAATGTTTATGTACACAGAACGGCCCCATTTCGCCACTGTGACAATCGTTGAGAAGTTATCATCTAGGATAATCACATCCGCACTCTCTTTAGCCACCTACGAAAATTGGGAAATACACTATGTTAAATGTTGTTATCCAGACTTGAGTTTTATGCACAGTGTGTACTGTACAGAGTATTATTTACTCAAGAGATTTTCTCATAAACCAGGTAATGAAATAAGGACAAGGAAGACTGAGGACACACCTCAGTTCCAGAAATGCCCATTGCAAGTCCAATATCAGCTTCATGAAGGGCTGGAGCATCATTTGTTCCATCGCCTGTCACCGCAACGACTTCCTGAAACGTTGTACGGAGGAGTTTCACCAATGTATGCTTATCCATGGGCGACGATCGTGCCATCACCTACAAGAAGAAAATTAATATTTGAATCTCTTGTAGAAGAGTCTGTCCTAAGGAAGATAATGCAAATGTAAATGAGAGTTTGTTTTCTGTGGCGGATCAATTGGTTCTGAAGTATAATCAATACTAGTAACTTGTGTTTTGCAGACAATCACCTGCAATTTTGGGATTAGCTTGAGCAGTTCATCTTCACTTTTCTCCCGGAATTCAGGGCCTTCGATAGCTATGCCATCATCAGTCAATATCCCGCACTCCCTGGCTATGGCCTTTGCAGTAGTAATGTTATCTCCCGTCACCATTCTGACAGTGATGCCAGCAGATTTACAAATCGCGACAGACTCCTTGACTCCAGGGCGGACAGGATCTTTGATGCCCACAATACCTATACAAGTGTATCCTCCACTTGGAATAGGAGCTTCTAATGATAATTCATCACCAATTTCGATATAAGCGAGGCAAAGAGTTCGAAGTGCTTCACTAGCAAATTCCTCAATTATGTTCTTTAGGTGACTGGTAGATTCTTCATCAAGGGGAACAACTTCACCATCTTTGTTGATGTACTTATCACAGGCATCTAAAACTATCTCAGAAGCACCCTTACAATGCGCCCGGAAATGTCCTTCAGGCAGCTCAATGACAACTCCCATTCTTTTCTTCGTAGAGTTAAAGGGCTCAACTTTCACAAGAGTTGAGGCTTGTCTTACTTCTTGAAAGTCCCCTCCGAGTGACAACCCAAATTCTAACAGAGCAGTTTCTGTGGGTGTTCCCAGTATCTCGGTTTTGTTTCCTTTGCCCACAACAATCTCACCACCAGTGTTAGTAAATAGAGATTGCAGTAGAAGTTTAACAGAAGACTCAGGGATACTAGAGGCAAATTTCATAGCAGCATCAGAACCATTAACCTCTTTGGCTTGCTCACAGATGCAGGCTTTTACAACTGTCATGTGATTTGTTGTCAGAGTTCCAGTCTTGTCGCTACAAATAGTTGTCGCAGATCCCATTGTCTCACAAGCAGCTAGATTGCGCACTAGCGCTTTGTCATTCATCATCTTTTTCATAGCAAAAGCAAGACTTAGAGTCACAGCCAATGGCAGACCCTCTGGAACTGCAACCACAACAATTGTTACAGCAATAGCAAAATATTCCAGCATCGCCATCAATTCATCACCAGTCCAGACCCAGTGAGAACCATCTTGGAGCTTCTGAGTAGCCAATCCTTGAACCAAAACAGCAAACGTAATGACAGCGAAAAATAGACCTATTTTACCAATGATGGTTGCCACACCATTTAGTTTTACTTGCAAAGGTGTCTCATCATCACCGCCTTCATTTAGTGTAGCCATCAGTTTTCCCCATTGAGTCCTCATTCCAACTGTAGTCACCAACATTTTGCAAGATCCATCCTGAACCTTCATACCAGAGAGAAGAAAGGGGTGTTCCACACTGACACTAACCGGTTCACTTTCTCCAGTCAAGCTCGACTCATTTATCAGAACAGAAAAACCTGACAAAAAAAGCCCATCAGCCGGAACCTGGTCTCCAATGGCAAGGTGTGCAATATCACCAGGCAGTAGATCATATATTGAGATTTTTTGCCTCATATTGTCTCTGGTAACCTGAACCACAATCTTTTTCTTCTCTGCATCCAGGTCCTTGAATTGTAGGGATTGCCTATAATCACTGGTGGCAGTGACAAACACAACAAGCAGAATACTAGCCACTATACCAAGTCCGTCATGGGCACCAATTGGCCACCCTTCCATCAGTATTCCAACTATAAGCGATACAAAAGCACAGGCAGCTAGAATCATGAGGGTGGTATCCTGAAGGGCTTCCCAAACAAATACCCAAAAGCCACGAATGGGGCTTTCTGTAAATTGGTTGATTCCATAAATTTCTTTTCTTATACTCAGCAAATCTTCAGATGTTCCAATTCCACTAGTCATTGACGTTGAGAGATTTTCTGCGAGGCCCTCCGTTCCACCATGAATTTTCAACTTCTTAACATCGCGACCCTCTACAATTGACCCCAACTCATCAGGACAAATCTCAAATCCTGCTTTTCTTACATCTTCAGGTACTGTGTACTCACTGGAAAAATTTAAGCCTGCAAGCACGCAACACATTCTCATTAAGGAAAGAAAATACATAATGAATAACAAGTAGGGGAGGGGGTAGTCTATTCTCACTATTAATGAATTGAAGCGCAGCTTGTGAAACTAAGACCGCCACTCGAAATTTTTCCTGCAGTCATAAGGTTGGCAAAGGAAAATAGTATTAGAAGAAAGCACAAATAACAACAGTAAGCCTTAATCTCAAAGCACAAATGAACAGTAAGCTTTTTTATCTCTCTAGTTATACTATTAACGCCTCCTTAAAACGTTTTTTCGTGTAGTTAAAAATTTTGAAGAACCAAACGTCATTGTGTAAAGAGATTCATGTTTATTTGCTACTTATTTTAAATGGTAACTCAAGGCTCCCACAGGCCACAGATGAGGTCCATGGCAAAAACTCCTGAACGTTCTTACTAGCAAACATCAAAAGCAGACTGAAGTCTCAACGCCTTAAAATAGAAACAATACCTAGTGTAATCTCAATCATACCTAGTGATAATTGACAAGTTTTACGGAAACAATAAAGCAGATAGTAGAAACACATAATGTGATTAAAGAAAGTACAAGAGATTCGCCATTTCAGCGAGAGATTCCAATCAAAAATGAACGAGATACGAAGTCATAGTTTCAAATTCAACATAAGGATCCCAAACCTGAAGACTAATATCTACGAAAATACTAAAATGAGCTCACTTAGATCCTATCCAAGAATAAGCAAGCCGAAGTAGGTAGGTAGTGACTACCGATTAGTGAGTCATCAATCAACCAAAAACTCGGAATGCGTTTGAATCAAGAGATCACTTAGATCTCCATCATTATACAAGCAGAAATAGCTAGATTTGTTTCAGTAGTAACCAAACTCGGAAGAAAGACGTGTACCTGATTGGAACGCCGAATCGCCTCCGCCTCGGAACGCTTGGAAAGATTAGCCGTGAATCTGAATCTCCTCTTAGGATTCTTCACGATCCAGCAAAGCTTCCTCCAACGCTGCAACGCCTCATCGGAAGAGTTCTTCGGCTTCACATCGCCGAAGTTTTCGTTCAAGTAGTTCTCCATTTCCTCAGCTTACTCTAAAAAAACGAGTGAATGAATTCGCAGCTACTTCAGAAGAGAGATATATTAGAAAGAGAGAATCAAGGATCTCGTAAATCGAGAAGGTACAATATATTATAGAATATATATATAGTAAGCAGGAGTCACTGAACAAATAAGGAAGAAACAGTGAAGTTTCAATGGAGCTTTTAATTTTTTGTTTTTTACCTTATTGTTAAGTAAGAGAAATCGATAGTTGACGCGTCGTCTCTTGCACTAAGTGAGCTTCGTAGAAGTTTCCTCTGCAACTTTTGAAATTTCTCATGGCTATGTTTTTTTTTTCTTCTGAAAACTCATTTACTCGGAGATGACTCGGCGGGTCAAGAAAGTCAAAGCTAACTAAACTTTTTATTACATGACACTTCGAACTAGCGTAGGAAGTCCGCTTTTACTTACCCACAAGTTCAACTCATACCCTCATTAAAAATTAAACTAAAATATACTTTGATTAATTAATAATTTAAATATAAATCTTTCAATTATAATTTTATATAAAATCATGTATACCGTTATTATATCATTAAATATTACTAATGTGTATGCCTAGATGACATAGTAGATTTCTGCTGACGTGTATGCCACATGTACATATTTTTTTATGAATCTTCTATATTTTTCTTATTTTCCAAAATTTATCAAATTTTATAGATTTATGTATATATATATATATAAGTAACTTTTAATAAATTATCTAAAACTCTCATACTCTCTCTATCAAATTTCATCTAGAAAAATTTATTGTAATTGTATCATCATAAAAACCACCATTTTATTTTATTTTTATTCGTTCAATTTTACTCATTTTGGATTTTACTCTCTTCAATTCCACTCTTTTCAATTTTATTTTCGTTAAAATACAATTAAATACAAGTAGACTAATGCCACCGAATCTAGAATGTGTCAAATTGAGAGAACCATAATTTTATTTTTAACAGAACCACCATTTTATTTTAATTTTACTCGTTCTGAATTCGACAATGTTAATTTACTTGTATTTAATTTTATTTTATGTATATTCACGTCGAGAGACTATAAAAATGTATATATATTGATAGCTATTAAAAATAAAATATATATCATATATTTGTAGATAAAAGGATCAGACATCATATTAAAAAAAATAGGATCATACATCAAACAAAATTATGTAATTTTATATATTGTATTCATATCGTCATGATTTTACGAATTTTAAAACTGTAATGATAAATGCATGATTTAACAGATGTTTTGGAGACAGTGAAATTTTTTATGAGAATACAATTACGAGAATTTTTTCCGATGAAATTTGATAGAGAGAATATGAGAGTTTTAGATAATTTATTAAAGATTTATATTATTTGTATATATATATCTATAGAAATTGATAACATCAGCAGAAATCTGACATGTCATCCACATTGTGTTACACGTGGTATCCATGTTGCATAAAACTATAATTAAAGGGTTGATGTTCAAATTATTAATTGATGAGAGTATGTTTTAGTCTACTTTTTAATGAAGATATGAATTGAACGTAATTATGTTTTGTAAATACGTAAAAGCCTACCGAGAAAGTTGTTATATTCTTTGTTTTATCCATGGAATTCCCCAAAAAATAATAATTAGAACACGGAATTCTATTTAGTCAAAAAATAAAATAGAGTATAATCTTTAAGAGATTAAATTCTATTAAAACGAATCTAGTTGCTTTATATCAAATCTGTTTATATTATTATATTCAGTATTGAATGGAGGGGTTTATTACTTTATTTGCTAAAATGACATCATTATGTGCCATATGAAGTATGTACATACATGTTTATGTTAATACTGTTTAAAACAAAAATAGGATAAGGAAAATAGTCAATAGTGTATTATACAAGATAAAATAACATTATTTTAAAAAATATATGAATGTCTCAAAATTATGTCATTTTTGCAAACAAATTCTAAAATGAACTGTGTTCATACTTCAAAGTCATTTTAAACTTTAAAATGGTATTATCTAATTACAAATTTAATGGTCTTCGCCCAACAAAGATTCGTTTTGGTCTTCTAGTCGATCATTTTTTTTTCGGTTTGGATTGACTCGGTGTATCCAAAGTTGAACACCCTTATTTTTGTTTTCCACGAGTTTAATCTCACTTCATAGACCACATAAACTGGCATTTAAGTAGTATGAATGAATCAACTCTAATTAACTAACAAATGCTTCTGTTTACTTTATAAACAATTACTGACCGAGAAAGAAGACTTTTGGAAACTTGTTTTCTCAGTCGCTCCAGTTGTCTTTATCTTCGGCTACTTCATCTTCCATCTGCAATGGATACAATCTTGATCAAAGAGACATCCAGAATAGGACTCGTGTAATCTCTAATACAGAAGAATTTGAAATAGTGATAGAATTTAGCTTAACCGCTTCGCCTTCTATGGATCCGCCTGGTGACCATACAAGTATTTGCCTATCTGCGCCACTTGTGTATAATTCCTATGAGCAAGCATAACAAGCCATTCGGATTTAGAGATGTGTTCTAGCAAACTTAAAAAGTAAATGACTCGCAAGATTAGCGAAGATTGTAAAGATTATTGAGTTCTACCTGATCACTGGAATTAAAGCAGCAACTGTTCACGCTTTCGAAGTGTCCACGAAGCATCAGTGTTGCTCTACCCGACCACATGTCACAAGCCTTATATACAATTGCAGCACAACTTTTTGAATAATGCAAGTAATGGAGTGAAAAGATTTGCTGATAAAATAGTAAGTTGGTGACTACCTTCACAGTCTTCATGCACGGAACAAATACAAGAGCTGGATCATCGCTAGTATCTAATTGAATTGCTTTGTTGGTCTGGATGCGTCCAGTTTCAAAGTTCAACAGGGTATTCCGTCCAGATTCAATATCCCACAATCTTATTCTTGAATCCGACCCTGAAACATAATATGCATATAGAATAGTAATTAGAATCTTAACTGCAGTAAGAGAGGAGCTACTTAATCCATATAACATAGCCACTGGTGTGTACGATAGTAATAAGTTCTTACAACAACAAATTGATTTAGTTCACTTAATACTCAAACCCCTAAGATATCACTTCCACTTCGTAGTGGTTCATGCTAAAATCATTAGAGAGTAGAGAGGCATGCTAAAACTACCTATTTTTCATGCTAATCATATAAAATCACTAAAGAGGCATGTAATACAAGATTTAATCCGCAGATGCTGCCTATACCAGTTTGTGACAGAGTTATAACCTAAAGAACAAAGAAACTAACCATGACAATAAGAATCTTACCAGCACTAAGAAGATACATCCCATTGTTAGTTGCCTTCAAGCCAGTGACAACACCATAATGAGCTGTAGCGCGATCTAGAGTAGATAACATTCCAGGGTGAAGCCTCTTCTGTCGAGATTTTTCCACTGAGGCTTTTGCGCTAGAACACCCCTTCACAATCTGGCTGCCACTCTGCAGTGTCTTCAACCTATTTTGGTCCCCCAGAGAAGATTTTGCAGCTGAAACCTGTACGATTAGATAATTAAATTACTAAAGGAATCTCCTCTCATATAAAACAGGTATTGATAATCCATTCTTCGTGTCATGTTGTCTTTTAGAAAATTCCAGTTTGAAAATATTCTCACAAACTTGGCTAATTAATGCTAACTCTCACTAGCATCACTTACACTAACTTACACTCTTACACAGATGCATCTAAACAATATAAGAAGAGATACCAGATAAAATTTACAGACTTTTAACAGGGAATTTAAACAGTCAAACTTATAACTTGTCTTTTCAAGAAATTTAAAGTAGTGAAGAGAAAGTACAAGTTTCAGGAACAAACCTTAATGCTAACCGGTTTTTGCTTTAAAATTGGTGGTCGAACCCCGAGTTGTGTTAGTGATTGATCTAGAACACGGAAACATCCAGCACGTCTAATGTCCCAAAAACGTATTGCACCATCACAACCCCCAGTATACAAAATCCACTCGCTAGATGTAGACCATTCCACTGACATAACACCATCTGGCATATCATGAAAATAAGAACATTTCGTACCATGATTTTAGTTTCTTAGCTAATAAAATTTGGATATGCGAAAAAGCGTGAGTATAGTAGTAACATACCGCGGTGACCAGATAACGTGTGAGCGAATGCCCCAGAAGCTATATCACAGAGGCGAACCTGTACATCTTCAGTTCCAGTAGCAATTAACGTGTGAGACATTGCCAGAGAAGACATGGCAGTTCTATAAATCTTTCCAGGCATTTTAAAATCCACAACCGCCTAAAACATATCAAAAGAAAAAATTAGAGAAGCTAGGAACAAACAAAAAATGTGTCTGAAAAACATGAAAATCGAAAAAATGCGACACTTTCTCTACTGAATTTGGTACCTGTGAAGTATTGGTATCCCAGACTTTAACGTAATGATCATAAGAACCTGTAACGAACAGCCCAGTGTCAATGGGATACCAAATGGCAGAGGATATGGCATATTTATGTCCATTTTCATGTTGCTTGTCGATAGTAAATATACACTTGTGCTTGGCAATAAGACCACTTGCCTCGTATTCAGTGGCCCGTTGAACATCAAACACCGCAGCTGAACCATCTGATGCTCCAGAGAGTAGATACCTCCCCTCCGTCAAATCAACCTGATGACATACAGTTAAAAATAAAGTAAACAACACTCCACAATTCGTCTCTACCTCGTAGGCCTATATAGCACAAGGATCAATTCACAATTTCACATAACTAAGGAAGCAACACAACACTAGCTACTCAAATATGAATACTCTAAAAGCAGCAATACGACATAAACTAAACTATAAAGTGATCTCAGCAAGTGTTGAAAAAAGAAATATATGAGTGAACCTGAAGGGAGTTAACGGAACCACGATGAGGAGAAACGAAATCTTTTCGATTAGAGAGCTGAAGAGACAAAATACGGCGGGATTTGAATCGATTGGCGAAGGAATTAGAACGAATTTGACCCGTTTCTCTGTGTTTGATAGCCTCCCACATTCTCCTAGCATCTCGTCTTCTGATTCCCCTGGATTCTATCAGATTGTATGCCCGAGCTCGATTCAGCTCCTAAACCATAGAAGAAAGCTTTTACGACTTTTGATCTTCTTCTTCTGCAAAGTTTCTTCTCTTTCTCCCAAAGGTCAAGCAAAAATCGAAACAAGGAAACAAAATCTCAAACCAAAGCACTCAAAGAGAATATTCTCCGGTAAACTTAAATTTCCTCTTTAAACCAACGAGTTAAATTCATGATAACCAAAGACCCTCCACTGTTTATTTAATTTTTGTATGTTTGAGAATTTAACCCAATTCCTAAGATTTAATAAACTAACCCAACTGGAAAACTTATTGATCATAGATTTTTAACTGATTTAGAATTATGGGTTACTAAATCAGATTTTGATCGATGCTGTTCTTTGTATAATTATTATTACTAAAGCATAATTATTTTTATAAAATCTTCTAATATCTTATTTTATAAACGATTTCATTTTTATTATTTTATAACGACGCTTTAATCGTTTGAATTATTTTAAAGGTTCGAATTTTAAGCTTGATAAAGTCTGAAAAAAACTCTGGAATTTAATTGGCAACTACTAGATGATTTATATGTGTTTTATGTGTTTTTTTTTTGTAATGTAGAGATTTATCTGGGCTTTCGGCTCAAACTAATCTTTTTTAAGTTTAATTTTTTTTTATACAGTTTTGCTGTGGGTTGGGTGGGTGGTTAAGTAGAATCGAATCCGGATCTTGAGACATGTTGTTTTATGTTTCAGACTATAACTTATTTCTTTAACGAGTCTCTTTGAAACGGGATCAGCCCCAAAAAAGCATTGTTTACATAATTAATTATATGATAAGCCAAGTTTAGGCACGTCATTAACTAGTGATCACGAAAACGACAAATGCAATATTCATTCAGGAGAAAAAAATAATTAAACTAAAGTTGACATCTCAACACAGAAGGTAGCCACATGATTGAAACACACATTTGTCAACTAACACCATTCCGATTGCCAGAGACAATCATTTGGCACCTTATTTTTGATTATTAATACGGAATATATATATAGGTTTTAATATGTTTACACCTAAGCTTAATAATTAAGAGGATTGTCTTTTACTCTTACCGTCACATAAATTACCATCGTATGGATTTTTAGATCCCACCCGGTTGTCGGCAAAAAAAAAAAAAAAAAAAAAAAAAATCTAACCCGGTTCTACATATTTGGTATGCTAAATTTAATAGTACTATATTGGAGAAACATTAAAATCATTTTTAACCCATTTTACCTTCTTGTTTTACGGTTCTTAACTCTCTTAATTTAATAAGCAAAGACAAAAACCCAAAAAAAAACTGAACTGAAATTACGTTAGGTGATCGAATTCATTTTCAGTTAAATATTTAAATCGACATGATTAGCATTTGTATAAGATTTCGGCTTCATTTTGGTTGTTATGATGATAGGCACTGTTAAATTATTTGTTGACCTTGACCATCTAATTTGTGTACATGTACTTACATACTTTTAAGAGGATATATCACAGTTCTAAGAAGTTAATTAGACATGTTTGATGTCAGTGTTGTTTTCATATTCTTTGATTACAGACTTGTTTATAGTACAAACCTGTGAGGTTCTAACATGCGTGTTTCTAGTCAAATGTTTATTATAATTGGTATCGATCATTCTTTGGTGGAAGTTTGATGTTTTTGATTGGTTTTGTAACTTAGTTGCTCTTCATTTGAAATTATTCTTGGTCTCATTGTGATATGTATCTACGTATCATTTTCTCTTTGAATACAATTGTGCTTTGCTATTTGGTTTCATGTGTTGTTTTACGAGACACTAATGATCTACCCAGATATCACAAACGTCCGTAAATGACATCATGCTCGAGAAATTAATTTTCTTTTACATTCATAATATTATGTGATACTGAGATCGAATAAACGCAAATGTACGTAATAATTAGTTATGTATGTAAGTATAAGTATTTATTTATTTACAGCTCACAAGTTTCATTTTTTTTGTCTAACGATTTGTTACTTTTAGAAGCTTACAGAAATTGTGGACCGTATCATCATTTTTATTTGTTACTTATCTTCACCCGTTTATGTATTGAAAAATCAATAGGTCACACATATCTTGACATTTTCATAGCAATGGAGTTATGACAAAATAAGTTTCGCCACAACTGCGATCCACATCCATGATACAAGTCACTGCGGGTTATATTAAACCAAAGTTTTTTTAAAAAGATTCTTCATATGTTATATTAAATCAATTTCCAGAGCTAAAAGTGTTATGTAAAAAGTAAATTGTTTGAGCAAATTCTAAATAAATGTGATTCCTATCAGCAATTTTTTAAGTTTATTATACATAAATAACTAATTTTAATTGCATAAGATGAATCCAAGCATACGCATAAAAATTGTTTAATACCCAAAAAACCTAGATAATACAACATTACAAATCCACACACGATCTCTAAAGTCTAAAGATGATGATTGGGAGGACAACTCCATGATTGGTCCACAGACTTAAACATCATTTTATTTACCAATCGAACTTTTATCTTTTAACTTTTTAAGGTTTTCAGATTAGACACAACCAACTTCTTTTTGTATGGTCATTTATTTTACAGCCCCATACAGTAGAATTTTGTAATTTTATTTAATTGTAACTAAAATATTCAGTAAACAGTAAACCAATATAATTGGTCTAGTAGATATAATTTAATAAATAATTGTTCTTCGTGTTACTCTTAATGATATGATATACATGCGTATGCGTTTGATAAAAACTGAACTAAATTACTGAATAAACATATTTTTAAATGATGAAATTGTTTTTACACAAACTCAACTTCTTCTTTTTTTCGGATGAAATTGATTATTTTTATTGGGCGGGGTCATTATTTTTATTGTGAAGTGTGATGATGATGAATGAGCAGTATAAATGTAAGGTCAGAACATATATTATGATTTTTTTTTTAAAGCTGTCGTTGGGATTTCTTCTTAGGAGTTTTGGGGATCTATGCTCTGATTCTAAATTTGAGATTATTTTTTTTGTTTTGTTTTTAGCTTTTTCCAACCAGGTACTTTGTTTCTATATGTACGGTTATAATAACAAAAACTTTAAAAGAGTTAAAAAGACTTGTTAAGGTTGTCATTTAACGCAAAACAGTAGACTAAGGAAATGCTTCAAACTTGTTGCTTTTGATTTGACTAATTTGAAATTAAATCACTTTTAAAAAAAATCAAACGCACCAAACTAAATTGTAATAATGAACCTGTAAAAAAAAAACATCCATTCTAACAATCAACACATACATTATTACAACACAGAATATTGAGAAATTATAAAAAATTGATTTGGACATACACTTTAGTAGTTTGTGATAGTGCCATTTTTGGATCACCACATGAATTCAATTCCGGATATTTCGATAAAAATTTATTTGGTTTTTATTTGGTTTCTCTTCTAAACACCTAGTGTTCATTGTATGACAATATAATTTTAATAATTACATAATTAGTTATAATGCCGCCATTATTTGACCAATAACAAAAGAGATAAGATCCATAATTGCGTAATAGTGAATCTTGACCTTATTAATTGAAGCCACTTCGTTTATAATTTTACCTGGAACATAAATAATAACCGGACAAAAATTTAAGTCACCTGGAAAAAAAAAGTTCCATAAAAAAGATACTTCATTTTTGCAATAGTTATAGAAGAGCCCCAAACTTTTAAATATAGTACAAAACAATCCCACTTGTTTGAAATAAAACAAATCCAAACAAAAAAAAACATAAAAAATACTCCGTATCCGGAAGCCTAGATACGTAATGACTTCATCACACAGACACACCAACTACATAAAAATGGTTATCTTGCTATTCAGAAGAAAAAACATTAATAATCATCTTACAATAAAATAACAACAATATAGCAAAATTTGTAAAAATTGGTGAAAGTAACATAATGATATATGTATAGGGGAGTAAAATTTTCATATAATTTGATCATATTATTTGTGTAAATAAAATATGATTTAAACCCTCAGTGGCAAGTAAAAACAATTGGGGTATTCTCCAACATTTAGTAGCTCATGTACGATTTAGGAAATTTACTAAGTTTGGGACTTGGATAGTAAATGTTGTATTAAAAAAAAAAAAAAGAGTTATCAGAATGAGCTCTTTCGTCTGCATCCAAAGGCTCTGCCTTTAATCAGAGCTTCGGTCACGGTTTCCAGAAATAATTACGATCACATAAACACAAAATCCCCAAAAGCTCGAGAAAAGAGAAGTCTGAAGATTTTTTTTTAGAGAGAGAGAGAAAAGAGAAAAAGAGATTAGCAGCTTTGTTGCGGTGCAAAGAAGCAAATCTGACAGTTCGCAGAAACAAGAGAGAGCAAGGAATCGAAGATTTGCTTCTTCTTTCACAGGAAGCAAACTAAAAATGCTATAGCAAATTTTACATTTTCTTCACTGAAGAGAAAGAGAGAGAGAGAGAGAAGAAATTGTGCTTGGAAATTGAGTTTGGGAATGGAATCGATCTCACTTGGGTCTCTGCTCTTTTGATCTGTACGGAATTAAGCTTCTTCTTCCTTGTTCTCAAGTTTCGGGTTTTAAGGACCTGGGTTTGATCTTTAAAGCCGAGATCTTTCTCTTTCTCAAGAGGCTTTTGGTTAATTTCTGGTAAGTTTCAAGCTTCTGCTCTCAAGGGTTGAATTTGACGAGCTCCAATTGTAATTAGAGCAAGTAATTGAAGGATTTGAGCTAGGGTTTGTATTTTAGAACAATCTTACTCTGTTACGAAGTTGTATTTAAAAATTGTGAAAAATTTAGGGTCTTTAGGTTTTGTGTGAAGATTTGACTTTTTGTCTTGAGAAGCTGATCCCATCTTATCTATTGTCCTTTAGTTATAACAACCAATGACTATTGCTTAGTGAAGTGAATTGGCCAGAGGTCGTGCAGTCTTCAGTAGTTAGGAAAGTAGAGATGCCTCCTTCTCCAGCATTGAGGTGTTCCCCTGGTAGGGAACTTCCAGGGAAGAAACATAGACGAGGACACAGCATTGAATATGGGATATTATTCAGAGACAAAGACGATGATCTTGCGTTGTTTAGTGAGATGCAAGACAAAGAAAGAGATAGTTTCTTGCTGCAGTCATCTGATGATCTTGAAGATGTATTTTGTAAGTTATTTTTACTGGCTTCAAATAAGTTTTCTTTGATGTATATGGGCTTAGATTGATTCACGTAACTGTGTCACCATGTTCCTTAACTTTTTTCCTTCTATTGTGGACTTTCTTCTTCAGCTACAAAATTGAAGCACTTTTCGGAGTTCACCATTCCTGTTCAAGGAGAGAGTAGCAGATTGCTGAGTGCAGAGGGAGATAAGAATGACTATGATTGGTAGCTTTCAAATCTAACTTGGATCGTTTCTTCTTTTCTTTCTGGTTCATTGTTACAACAAATCCGTATAATCACCTTTCAGGCCAAGCGAGATTGAATTTAAACTACATATCTTCCTTAATCTTAGTACTACTCAAAGATATTTGCTTCTACAGCTTCTGAATCCATAAACTTCTTGTTGGCATAACTGTCGTAATTTTGTGTTTTGCTCTTTTGGTTGCCTATATTTTTCTATTGTTTTCACTCGTGGTCTTACAAAGCTTACTGCATAATCTATGAAAGGTTGCTGACGCCCCCGGACACACCGCTTTTTCCTTCATTGGATGACGCACCACCATCAGCTAGTGTTGTGAGAAGAGGGAGACCGCAGAGTCAGATTTCATTATCTAGATCTTCTACGGTATTCATCTATACAAAATTGAAATTCATTCAATGTATAACACTGCTGATCTCGAATCAGATCTTGCTGCATTTCCTAATTTACTATGCTGAATATCCTTTATATATATGTGTAGATGGAGAAGAGCCGCCGCAGTAGTAAGGGCAGTGCAAGTCCAAATCGCTTAAGCACATCACCTCGAGCTGACAATATGCAGCAGATAAGGGGAAGGCCATCTTCAGCACGCCATCCTAGTCCAGCGTCTGGTCGACGATCAGCTACCCCAGTTAGGAGGATTTCTCCTACTCCAGGGAAACCCTCAGGACCTGTATCTAGATCCCCAACCCCAACTTCACGAAGGATGAGCACTGGGTCAACTACTATGGCATCGCCAGCTGTCAGGGGAACTTCTTCCGTCAGTTCTAGTAGAGGCAACTCAGCTTCACCCAAAATAAAAGTGTGGCAGTCAAACATTCCTGGTTTCTCCTTGGATGCGCCACCAAATCTCCGAACTTCTTTGGGTGATCGACCAGCATCCTATGTAAGAGGTTCCTCACCAGCATCCAGAAATGGCAGGGATGCAGCATCTACACGCAGCAGACAATCTGTTTCTCCAAGTGCTTCCAGAAGTGTCAGTTCATCTCACAGTCATGAGCGAGATCGGTTTAGTACTCATAGTAAAGGCTCTGTAGCATCATCTGGAGATGATGATCTTCATTCTTTACAGTCTATTCCTGTACGCGGCTCAGAACGAGCAGTTTCAAAGAGAGCTAGCCTTTCTCCAAACAGTAGAACTTCTAGATCTTCAAAATTACAGTCACCTGGTTCAGCACCAAGAAGGCCGTTTGAGTCTGCTCTTCGTCAAATGGTATATTAAGCAGCGTTTCACTTTTTTTTTTTAATTCTTTTGTCCACGATTCTATGATTTTTCATTAGTTTTAAAAGTTCATGTTTTAAACTACCTGCATCAACATGTTTACACTCATCACTAGCAGTCAATGATAACACATCATAGACAATTGTTGTCAGTTTGTCATATCTACCACGGAAATAGATTCTTTAAGTTCCTATTTGTTTTCTGTTACATTCCTTAGATTCCAAAGTCTCTCCTCGATAGAAATTCTGGTAATTTCGCCTCGTTGAATCTGCAGAGATATGTGAAAGTTTGTTTATGATCTACATTTTTCATGCAGGATCATCCTAAAAGCCATCATAGCATGTTTAGGCCTCTTGCTTCTAGCCTTCCTAGCACAGGCATCTATTCTGGGAAAGGTAGTTCGTCTTACCATCACATTATGTTAAGAAATTCTTCTGCAACAGTGGGGAACAATTCAAGTCCTAGCCAAGTTACAGGGTTCACGGTAGATACTAATGGGAGTGATCCAATCCCTGGATTCCAATCTGAAGTTGAAAAATTGGCTTATCCTGATAAACACGGTGAAATTACTGCATTTGGCATGGTAGATTTATCGAATGAAGGTAGTAGACAAGAGAGTCATGAGAGTTCTTTCAGTGATCAGCTTGGTGATATGGATCAAGGTTATGCCATTGAATGCGAGTCTAGCATGAATGAGGAGGTCAACCACCATGTTTCTGATGTTGAAAACAGTTCTACTCATGGTTGCCTTCAAGTAGGGAATGACTTCTTAGAAGGGGTCGCTCTTGGAACTATGGAGGTTTGTGGTAGATGTGGTTCCCACTATCGTGCCACTGAAGCAACTAGAAGCGAGCTAAATATTTGTCCAGATTGCAGGGAGGAACACAATTTCACAGAAACAGATTCCCCTGGAACAACAAGAGCTCCTGATGAAAATTCCCCAAAGCAGTCTCAGGAAATTTTCATTGAAAAGAGGTCATATGTTGAAAAACTTCCTGCAGTTGATGTGCTAGAATCACTGCCTGTTGTTATGGTTGAGGCAGAAATTGTAGAGACACGAGAAAACATTGAGCAGTATGATAATTCCTACGAGCAAGAACAATATCATCTGCACGAGAGCTCTATGTCCAGGGCTTTGGAAGAGCAAAATGGGGAGACTCTCAGTCACCAGGATGTAACTCAGTCTTCCACTGGCTGTGGTCTATTGAATATAGGCACAAAAGATACTCAAACTCAGCTTTTTGATAAGCATCATGATTTGAAGATTGGTTGCACAGAAGGTGGAAACGTTCCTTTGCTTATAAAGAGATCAGTCAGTATGAAGTCACCCATTATTCAAGCTAATAACTCTAGTTGTTTTACCAGATCATATGAGGGTTTTTCTTATTCGAGGGATAGAAGTCTTAGTCTTAGAAGCTCCACAGAAACTGCTTCTGCATCTTCATCTTGGGATTATGGTTCCTCTATAAGAAAGGGAAGCCATGTACGACAACGAAGCGGGAGTACACTTGACATGGAGACTCATAGGTATGATACCAACTCCAAGTCACTGAGCACCATGTCATCTTCATCTGGCCTGTCAAGCCATGTCTTGCAGACTCTAAATGTCATGCCAGAAGACAGTTTTGAAGTGCGTGCTGCCCAAATGACATATACACACGATGAAACTCATCAAGAATCTCACTCTGAACTCCAAGATTCGGAATGTAAAGAAACCAATGTGATGAATGTTGATTTTCATGAAAGCGTTGGATCAATTGGTACTTCCACCAATGCAGTCGATCCTCTAGCAGAGCATAATCCGGTGATAGTTGACAATGGATTTTGTGTAAATGGAGATGATGTAGCCAATACTGTGATAAGCAACGTGGAGACGGGAGAATCTCCGGCACATGCGAGGAGCACATCAGAATTAGGAGCATCACCTGTCACTGATGACTATGATCACTCAAAGCTAGAAGAAAAGGATGGGAATGAAACTACTAATCATGGTTCATCCACCATAAAAGGCTCAGAAAAAGAACCCGAGAGTTGTGAACCCGAAACACCTGGTTTAGGGGTCCATGATGAAATTCCAGAGTCAGAGTGCAACCTAAATGCAGTGGATGACTGCTCAGAGAAGAGTATGGCACATGCTTCTGTGGATCACCACAACTCCTTGGCTCCTGTAAATGAAATTTTAGGTATTTCCTTGTATTTTCATCTGACAATGGCTTCTCACTGTGCTTTTACTATTGTTTTTATATGTATTTTCTTACATCCTGGCGGAAGTTTAGACATGGTTGCTTGCTCTATGCAGATGAGTCAACAGTACTCGTGGAGTGTCCAGGTCGAAAAGAGCCGAAGAGCCTCACACTTGAAGAAGCCACTGATACAATACTTTTCTGCAGTTCTATCGTTCATGATTTAGTTTACCAGGCTGCAACAATAGCAATGGACAAAGCAAAGGATGTGCCAGCAGAAGAAGAAATATTGCATCCAACAGTGACAGTACTTGGAAAGTCAAATGCGAACAGGAGTAGTTACACACATGGCGGTGGAACAAAGGCAAAAAAGCAGAGTTCCAAATCCGCAAAAGCGAATCGGAAGCAGGAGAAAACAGAGGAGAAAGCAGAAGTGCAAATAGAGAATGATGAAAATGCAGGTGACGCAGTGATGATACGTAATGTTGGAGTTCCTCCTAGTAAAGGAGAGAACTTGAAACCTCCTCCTAAGCTGGAGTCAAAATGCAATTGCTCAATCATGTGATATGGACCAAGCTTTGATTTAATTTTTTTACTAGTAAATTTATAATGTTGTTTGTTCATAAAGTTTGTGGTTGTTTGGGTTTTGTTTGTTTATTTTTTTCTAAGATTTAGCATATTTTACGTTTGATACAGCTAATTTGTGAGAGGATAAAACACGATTTCGGTTGCCGGTTAAGTGGCAGGAATTGTAAAGTTTTTGTTTTGATTTGATTTATCTTTTTTTGTGTAACCAATAAAATCTATATGAACTCATATTTCGTCTACATTTCCTTTGAATAGAAACTATGAAGCTGAAAAGAAACAAGATCCAAACTCCACTAAAGAAATGAAGATCATCTCGAGAGAGAAAGAGATTTGGAAAACTTGAGTTTATTTCTGTTAAGACTTCAGAGTAAAAAAAGCACTACAAGGAGATTATCCGGTACAAACCGGTTTTCTCTAAACCAAATTCTAATGTGTAAACCACATTATCAAATAGAAAGAAATATACTCTCCACCTCATAAAAACAAAATGATTGCAAGTATATTACATATCGTGAAATTAAAATCAACCTCATTCATCAGTTGTGAAGTGTGTAAGAACTATTGAGCTGTCCGATTTTTTTTCCAAAATTTTAGTTTGGATTTCGATTCATAATCAATTTCGGGAAGGAAAAAAAAAGTTTTATTTTCTTTCTTTTGATATTAAAAAAATAGAAAAAATAAAATGGCGGGAAATGGAAGAGCGGCATGGACCTAAAAAGAACCCAAATATCTTAATTTCTCAAAAATGATTCCGCGAGAATCAATTTCCCCATGGATTCCGATTCAGACTCCGATTGTTCCCATGTCTCTGCTACTCCTCCCCGAGACCCATTTCCGCCATCTCCTAAACTTCCACAGCCACCGCCAAGGCAAGTGCCGCCGGTGTCCCGGAAAGTTTCGTCTTCTTCCTCTCGGTCGAAGCCCAAAGCACCTACACAACCGCCTCCAGATCAATCACAGGAAGCTCCAAAACCATCTTCTCCTCCTCCCCCATCTCCATTATTCACCAATCTCCCCTTCCGGATCTGCGAATCCAGACCCACTGTGTTTTCCTCTTCTGTTTCCTCCTTTTCCAGACTCCGCAGCAGAGCTTCTCTTACATCTGATGAGGAATTGAAATTGAAATCGGACGCAGTCAATTATGTACAGGAGCCACCTCAGGTAGTAATCGCTCCTCCAAAACCCGTTAGGAGAAAGCCTCCTAATCTCATCACTGATTCCATAACTTCTCCGCCGGTTAAAGCTCCGGTGTTTCGTAGCAGCGGTGGTGGCGAGGGTAATTTCGTGAAATTGAATTTAAATGGAAAGAGAGGGAAGAAGTTTCCAA
Source organism: Cardamine occulta (assembly GCA_028015245.1). Taxonomy (NCBI): domain Eukaryota; kingdom Viridiplantae; phylum Streptophyta; class Magnoliopsida; order Brassicales; family Brassicaceae; genus Cardamine; species Cardamine occulta. Next base: position 10,368,360 of record CM051363.1, read on the forward strand.
GCAAATACAAAGGCTTATCCAAATCTAGAAGCAATTACTCATTCAGAGGTAAGAAGAGATACAAAAAGAAAGAAGCGGACGGTGACGGCGAATCTTTGTTGGAGGAAGAGTCTGATTTGCAGAAACAGAGAGAAGAAGAAGCTAATGGTTTTATTAGCTCGGTTGAGGAGGCGATTCTTGAAGTGAAGACTGAAGCTTCTGATGAGAATCTGACGAAGCTGTTGAATTTAGTTTATGGTTATGATTCTTTTCGAGATGGACAGTTGCAGGCGATCAAGATGGTTCTTGGTGGGAGTTCAACGATGCTTGTATTGCCTACCGGTGCTGGCAAGTCTCTTTGCTACCAGATTCCGGCAATGATTCTTCCGGGAATCACGCTTGTAGTGAGTCCTTTGGTTTCGTTGATGATCGATCAGTTGAAGCATTTGCCTTCAATTATTAAGGGTGGTCTCTTGAGCAGTAGCCAGGTTTGTGCCACAAAATGTGGATTGTTGCTGGTTCTTTAATTTGGGTCATTTTGTAGTCTTTAAAAATGTTTCTAATGGAGTCTGATTTGGGAATTTTTTTCATTAGAGACCTGAGGAAGCAACAGAAACATTGCGGAAACTTAAAGAAGGCATAATAAAGGTGCGTTCTACAGGAAGTGTTGAACGGCTTAACCTTGATAAGACTGAGTTTCTGAAAGTATTTGATTTGGAAATACATTCATTTGTGTCATGGGGTTTGTTGTTTAATTTCAGGTTCTTTTTGTATCTCCGGAGAGACTTCTGAATGTAGAATTTTTGTCAATGTTTCGCTTGTCTTTATCTGTGTCACTTGTCGTTGTGGATGAGGCACATTGCGTATCAGAATGGTGAGCTTCTAGGCAACTGGTAGATTGCGTTTCTCTGTTGACTGCGGTATCTACTGCTTATCTACTGCTTTTACTTGTTCTATTTTTCTTGGTTTTTAAGAGTTACTCTAAACAGGTCTCATAACTTCCGCCCTTCATACATGAGACTCAAGGCATCAATGCTTCTTTCTGAACTCAAGGCAGAATGCATTCTCGCAATGACTGCAACAGCCACTACTATGACTCTTCAAGCTGTCATGTCTGCTCTAGAGATACCATCAACCAATCTTATTCAGAAGTCACAAATGAGAGAGAATTTTGAGTTGGCTGTCTCATTGAGTGGAGCTAACAGGCAAGTGCTTTGTTTATATTTTCACCCTTCTGCTGCTCCTCTAGTTGTAACTGAGTGAAATCTGAAACCTAACAGAATGAAAGATCTATTGATGTTGCTGGAGTCTCCTCCATATAAGGAGATTCGAAGCATCATTGTGTACTGCACATTTCAGGTGAGAGTACTTATTTCAATATCTACGACTTTTTTTATTAAACTGTTTTGGTTTCTTACTGTATTCTGCATTATGCTAACTTAAGCAACTTTGGGCTGTATTAACGCAGTATGAGACTGACATGATAAGCAAGTATTTACGCGATAACAACATCAATGCAAAGGTTGTTTCCATTTTGAATTCTCTGATATATCTGTATCTATGGCTAATTACACTCTAATCAAGCTTAGCTCAACCGATTATCCAGGGTTATCACAGTGGTCTTCCTGCAAAAGACCGTGTTCGCATACAGGAGTCATTTTGTTCCAACAAGATTAGAGTGGTGAGAAAATAAGTTCACGGATTTCTATACACTCTTTGTCCAATTTAGATATGCAAACTACCACTGAAAGTTAAGTAGGTGTCAGTATTCAAATATTTTCGTATGTTTTATGGAAGGTTGTTGCAACTGTGGCATTCGGCATGGGATTTGACAAGGGAGATGTTGGAGCTGTAAGTCTAAGGCAAACCTTTATAATGCTTTAACACATCTTCAACTATTCACATCTCTTGTAATAATATACATGCTTTTAAATTTTATGAGTCTGCTTTAGGTAATCCACTTCAGCATGCCAGGCAGTTTGGAAGAATACGTTCAGGTTCAAACCTTTTTTGTTTCCAAGATCCTTTTTAAGCTGCTTATAACGTTCTCGAGAAGCTAATGCATTTGTTACAGGAAACTGGACGTGCTGGTCGTGACGGGCGGTTGTCTTATTGCCATCTGTTTTATGATGATACCACATATCTAAAGCTTCGGAGTCTTTCACACAGGTGATTTGTGTGGGAACTACCATCTGCCAATGGCATTGCATAGAGAGGCTTTTAAAATTTCTTACCTTTTGTTTTTCCCCTTCTTCAGTGATGGTGTCGATGAATATGCAGTTGGAAAATTTCTCACCCATGTGTTTTCCTCTGAGACAAAGCAACAAGAGAAGATATGCTCGCTAGTCATTGAATCTGCCTCTCATAAGTTTGACATGAAGGAACAGGTATAGTTTTGAAATTTTATGTCATTTCTTGATACACATTGTTCTCTACCTTTATAAAGAATAGTCTGAATTCTCACTGTGATCTGGCAGGTTATGCAAACGATCTTGACACATTTGGAGTTGGGGGAAGTGCAATACCTACGTATGCTTCCACAGCTCAATGTATGTTGCACTTTGAATTTCCACAAGGTAGGGAAGCTGTAGCTGAATACGTACCTTTTTAGTGACATTCCAATATTCTTTGTTTATGGTGTATGCTTGAAACTTCTGATGCTCAGAACATTGTTATGCTATATGTGTAGTTTTCTCCAAACACTCTGGCTGCACGAAATATCATAGTTGCAGCAATTGTGAAGAAGTAAGTGTCTATCTATTGTTTTCAGCTTTTCAGGTCCATTCTGAAGAAGTATTATAGTTGCAGCAATGCGTTTCTGTTGTTTTTAGGTCGCACGTGAAGCAAGGGTTATATGTCTTTGATATACCAGCTGTGGCATCTAGCATAGGTGTTGCAACATCAGATGTCTTGGCTGAGATTCAAACTCTGAAGGTTGATAACACTTTTCTCTCCAATATGACTCTGTAGCTTACTACCAGATACCTCAAGTTTCATTTCATCATTATAACCATAGTTAACTAAACAAGGGAACCATGATTGAATTGTACACATGAAAAATGATGAAGAAACTTAAGTCCACAGAACGGTAGGATATATGAATGAACAGAACTGATGGACACATGAATTATCTTCACGAATATGACTCTGGTATATTGTAGAAGAGATACTTAATGAGTATCGTTTTGTGATGAAGTTTGATCCTTTCTCTATGAATTCTTGATGTAGGCTTTACTGATAAGATGGAATACAACTCTACTGAGGAAAATGTATGCAGGGATGAATCATGTTTCATTTATTTGTGCAATTTCTTATGTTTTGTTGAGAACTCTTTGCATGAGTTCTATACTTGAACTCATCAATTTAAAATCATGTCCTCTGATTGATGATGTTGAGTGTAAAACTTGATCTTGAGGTTTATTTTCTAGCATTGTTAAGATTTCCATTTTAACACATTACTTTGTTTATACACTTTTCAAGATCTTGTTTGTTGATATGTCCTTAAACTCATTGTAGATGAAAGGGGAAGTCACATACGAGATGAAGGACCCAGCCTTTTGTTACACAATCTTAGAATTTCCAAAAGATATATGTTCATTGTCCAGTCATCTCACAAAATGGCTCACAGAGATTGAAACTTGCAAAGTAAGTTCTTCAACTGCAGCTAACAGCTCCTCACCCCTATATGGTCTATCTATATTTAAGTTTCAACTCTTGTAGCTATACTTTTGCATTTGAAATAGGTGAGAAAACTAGATATTATGTCTAGTGCAGCCGTGGCTGCCATGAATGCCTCCAGCACTTCAGAACTTAGTTCTGGTGCCAAGCAAACTCTGATCCTGCAAAGTAGAATTTTGGATTACTTCAATGGTGATGAAAAGTGTGACACACCGAGCAAGACAACTCAAAATTGGTACCAACAAATTGTTTCACTTCTTTTCATAGATTTCAAATTTCAATTGAAATAAGAAACTGGGGTTGTTATGTTTCTTCCCCCATCTTTTGTTTGTTTGTCAAAGTCGTCTTTCCATTAAATTGATCAACACTTATATTGTAACATGCAGCGCCTTTCTACGAGCAGACATAAAGGTGAAGATCCAAGAAGCCACACTGTTGTTTACAATTTATTTATTTATTTTGATATACATCCAAAGAATGTTCAGTTAATGTCGGGGGACAAAACAGGTGTTTTTGCAGAGTAACCGCGAGGCAAAATTCACACCAAGAGCCATCGCGAGAATAATGCTTGGAGTTGGAAGTCCAGCTTTTCCGAATTCAGTCTGGTCCAAGACTCATTTCTGGTATAATCATCATCATTATCACCTAAACCAAGCCATGCATATGATTGTTTCGGTGTTCCAGATGATAATACACATGTGATCTTATTGAAATATGGTTTTGCAGGGGAAGGTATATGAGTGTAGACTTCAGTGTGATAATGGAAGCGGCCAAAACAGAACTGTTCAATTTTGTTGACAGAAATGCGGCTTTAACTACATAGAAGGCATCGTCAAAGTAGCACATGAACATCTCTACACCACATACTTGAAGAATAAACAAGGGAGTAAAAATGGATCACAGTTGATAACTGTTGCTAAGGTCTCATACTCTTCAGCTCAGTTCGGAGGAAAGTGATAGATAGCAATTCCAAAACAAAGATGTAACATGACAGAACTAGAGGCTCTGAATTTTCTAGAATGTTTATTGAACTAGAAATTGATCTGACCATTTTCTGGACATATTTACTTGGGAGGTTAGACTTAATAATAAGATCAAAGCCTTGCAAATGGTAATTCACAGTTGAGAGAATTGCTTTTTGATCAGAGAAGGAAAAAGGGCAAAGATGAAAGCTAATTTTAATATTTAAAGAAAGATCTGATAAATTCTAATTACAAATTAGTTGCACTGATGTAAAGCATGGATCAGACATAGTTAAATCTTTGGACAGGCACTACAAAGTAACCACCAAAAGGCGGGTAAGCAGCAAACATCATTGGTCTTGGTCTCAGTGGCTGTGGTACATAGCATGTGGTGGTCATCATCATAAGCTCTTCTTGATCATGAAGGAATTGTTGATGAGCTCTAAGACGCATCTTTCTCTTGTAGTCTTGAGACAGAATGGGAGCCATCTTGATGAAAACACGAGCGGTTAGTTCGCTGTCGGAACCAGCGTGATGAGCTTTTCCGACACGCCTGATCTGAAACGCATCTGCAAGTCTCTGTAGTCCCAAGTGGCTGCTTAAACCTGGGAATAATCCTAATCCCGCAATTTCCTTTACATCAACCACATCCCCGAGGAGCCTCTCAACCAGTTGCGCAAAATCTTGTGAAGTCTCTGGCAAGATTTGTCCTCCGGTAAAGCCTTTAACTAGGTAAGCCTTGTCGTATGAGCCGTGGAACGTAATCCAAGTCATCTTCTTACTCTCATTCAGAATCTTAGTAAATTCTTTAAAAAAGTCGTCAATCCCAATGCCTTGTTCTCTTATTTTCTCGAGATTTAGACCATTACGTCTCAAAAACTCCATAGATTTCGAGTTATGGGCGTCTTTTGATTCGATGAAGTCAGAAAAATTAACCTCCCACGTACCCCCAATTCTCCCTTCGCCGTCGAACAGAGTGAATCCAAACTGAATTAGTTTGGTTTTGTGGACATTGAATATCATGTCTCTATACCTTATTTCCTCAGCAGCTTCCATCGGCGTTTCCTTCAAACAACCGGGAAATTCTGTATCAATGGCGATCAATCGGAAACTTCGTAGACAATGGCGTAGAGATTTCATCTCTTTTTCTTTATTCCAACTCCAAATTTCCCTACTACTCTGCTTCATCTCTCTGTATTTTTTCGGAAAGAAGAAAGCGAACCCAAATAAACAGGAAAGCGAACAATGAATAGTAGAGCCTGAATTATGTTGAACAATGAATTATGTTTAGACGGTCATACTAAAACAGTTTTTTTTTTCTTTAATTCTAGACACAAAGTTTCCATTTTTTTCCCTGTCTAAAAGTTCCGTTGACTTTTATAACTCATAATTTCCTTCTTTTTTTTTTGGGGGTTAGTTAGACACGAGTTTTCCGTTTTGTTTTTTCCTAAGTTAAAAAGGACAAAGACTGTTTCCGAATCGGTTTACAATTTTGACATCAAACCGAAAACAATTCCCATCTAGAAACGGAGTTACAACTAAAAGTCTCCTTCGTTGACTAGGTGTAAGAGATATGCACAACTGTAATAAAACTTCTTGGAAAGCTATTTTTTTGTTTGTTTGTGTGTTTTTATGCGAAAATAAATTTTCTTGAATTCTACATCCCTGTTTGAGACATCCATCAATTTATTTATGTGCTTTACGAGCAAGAAACCGTTCTCTAGCTGCTTCAATCCTACTCTCCGCATTTTCAGACACTGCGGGTGTTTCTGCATTATTCCTCGACAACTCTGTCTTCTCCTCAGGTTCCTTGACAAATGAAGCCGATCCACCACTACATAGCCAGATTAGATGAGACCGATCAGTTACTGAATCCAGACCAAGAGGAGAAAGCTAGAACAAGACTTGATTGAACTAGTTTTTACCTCAATTTTCTGATATTTATATTCTCGATCTTTCTTTTGATGGGAGCCACCCATGACATTTCTATTGCACAAACATTTCGCATGAACAGTCGTGTGGTGGAGATCAGCTCATGGTACACTACATAATTAGGCAGCATTCCATCCTTGTCGGTACTCAACACAGACGATGGATGCACCTAAAATCACAACCAATAAAGTCAACATGTGGATGATCGCACCAGACTGTAAAACTTACCCATCCCATTTTTTATTTACAAATTTTGCTATAAATCTTATAGCTAATGATGTAATAGAAAATTTAACAGTGTATAAAGCAGATAAGGGAGACTTGGGTCTGAGAAGTTAATACCTGGGCTAACTGGGAATGAAAGGTAAGACTCCGGTACCCATTGTGACGAAGCATTCTCTCAGCAATCTGGTTTGCGTTACCAACACATAGAGCTTTCCTCAACTTCCTGTAGTCGTCTCGGCTTGAACTCTTCCTTCCATATGCCCCAACTTCCAGTCGATCTAATTTTTCAAAGAGACCAATTATTTTAGTGACGGTTTTTATCACATGTCAGAAGGACAGAAGTAAATTCTGGTTCCATAGAAGGTATTAACCATTCAGGGATGAAAGAAATAGAGTAATATTAAGTATTCTTTCACATAATCTTGTTGTCATGAAACAATACTAACCTTTGGATATTTTCTGCATAATCTGACATAATTGTCTTCTAACATCTTTGACAAACACCATTCCTCGCACCTACAAATTATTTTTCAACAAAAGTTAATTTTCTTCCTAATGGCATAAGGAACCTACGTGATAATTAATGTACTAAAAGAGACTATCTGAACAAAGGTAGTAAATTTCCGTAACTCCCATAATTGATAGGTATAAAACTGTATGAAGCCGAAAATACAAACATGAAAGCCCATTGGAGTAACGTCTCAATAATGAAGGGAGTTTATTTGCTATATAGATTGTATTAACTGCGGAGAACATGTATTTGACTACATTCTGATGTACAGCATTCGGTAACAATGCATAAATACTTTTGATGTCACCATGCTTTTCACGTGGAATGCTCGACAAATAGATAAGAAAGGAAGAAATAAAATGGAATAATTACCTGCATGCCATTTTCTTTGCACCATGTAGTATCGTAATTATTACGGTCCCAACATTCAAAAATTTGCAGCAGTTGAATGTGATCACCATATCCGGATCCATCAGGAAGATTAGAATCATCATGCTTCCGCTTCTTTTCATGGGGCTTACTATCATGCAAGCAAAAACCATAAAAACAAGAGTTGATGAATCAGTATATAGTCAATGTGGTTTTTAAACATTTCATAATCTGACTCAGGTAATTGTATATCGTAAAAACTAACCTCCTAACAGGAAGAAGACTAGTCTCTGCTGACAACATGGCAACGACTGTTAGAGCTTGAGATAAGCAACCATTTTCATTCGCTTCTATCAATGTTCTTGACAGTGATGGTTCTAGTGGAAGATCTGTTGAACCAAAAAAATGCTCAATATGAGACAAAAGTGAAACCTCAAAAATTTGCTAAACTGTAAAAACTGCGCTAAAACGTACCAGACATTGTCTGTCCAATACTTGTTATTGCTCCGTCCTCATCAATTGCATCAATGAAATACAATTGCTTCAATGCATCTTCTAATGACTCAGCTGAATATTATAAGTAGAATGAAAACCATAGAAGAATAATATCAATAAGCAATTCAAAAAATATCACAAACTAAAAAGAAATACAGCAGTGTGCATATATGACAAACCATCTTTCCACTTATTCTGTACAGAAATTTATCAGAGGTAGCTAACTCCAGATAGAAGTAAGTTCTTACATGAAGGAGCGTCAAGAAAATCGAACTTGAGAATGTCAATATCAGGAAGATCCAATGATTTCAAGTACAGAACACTCCCAGCAAGAGAAGTTCGTTGTATTTCAGGAACTGTTGCATCAAGGAAGTCATCTCGGTAGACTACGAAGGGGTATAATCGATAGCATTTCCCAGGTCTTGTTCTGCCAGCACGTCCAGCACGTTGGTTAGCTTGCACTCTGGAACACCACAGTGAAACAGAAAAAAACTTGTAAGTACAATAAGCAAATAGGAGCTTGATGAAAACCTGAGTAAGATACCACTACGACTCCTGAGTCAACAAATGGTATATCGGATGAGGTTTTATTGAACCCACTACTAGTATTCCTTTTTGAGCCACTTGCAGATGTTTTTTCTAGGTAAGGCTATAAATATCATCCCACATCAACTAGAAGTTCATTATGTGCACCAATAGATAATATGCATTTCATATCACACAGATCTTTTAATGAGTACCAAGATATTGAAACAAGACTCATTTGCTTACTTGCTAATTTGAATAACATCAAGAGAATACATTCCACTTGATGGGTTATATTGTCTTTGCTTCACATACCCGGAATCAATTACATACCTGTGAAAGAAAAAATTGACTTGGCTGAGAATGGTATCAATCTCCAAATTGTCAAAACATGATCTGAAATTTGCTTAAACTACAGTCATGAACTCATGATGCATACAAAGACGACTTTTGGCAACAGTGACAGGACAATCGGAACAATCAAGCAGATTCAAGAATGCAGTGTAAAAAATCTTCTCATGCTAAATTCAGTTTTGATCGTGTTTACAGGACCTGATTACAATATTGCAGTCTTCATGATTAAACTATTTAAGTCAACAAGAAATATTTATCGAGTTGTTAGCAGGACCTGAGTTAACAGAGTCATGATCAAAGTATCATTATGTATGCAGTAAATGGAAAAACGGTAGATACCAGACATGAAAACCAAAATTAACATTTCAAATTTTGGGTTTCAAGTTTCTTACACAACCCCGTCCACAGTAAGGGAAGTTTCAGCAATATTTGTAGCAACAATAAACCTCCGGCAGTTTGGAGGAGGTGGACTAAATACACGAACCTGCAAAAATGGAGAAAGTCAAGAAAAATTATCAAAACCTGTATAAGATCACCAAGAGATCTCAACTGCAGAAGCAAAATTCAGAAATGTACACTGAGGCCAATTTTGGTACCAAGACTCTAGAAATCATTACCTGCATTTCAGGTGGCAGAGAACCATGAAGAGGATAGATAATAGCATCCATACAGGATCCTTCTGCTAAGCTTTGTACTTTTTCCTCTAGCTTTGACACTAATTTTTCTATATCATCCTATTTAAAACCGTGATAGAGTAAGAAAGGACGCCACAATCTAGTTGGTTCTATCAAGTTTCAATGAATAGAGTATAAGCAGACCTGTCCAGTCATGAAGATTAAGATATCCCCTTCTGGCTCGCGAACATGTATATCTGCAAGTAGCAACACGGTTTTTTTTGTAATGCAAGAGGAAAATTATACCGTCAAAAATGAAACAAGCAAGATCAACCAAATTAGATCAACTTGAAAAGAGAAACACAAGACCATGAACATACCAATTGCTACTTTCAGAGATGACTCAATATAACTGACAGGACGCTCTTTGCTGTATAATATTTCCACGGGGTATAATTTTCCAGGTACATTCAACACAGGACATCCCGAAAAGAATTCAGAAACCTTTTCGCCATCAAGTGTTGCAGAGGTTATAAGAACTTTAAAGTTGGATGTACGGATTCTAACCAATCTTTTCATTAGACCCAGCAGAATATCCCTGATAACAATGGACCAAGTTAAGATATATTCTTAATGTCATACGAAACAATATCACAATAAAGAACCACGTGAAGGTAATGAGCAAACCGAGATCAAATCTGAATATATAAAAGCCCTTACGTGTTTAAGCTTCTCTCATGAGCCTCATCCAATATGATTACAGAATAATCATCAAGCATTGGATTGGAAAGACTCTCACGAAGTAGAACTCCATCTGTGAGGTATCTGGAAGCAATAAACAATCCCACAATGAGGAAACTAATAGACAAATCATATCAAAAAAATGATAGTACTAAACATTTTTTACATCTTCCATTACTTAATGCGTGTTTTACTCGAAGTTCTATCCTCAAAACGTATTGCATAACCAACATCTTCTCCAAGAGGTACATCAAGCTCTTGTGCGACTCGCCTGAAAACCATTTACCCCAGAAAGTAAACTTATATCAATTCTGATATCTTAAAGGAACCAACGAAGACTCGAGATAAGAATCATAAGTGTAAATGTACGGAAAATCACCTGGCAACGGAAACGGCGGCCACACGACGGGGCTGAGTGATGGCGATGACGCCGGACTTTGTGTAGCCATGTCGATGAAGTATCTGAGAGAGCTGAGTACTCTTCCCAGAGCCGGTTTCTCCAATTATAACTACCACTGGATTCTTCTCCACAGTTTCCACGATCTTCTCTTCGAATTGAAGGATCGGAAGATTCGCCATAATCACTGCAATTTCTGCTTTGCTTCGTCGATTCGAGAAACCTCAAATCAACACGATTTCCTTTCCTTTTCCTAAACCCTTTCGATTCAAAACCTTCCCTCAAACAAGCGTAACTAAAGACCCTCTCTTTCGTTTAGCGACTGTGTTTATATTTCGGGACTCATCCTTTCATTTATAACAAATTTGCTTCAAGAGTCGAAACTTTTCTCATATAACTTTTAAACCCTATATACATTGTATAACCAAAACCAAAAATCCTTGGAAACACGTACCTATACAAACATATATTTTTTTCATCCAAGACTTTCAAAAAGAAATATATGAGTCTTGAGATGGGGAAAACAAGTACAACTTTACATCAACTAAAGGTAAAAAAAAACCACTCAACATTGATAAACTGAGAAGCTTTTGCTTTTCCATAGAAAACTGAAAGCTCTTCCCATTTTCTTTCTCGACGCTGATTTACACTGCGGTTTTGACTCTGTTACAGCGGCTGCTGCAGCAACAGAGAATCCATCCTCGGGGCTTCCGACTTCTGTTGTATGCGGTTCTGTAAGATGGGTTTGATCCCTTTGCCTCAGTTCCCTGAATAGTGTCAGTAGCTTCTGTGCCCTCTCTCTTCCTCGTTGAGTTCCGTTTACAGAAATAGATACCAAAGAAGGTATCACACCTTCTTGTAAAACCATCTGGCTACAGATCTCACTGTGGTTGCATAATATCAGAAGCAAAGAAACTGCTTGTTCTTGCTCATTTGGTTCACCTGTGTCAAGAATAGTGGCAAGATTGCTCACAAGGCCAGGTACTGTAACCATCTCGGCTTTTCCTGCCTCATTCAAAACCAGATTTAATAGAACAGCTAATGACTTTTCCGTCCATCGTTGCTCATCACTGACAGTGAGTGATTGAAGGGCGTTGACAATGTCAGCAGATAGAAGGCAAGGGATATTAGGAGGGTAGGTGGAGAGGTGAAAAAGGGCGTGAAGGGCATCGACTTTGCACTGGGCTTCAGTCTCCGTCCAAAGAAGATTTACCATGAAAGGAACTGCCAGACTTGAACCTATTACGGGCTTTGCTTCTTCAAGACACGAGAGGTTCAGATAAAGTGCAGTCACTGGACCATGAGACTCTGGATTACAGAGCATTTCCTCCAGCAGAGGAATAATTCCTGATACTAGCATCAACTCCTTGTTCCTGAAATTGAGTAAACACCAGAAATGAGATGTAATCCTCCAGTTTACAAGATAAGAAATTTCTTATGATTTTGTAATATTCCCGAGATAATAATGATCGTCAATACAATACAAAACATATATAGTACTACTGTACAACTGAATGTGTAGAGCATATACTAGACTAGTTGACCGAAAGGAAGAAACGTGACATCATTTGCTCACACTAAGTGACCGAAAGGAATATAGAAATCAAGCAATACCTGTTGTTGTCCACAGCCAAGTTAAAGAGAGCCATGGCTCCAACTTTCTGGGCTGAAGTATTATTTTCATTGAGAGCTGATCCTAGAAACTGAAGCAACGCTTCAACACACCCATTTTCCCCCATGAGAATCCTGGCCTCCTCGTCATCTTTTAGCAATACTCTTATTTGCTCAACAACTCTGCATTTCTTCCTTAGGGTATCCACTTCACTCAAAGTGGTCAACAACTCCGTACATCTTTCAACAAGAGTAACTTGATCTTCTTGGTATTCTGATTCGCAGGATTCCTCTTTAATGGTTCCACTTTCTTCCAAAGGAACCACCTGCATATCCTTCAACCTACAAGAACCAACACCTTTTGTTGTTCTCGTGTCAGTGGACTCAGATACAGACAAAGCCAGCCTCCAATAGTTAAGGTCAAGAGACTCAGGGGGTCCATCAGGGACCTGAACGCCATTCTGTTCACACCAGCTAGAAATTAGAGCCTTGACACAATAGTTAGGAGTCAAGCATAGATGAGAGAGCTGCAGCTGAGTTTTGGGACATGTCTTGTGTCCATCGCTAAACCATTTCTCAATACAGATTCTCTCATATGTTTGTCCAGACTCGATAATGACAGGGTCGTACATAAGCTGCAATGATATCGGACACCTCAATTCTTCTGGCGGAACAGACATCTGCACAGATTTCCTATTGTTATTGTAGGTTCTGAAGTTGAAGGAACTCAGTTTTGACAGCTGACGGTCAAAAGCACGACCATGGGCATCATCAAGAGAACCCTGAATAGTTGGTGAACAAGGCAATGAGCTACTACCCTGTGAATCATTGTCATCCCACATCTCACTTCTAAACAGCTTTGAGTATTTTCTCATGAGATGTAATAGATAAGCCACAATTGATTCTTTCCTCTTGTCATCTTCCATACGAGCCCTCTCAATGAGTTTCTTGAGACATCTTCGCTCTGTGAGAGCTGCTCTTGAAGAAGTGATACCTAGTCTAGTAGCAGCCTGATGGAAAACCTCAAGTTCATTAGTGTCAGATGCGCTCTCAAAATTTCCCCCTTGTTGCAGCAATCCAATGATTTGATCACCTATTTCCTTCTCTGATGGATCAAGTGAAAACTCGGTGTTCTCTAATTCCATCAAAATCTCCAAAATCTGCAAAGTATGATATATGGATCTAAATAAAAGCACTGAACTCTAGAGATACGGGAACACGGAGAACTAACTACCTGAGATCCAATAGACTGTTGGACTATATCTTCAACACGCCTAAGGCTATCTGTAAGAGAAGATTTCGCCTTCTCGAATTTCAAAACTACTGAATCCCCTGTTATAGCCTACATGTCAAACCAGCTGGTTAGCTAGAGTCTCCACAAGAAGAACCGCATGATTCGTTCTGAAATCTTTAAAGACATAAATTAGAAGAAAGAAAGCGTACCAAATAAAGTTTACTAGATTCAGTGCAATGGCGTATAATGTTCTTCACTTTCTCTAAAACAACGTGAAGTGAACACAAAGCTTGAATTCCAGATTTGCTTCTCGGCCGAGCAGCTTCAAGCGAGGGGAAAATAGACATGATCTTGCAGTAGATCACTGAAAGGGAATTGCACATTTCTCCATGTAGCTGAAACAGGAATCTATTAGTCACTGTCTCACACTTACAGCTAAAAGATAAGACATTACAAACCACATCTTTTTTTTTTTTTTTAATACATCACAGGATCAATCGAACAAAATCAAGAATCAGAAACACAGCTTGAGGGGTATTAATTGAAAACAAAGACAGGTACAGATTGACATCTAGATACAGAATCAAGAATTTAATGTGCATCTCAACAAAAACTGTCAATGAAACTATTAGGGAAAAAAAGGGGGTCTGATTCAGATACCTTGGCATCACCAGGAGCAAAGAAGTTTTCTTCAACCTCATTAACATCCATTGCTTCAATAACTCACCGTATATATCTATCACAGCAGCTCTATGTCTTCCTTAGAATTCAACTCTACAAAGAGAAGAAATGACCCAAATCAGTGACAAGCTAACAAATAAACAAATCTCTCAAAAATAGATAAGCCATTTCTCAAATGCAAATGTGTTGTGCCCAGAGAAGTATATAGGAACAGAGCAAAGAAAACGAAAAAGTAATAGAAGCTGGTTGGTTGGGGCATTTCAACAAACAAATAAGATGCAAAATCATCGGAACACCAAAACCCCAAAAATCAACAAAGCAAGATTCTTGGTTGTCAAGAAACAGAGGAAATCAGAACAAAAATCAAAAACCCCACAAAACAATCTGGTTAATTTCTCCCAATAGATACATAAAAATCCGTTTTTTTTAATTTTTTGAATCGGATGAAACAGAGGAACAAACTTACCAGAGATTAAATCATTGATGTGCTGCATCTGATAGAAGTAGACATAATAAAGAGAAGTTGATCATGAAGCAAAACAGAGAATCAAAAGAAGAGCATGAGAGGCATCATTGATATAATGATCAATTTCTCTTTAAGATGCTGTTTCTGGGTAGTTTCTATGGTATGATTTACAGTGTTTCCGAGTTTTTCAAGGCAAATTTTCTCGATCCCAACAATCAGAGAGAAGAGAGCTTCTCAGCTATGGCTGATACCGATTGGGGATTTTTTTAAAGAAAAATAAAATAGAAATAAAATTAGTGAAAAGGAGAAGTTCTTCTCAAGTCAAATAAAGCCAAAACTTGCGAGTTGCACAATTGCAAGGTCGCAAGTACACACACAACATATTTGTTTTATTTTATTTTTATTTCTTAATATATTTTTTGTAAAAAGAAAAAGATTTTGTTATTGTTTACTTAAACGACTACATTATAATTATTTTTTTCAAATTATTTTGAATATTACAAGATTTTCATTAGCAACGGTATTATTAGGGGACATTTTAAGTATTCGAAGAAAAAAACAGCTTCTTTAGATACTCATAATTTCTTTAGATCATTGTGGTGGTGATGTGACCAAAATATATCATTTCGGTGTTACCCGTTAAAAGACATTAATATTGGTCTATATACAAACACTGTAATGTAATTAGTGAAGAGAAATTTTAAAATAACAATTTCAAATCTTAAATTGTTTCAAAACTGAAGTTTATATTCGCAGAAACTGTTGATCACTATTTGCTAAAAAGAATTCACAAATATCGTCAATTTCCCAATACTAACGAGAGAAAAAATCTTCAATTTTAAAATTTATAGACAAGTCTTTTTTGGTCGGTTGATGGTTTAAAATGAGTCATTAAATAATATACGTGTGTGTATGTGTGAGATGTAAAATAAACAGATTTTGACTATTTTCGACAAAATAAATAAATAAATAATTGGCTCAGACTAAGTATGGTGGCCAAGGGTAATGAGAGGTCCATTTTCACCGACATCCATATTGTGTAATAATTAATAAACACGTCTTTCTTTATTTATATGTTTTGCAATAAACACTTAACTGCATCTTTTTTCTTTTTTTTTTCTTCTTCTCGGAAGTAAGTCCAAACCTAAAAGCACCTCCATTAGTGAAAAAGAAGGGTTCTTAACATTAAAAAAATTATAAATTGTATCGATAAACGTATGTTAAGAATCTCTCTTCTAAGAATTGGTTCTTATTTAAGAGTTTTTAGAACCGGTTCTTAACAGAGTTTCTTAAATTTATTGTTAAAAAATATTAAAAACTCTTCATGGGGTTCTTATGGTTGGAGATGCTCTAAGTTCAGCTCTATTTCGTCGTATATGTCTACTGTTTGACTGTTGAAAATATATAAATATAACTATTAAGTATCAACTATAAACAAATTAAGTGTTGGTATCCCAATAGTTTAGAATTTGGTATGTATTTGCTTTAAAACTCGGATTCGATTATATTTGGATACTCAACCCACAACAAAATTGTATAAAAAGAAAACTGAATATAAAAAGGGTTAGTTTGGGTCGAAAATGCAGATAAACCTGTGGATTACAAAAAAGAAAAAAAAAACTTTAAGCATGCAAACAAAAACTACATAAGCATTGTCTGTATACAATTCTCTTTATTTTCCCCGAATGATCTAGTAACTGTTAATAAAAATTGGTAAAAAATAGTGGTTCTACTGTTTAATTTTGAAATGTTGGTAAGAACAACCATTCAATATGTGTAAGAATGCGTGTGATTTAGCTGGTAAGAAATTTTAAGGGTCCGATAGTTAATATAAAGTTTTCTAAGTTGGGTTCTAATTATATGCAATGGTTGATATGAAGTTCTCTAAGTTAGGTTCTAATTATATGCAAATTGTAAATTATCTGGATTTTAAATTAGGTTCAATAATTTTTGAAAAATAAATATTTAAGAGATTAATTTATTTTAAAGATTTCTCAGCTACTATAGAAATCACATACGGATCTGATTAATTATGAATAATATAGAGTATAGATAAATATAAATTGCTATAAAAATTAGTTTGTTGATTTGAGTTTGTTGTGAAGTTTTTCAATAAAATTTAGAAGATTTCTACCATTTTTACCTATTAAATTAATAAAAGAGTTAATTAGTTTACTTATAAAATGTTTGATATGATTAATGTTTGCGAAAACAAATGTTTGAGTTATATTGGAGGGAAAGTTGGAGTTTGCCGACTTGGACGGCCGACACGCGCCGACAATACATGCATATGTCGGCTATTTAGATCTACATTAAATATCCTAAATTACAATAATACCTTCTTCTCTTAATGTTCTTAAATCATCTTTATTAATTTATTTTTAGTGTTTGTTTACAAATTATTTGTTGTCTAAATGTCTACCATGAACCATGTTCGCTTTTAAAATAATTACTTTTTTTTAGATGCCAACATTTGTCATAATTATTAAATACATTATTTATTCAGTTCTGGATAAAACATTAAAATAATCCATTTAATATTTAAAATTGTCGTTTTCCTTTAAGAAACATGATTTTATCAGTTTACCCATATACTATATGTTTAATGCAAAACTCTTTTCAGTTTTAAGTATGTACATCGCGAGCTTTTACATGTAGTTCACACTTACCCTAAGTTAGCCAGACGATGTAATAGCTCCTACGTTGTAAAAATTTATACTGTTTAAATAAAATGCAAAAAAATACTATAAAAAACTTTCAATTTTACAAATTTTTTCCAACTAAATTCTTCAACTACTTGTGTTTATAAGAAAAACCTCCAAATTAACAAATTTTTTCAACAAAATAAATCTCTAAATATAAAGTTTTGTTTATTTAAACCTTCAAGTTCTTAATGTTGATCCCAATAAAAGTTAATTGACGGTCAATGATAACTCTATAAATGCATGTTAACTATTTGTTAATTTTGTCAATTTGAATAAAAATTCTAGATGAAAAAACTTAATCTTAAGTCTGATTGAGGGTTAACTGATGGTCAACGATAACTCCAATTAACACAGCAAACACCTGTTAAATATTTGTTCCGTCAGTTTCGAATATGAACCATAGATGAATAAATCAATTTGGCAGTTATAAACCTATTTTCTGCTAAGTAAATAAAGAAATAACAACAAAAATAAGTAAAAAATAGACAAACATAATTAACAAATAGTTAACGAGAGTTATCGTTGATCCATAGTAAAACCCAAAATGAGCCTCAATATTGAAAACTTGAGGGTTTAACTCCAAAATTTTATATTTAAAGGTTTTTTTTTGAAACAAAAATAATTTGAGGTTTTGTTAGAAAATTTTATCAACTTGAATGTTTATTTTGGAAACACAAATAGTTAGAAGTTTTAATTAGAAAAAGTTGTAAAGTTGAATGTTTTTTATGGTATTTTCCCTAAAATATAATGGTCAACAAAAAAAATCAGTTTACGCATATAAATAGCACAAAAGTTGTTGTCACCTTAGTAAAATGAAGAGATTTTTTTGCAAACTACTTTATTAATGTTTTTTATTTGAAAAATACTCTCTTCGTTTATTTATTTTAAATCAATATATATATGACAATTTTATCTTTATTTAATTTACAAGTCATTTATTTTTAATAAATAAAAACAAAATTTCTAAATAATAAAAATTATTATTATTATTTAAAAAACATTTTGAGATAAAAATTTATTATTGATTTTATATAATCAAATCTCTAGAAATTAATCATAAAAATAAATAAATTAAAAGATAAATATAAATATATTATAAAGTTTATCTCAACAACTGAGAATAAACCTTCATTTGAATTTCATTTGATAAAAAAAAATTATTTTCTACCTCAAAAGAGATTTGTTTAGAAATTTATTTAGTTTAGAAAAAAATTGGTCTAGCGAATTGTTTGTTGAAAATGAAGATGTTGTGATTTTTTCAGAAAATTTTATTTTAGCCGATTATTGAGAGATATTTAAGGGATTTTAAAGAGATTTTTTATGTTTTTACTATAAAATCTTTATTTTTCTGTAAAATAAAAGCTATACTCGATTTTATTTTTTAAATTGATTTTTTCTAAAAATTATATTCACTTTTAAAAATGTATTTTAGTAAAACAATAACAGTATTTTCTTTTAAAATATACTAAAAAGAGAAAGTATTTTTCAAATAAAAAAAACTGAAACAAGATATTTTTCCAAATTTTGTCTAAAAAGAAAGTATTTTATCTCACAAATCATAATTCAAAATGCAAAGAATTTTTATTACATAAAAAAGATTACCTTCTAATTAGCTCACTTATTTTTCCTTTTATTGAACGAGGTCACTTCTTTCTTCTTCTTTTTTTTTTCTTTTTTTTTTCTTTTTTTTTAATAATCTCTTTTTATCCAACAAAGTGATATAACTTTGTGGTCGCAAGTGCATGGTAGTGCGATTGCAGTATTTAGGATACCGTTCCACAAAAAGGTACGATATTAGAACTATCCCACTCTACTATTATGTATGTATGTATGTATGTCGTTTGGGTTTTGGTTTGTAGTTTCATATTCTAAAGCAAAAAATAAATAAAACAAAGAAAAGAGAAGATTTGATGCCAACTGCCAAGTGCTGTCTGAGTTGTCTGGAACCAACAGTACTGTGTATCTGAACTAGTCAAGAATTGAATAGCAGAATCTCCACCAGACTTCTAATATATTATTGAATCATTGTTACGAAATATCAATGTGAAAGCCAAAAAATGCAAAGCTATTATAGTTTACGCATCGTTACTCAGAGTATGTACATCTTTAAAATATTTCATTTAAATAAAGCATATGTCCAATAATCCACTCTATAGTTTTAACTAATCCTGTGCATTCGGTTCGCTTTATTCGGATTAGTTTGGACCGAACCGGATATTTTAATTTTTGAATGAGATTCGGTTCACAGGTAATAACCGATCGGAACAATAAAAATCATAGATCGGACTTCGGATCGGTTCGGTTTGATAGTCGATTAACCGATTGGTTTACTCAGTTTAGGGAAACACCATATATAAACATAAAAACTCTAGATTTAAATGTAATTTTTTTCTAGTCTCTTCTTCCGACGAAAAGATCTTCTTTTTTTCTTCTTGTTTTCTTAAACTTCAACTTCTCCACCTCTCTTCTTATCTTCTTCTTCTCCCCTCTCTCACTCTCATTCAGATCATGCGTTTAAATAACCGCTTCATCCTTTAATCTCTAGTTCTGATTTTCAGATTTGTAACATGTAACTTCTTTCTCCTTTTTGTAATTACTTCGTTTTTTGTGAAATTGTTATGTTTGTTAGCGGATTTGTTGCCTACTTCTTGTTATTTGGAGTCTTTTAATGTTATGGCATTGGTTATTTTGACCGATCCGGTGATTTGGAAGAGAGTAGTCCCGAAGAAGACTCTATCAACGATGAAGGAAATGTTCTACAATGTCTATCTGGAGATGATTTTCAAACAGATCTAGAGATCTAAAGATCCGGCGATCTCTGGAGCCGTCATCATCGTCCCGTCACCACCGTCAATAAGCTGTCGCCGTCACCATCACCATCAACAACCCGTCACCGTCAACAACCCTAATTGTTAATAGGTTGGGCCAAACATTTTGTAATTAGACTTGTAATTGAGTTTGTTATTAGATTTAATTTTTATTCAGCTCATTATCTTTATTTTTGTGTATTTCGGGTTAAATAAATCGAATTAGAAAAAAAATCGGTTTATTTCGGAATAGATTTTAATACTTATAACTGAACCAAGTAAAACAAAAATCGAACCGATCCAAACCAAAATTTTATTCGGGTCAATTCGGTAGTTTTTCAAAATAAAAAATAACCCGAATTCCGATTTATTCGGGTCAATTCGGCAGTTTTTCAAAATAAAAAATAACCCGAATTCCGATTAAATCCAATCGTTTAAACAGTTCAAACCGAATGTCCAGCGCTAGTTTTAACAAACAACTCTCTTAGAATTATGAATTCTAGTGTTTTGGGCAGTAGAAGCTGATAAGTAATAATCATGTAAAATTTTTTGTAAGTTGATAAATCCCTTCAAGTGAAAGATAGTGATATTTGTTAGTTAGTTTAAGGGTCTCTACTCCGAATTTATTTATGAGACGTATCAAAGAAGTCAAAGAAAAAATATTAAACTTTCGGCAAATTGTCGACGAGTAACAACAACAATTTAAACCTTAGATGTGGTCAAAGAGAATATAATTTAAAATTGGCCTTCCACAACAGAAATATGTTACGACAAGGTTTTATCTTGTTTTAGAAACGGATCATACATTTTACCGGATAAAAACAGATATCACTTAAATTGAGTACCGCGCTCTCTCTCTCTCTCACATATCTTTCAGAGGGAGAGAGGCGATTTCCGATTGATTCTCGATATGATCTTAATCGGATTTTATCTTTCCGGTTAGACCGGATTTTGTTGTAATATATCATCTATCTATTCCGCCCACCGGATCTTCTCCGATGTGGAAGCGGATAAATAATTTCCGACTTGGGTGAATTTGCTTTCATTTGAGATGGGATTTTGTTGCTTTCGCTTGGTTTTTAGAGTGCTTCCGTGAGCTCAATCCATCCAGCAAGTTTGGAGTAATTTCTTCGCCGCTATGCTCCATCGTGAGAGCTGCCGTTTAAGATGGCCAAGGTGAAGCTTCCATTTTGCAGTATGGTTTGAGGTGATGAAAGGAGAGCTTCGATTTGATGTCTTCGAAGTTTCCAGGGGATTAGATCTGAATCGGCCACTGTGAAGATCGAGTAGAAAGAGTCGGAGAAAGCTGTAGAAGAAATTGGATATATCGTCAGGCCCCGACGGTGGTTGAAGACTTGAAGCCGCCGCACTGACCGTCTACTTCCCCGTTTCATCTTGCGTGTACCTGCAGGGTCAGAATGTGTGACACATGTAGACACGTGTTGATGTTTTATTCTTAGCTTTTCTTATTAGGAGAGTTAAGTGTGGTTAATTTTAAATCAACATCTGTCATGATTCGGGTTGGGCTTTGACAAAATCCCATGTATTGCCCTTAATGGGCCTTCTCAAGTTAATGAGAAGTGGTTGACAAAAAAAGAACAGATCACTTTTTTTAACGTCATAATCATATTTGCATTTATTAAAAAAGCTTTTAAGCTAGTGAATTGAATATTTGAAAAGATTTGAGTTTTAATAAGTTTTGAGATGATTTGGTGAAATTTTGGTAAATTAGGAATTTTGTTATTAAATTTTTTGAAATCTCACTTAAAACCATGAGATTTTGGTCTTCATATTTTTTATTAAAAAATTCTCTCAAATCTTACATAAAACTTTTAAATCAAATTCTAATCATGTGGATTTGAATGTAAAATTTTAAATCATTAATCCAATAACACTAAATTTTAAAAGATATTTTAAAATTCATGTTTCCATAAAATATGATTTATCACTAAAACTCAAATCTCTCTAAATACTCAGTCCAATACACTTTTTTACTGTAGATCCAAATAGTATAAAAAATTTTATATGCTTCAGATTTGGTATTTACAGGTTTAATGTAGATCCAAATAGTATAAAAAAATTTATATGCTTCAGATTTGGTATTTACAGCTCAAACTATAAATTATTGCAGGAGTAAATCAGAATACTAATCACTTGGAAGAAAAAAAGTAAGTTTCAAAATGAGCAAATCAAATTATATTAGTAGTATTAGCATCTCTACATCTCTGATACTGAACACATAAATTTGAAGGAAACCCACAAAACAAAAACTGTTTTGTAAGAACCCACATGGTGAATAAATCTTTATCGATTTCGATTTTGGGTTTAGATGAAAAAGAAAGAAAGAAATAAGCACAAAGTTACCACTACAGATTGCTTAGGAATCAATTTTAGTGTTGTATAAACAAAAACATCTCTCTCTGGCTTTTCATACAGCAGAAGCAAGCTCATCAGCACAAAAGCGACTTCTTAACTTTATCAAAATCAGATGAAGTTGATAGAGAAAAAGAGAAAGAGACCTAAACTGAATATTCAAAGAGATAAGGAAGGAGATGAAGATGAGCCTTCACTTAAACAAGAAGCTTTTGTAGCAGAATATATGTCACTTTCACACTTGTCTTCAAAGCAAAACCAGCACCAATAGTACAAACCTCATACCTCAATTCAAACTGAAAAGAAAAAAACACATTGCAGAAGCAGAATCATCCATCCGAAGATGGGTTCTCTTCAGACACCGATAGGAATGAGAAGCTCCTCGTTGTTAGATACATCCTGCGGATATTTGCTCAGAGAGTTACAGGCAAGTTTTGTTTGTTTCAAATAGAATAATATGGTTCATAACTAAAGAGTATTGTGATTGATGGACTTTGTAAACACAGATGATATGGGATGAAGTTGGAGAAGATAAGTTTGAGAGAGAAAAAGTGTTGCTTGATATAGAGCAGGAATGTGTAGAGGCTTACCGGAAAAAAGTTGACCTTGCCAATGTTTCGAGGTCTCGTCTACATCAAGAGCTGGCGGAATCTGAAGCCGAATTCACCCATTTTCTTTTGTGCCTTGGTGAAAGATCAGTACCTGGAAGGGTAAATTTTCATTCTTTAGTATCCATTGTGAAGCAAAGATTATTCAATAAACAAAGCCGAGACTATTCCCCACATTTTCAGATAACCTATCATAGATAATTTTGCTGTCATTCTCTATACAGCCAGAGAAAAAGGGAGGAACACTGAGAGACCAGCTGGATTCTATTGCGCCTGCTCTGCGTGAGATGAGGCTAAGGAAAGATGAGAAAGTGAAGCAGTTTCGATCTGTCAAAGGGGAAATTCAGAAAATTTCAGCAGAAATAGCAGGTAGATCGACATATGAAAGCTCATCTACAATGATAACCATAGATGACAACGACCTTTCTGATAAGAAACTCGAGGAATATCAGAACGAACTGCATAGGCTCCATGATGAGAAGGTACTTTAGTCATACCAAATTAGGAACTACGTTTTCTGTGAACATGCCTTGCTTTTACTTATCAGACAGTTTTGACTTATCCATCATGTTGTCTTTGATTGTATTGGCACACAAGAATGAGAGACTACAGAAGGTTGAAATATATACATGCGCTATTCGAGATCTATCAGCCACATTGGGAACAGAAGCATCAATGATCATAACAAAGATTCACCCTAGCTTGAATGACCTCTATGGAATATCCAAAAACATCAGTGATGATATCTTAAAAAAGCTTAATGGCACTGTTGTGTCTCTCGAAGAGGAAAAGCACAAGCGCCTTGAAAAGGTGAAGCTATTTAGACATGTTTCAATTCATTGTCTAACAAATCATTTAAGCACACAAATCAGTAAAGAGACTCACATTTATCAAAGAGCAAAAAGGTTGTTATCTGAATCTGACCTTCTAAGACATCTTACAAATGGCAGCTTCACCATCTTGGTAGAGATTTATCAAATCTTTGGAATCTAATGGATGCATCATACAAAGATCGTCAAAAGTTTTCTCACGTCATTGAATTACTGTCATTTGCATCATCAGACGTGTGTGCTCCTGGAAGCATTACATTGGGCATAATCCAACAGGTAAGTATATAATGTAGTATAATGGTTCCATACCATGATAGATGATGTTGACGAACTTATCTTTTGTGCAAAATTTTCCCAAGGCTGAGGCTGAAGTCCAGAGACTAGATCAACTGAAAGCAAGCAGAACCAAAGAACTTTTCTTCAAGAAGCAAAAGGAACTAGAGGATACATGCAACATGTCGCATATGGAGACTCCATCAACAGAAATGGGAAATATAACGAACCTTGTAGACTCTGGTGGGACTATCTGTAACTTTCTGCAACTACTGTGTGTCTTTATTATATATGTCAAACTCATTGCAGAGTTTTCATACTCTATTTTAAAGGGGAAATTGACCACGTCGACCTTCTGACCGCCATGGATGAAAAGATAGCAAGGGCAAAGGAAGAAGCAGCAAGTAGAAAAGGAATAATTGAAAAAGCGGATAGGTGGATGTTAGCAAGTGATGAAGAGCGCTGGCTAGAAGAATATGATCAGGTTTCGCTATTCTCTATCGCTGTGGCTGCATTTTATCTCTGTAGCCTAACTCCTACAACAAACACTTACATTGTCTCAGGACGAGAATCGGTACTCAGTAAGTAGAAACGCTCATCGAAACCTAAGGAGAGCAGAACGGGCACGCATAACAGTCAGAAAAATCACAGGTAACATAAGCAGTTCCTTGAGGTCCAACATGGAAACAAAAAAAAAAGATACAAATGACATTTCGACATGAACATGCGTTTTCTTAAGTTAATGGAGCAACTAAATAGTGACCCTAGTATGATATTCCCCACCAGGATTAGTGGAATCTATATTGGTTAAGACTAAGAGCTGGGAAGCAGAAAGACAGAAACTTTTCTTGTACGATGAGGTGACACAACTATAACTATGCCTTTGTGAATTGTGAATTAAGAACAAGAAAATAAACCTTAAAGTAGATAGAATAATCACATGTTAGTTCTCCAGGTACCTCTTATTGCAATGTTACAAGAATACAAGAAGCTGAGACAGGAAAAGGAGATGGAGAAGCAAAGGCTCCGGGTTAGTCTCTAATAAATCAGAAAAAAAATTCATGAATAACCAAACTGTCAAAGGTCATAACTTTAAGCTGAGCTCATTTGAAAATAAAATACAGGAAATGAAGAAGATCATTCCACAAGCTGTGGCAGAGCCAGATAATTTTAATGTAGCAAGGCCAAGTAGCCGAATGTCAAATCGAAGCGTCAATGGTGGATTTGGCAGTTCAAGTCAATTAAACAGAAAGCTTTCAGGAGGATACAACAATACTAATTACACAGCTCTTGGCACATCTATAAGAAGAGAAAACAGAAAGAGTCAAGCTTCAAAAATACCTGTCTTTAGGCTCAGTCATGATGACACAACTTCAGTTGTATCACTGTTTTCAGGTCCATTGTCTCCTTGAGACTTCATTTTATATGTTTCCATATCAAAATAAAGTATGTCCTGTAACAAGACTTTGAGTTATCATCACTTTCGAGAAGCAAGTATAAATCTGTGTGTGTTTTAATTATAAAAACCCAATCTTGAAGCTTAGAGCCTCCTCTACTCACACAAATTCTTAATTTTCAGATTGACCCAATCGTTAATAGTGGTGAAATTTCGGCATCCAGGAATTGAATTGTGGGATTCGTGTCGAAATTACTTGACTCTTTGGGTAGATTCGAAGTTCATTTTGATCGCAAAAGATGGAATATTGAGAAGCAAATGAGATTACCTGTAGTCACTAGCCAGTCTGTGTCCCACCGGCGCCGGAACGATCCACCGACTGAGTTTTGGAATTATTAAAGCAAATTGTAATATTAATTTTATTATTGGAGATACATTTTTGAAAAATAAAACACGAATTTTATGAATTTTTATAATCGGAGGAGAAAATCGAATTTACAAGGGTTTTAGAAGTCTCCGTCGCAAAAGGCGGGTCATGTTATCCTGAAATAGTAACAGAGTCTAGGTAAAAATTTGGAAATCCGAATCGAGTAAATTTCATGAAAATAGTAGCTTTGATTAAGCGACGACTTAATTCAATAATATATATAGTGAAGTTAATCCAAGAGAGGGTATGAAGTTTCCAGGAAAATCATATCCATATTTAATATAGTATTTATTTATGGAAGTTTCACTGAATTCTGATAAATGCATACTTAAATTTAAAAAGTAAAAAGATCTAAATATGGTTATAAAATAAGATCCGACCTCCCATAAAAGTTAAAATGTATGGAAACCCATATATTAAGTAGAATTTATGAGACAGCACTTGTTGGTTTTTAATTTCTTTTATGAAAATTCTTACACGATTTATCGAGAGATTCTTGTCGTCATACCTTTTTTCCTTTTCATTATTATTTGTAAAGTAAATAACAAAGTACTCGTTGGAAATAAATATTGCAATACCCATATGTCTATTCTATAGAGTTGAAACTATACTGGTCAAAGAAGAAAGAAAAGTCTTAAACGAGAGTTGCCAGATTCGCTATTAGATCTCTTAACGTTCTCTGCAAACAATTTATTTAGTTTCCCATAAGATATTAAAACGAAGCAGAGAAGAGTTGAATTTCTGATGATCTTATTCATGATAACATATATAGAAACTACACCGACAATCTAGTGATATCTACAACTCACAAACAGAGCACTGTTACGTATCTAGTATATACACTATATAGGAGAGAATATACTCTATTAGTAAACCAATATAAACCAAACCGTAATAGATATAAATGTCGAATAATAACATATATAAATGCCCTATGCAATACGGTAAAGTCCAGGTAACTAAACAAAAACAGATGATCGATGTAGATCCAAAACTGTCGGCATTAAATCAGATAATAAGTGAACCCTATGTTGTTTAATAAGATTCCTCAAAAAAGATAGTAAAAAGGGCAAAAGAGTAAAAATAAGATACGTGGCGCAATCTTAGCAAAACCTATAATCACCACCGTCAATTGTAGCGTTCGCTGCCACCGGCGGAATGGTGAAATGCCATAATCTCCCGGCGGCGTTGACTCTATACTTTCGGCATAAAAACTCCTCGGCGAATGTCTTCTCCACCCTCCGATTAACGTCGTGCAAGAACACGTGAGTCACTCCCGGTTTCTTCCGGTTCCTAGCCATAACCGCCGCAGAGAATATCGCCGCCATTCTTCCCGGAGCTTCCGGGAAGTAACCTTTAGGAGCATCGAGCATTAACAGATCCCACTCGGTATCGTAAAACTCATCGGGAAGTCCCGTGAGAGCGAGCTTACACTTATCGTTTCCCCGGAGATAAGATTTCGCCGGAAAACAGTTAGGCTCCGATTTGTACGAACGTAGAAGCGAATCGGCTTGTTGGAGTTGCGTTCTGTAACGCACGTGATGCGCACGGAGGAAAGGAGAGTCTTTCGTCACTTTCTGAAACCATTCAAGATCTTCCTCAAGGAATAAGGTTTTGCCACGTGGATTCAGAGAAGCCCACATGAGAGAGTCACGGCCGAGACCAAACACGAGGAAGTTAGCCGGAGCAAGCTCTTTCAAGACGTTGAAAGAGATTGAGATCTCAGCAAGATTCTGTTGTGGGACCACGTTAGAGGTCGCGTAGTGGACGATCGCTTGAAGCTGGATCGGAGTCGCTGCATAATCCGCCGCCACGGCTATAGCTCGGCTTTTGGCGCTCGCGGAGGAGCAGAGGAAGAAAGCGTCGTCAGCGGCTCGTAAGAAGCTTGTGAAAAGAAGAGCACCGCCTACTAAACCGGCCAGTAAAACGACGGTGATGATCGATCGTTTCTCCGATGGGATTAAGTTGCTCATCTTTTCTTGATCTCAGATCTGAATATTTTTATTTATTTTAGTTTGGTTTATCGGGTTTGGTCTTTGAGACCTCGGATAAGAAAAATAGAAATGTGACGAGGATTGTTGATTGGAGGGGCTTAATAGGGAAAAAGTTTGGGGATATTTTTTTGTTGGAGGTTATCTGAGGTTATGACACGTGTCCATATCCGACCATCGAATTAGCTTTGGCTAAAGTGGATGATATGAACAAGACACGTAACTGTGGTCTGTGGCTTGTTCGAATTTGAAAAATATCAGTGGGCATATGTTATTTAATTGGTGTATGCCAAATAAAAGTAAAAAAACAAGATCGCCCATAACGTTTCAATACGTATACGGTTATCAATCTATGAGTTTACCGATGGATCACAGTTATAAAGTGAATTTATCCCTTCGGTTACTAGATCTGGATCCTGAGCTCACATTGAACATCCAAATTAAAGTATGCGGTTTTGTAACCATCTCGTGAGTTATATTTCTGAATTATTTATAATTTAGTATTTTTTCCGTTTCATTATATAAGACGTTTTAGAAGTTTTGTTATATTTTAAAATATAAAGTATTTTTACATTTTTATCTAATTTTTTACTTTATTGAATATCGTGTGACCAATAATAATCTACAGTTTTTTATTAATTAAACTTTTATATATATATTAAATAAAACATTTTATTTAAAATAAAAATAATTTTTTAATATGCGTGTTTTTAGTCAAACCACCTTATATTACGAAACGGAGGGAATATAAGAAACTATGTGTTGAAAAAAAACGATAAAAAACTAGGTGTTCAAATTTATGTCAACAATGCTAAAATAAATAAATTATAACAAGGCCTTAATTAACGTCGAATTCTATGGATCAGTTCCCTAACACAATTTCATTCTTGGATTTATACAGGTGGACAAGACATTAACGTTAGATGTGTTGGCTACAAAGATTCTATCGGCTAGTCCGTGAAACACTAGAGCTAAATGTACTGTGGTACGGGTCCAAAACGATGAAGATGGGCATGCTTGTTTGTTTGTTCATTCAGCTAATTCATTCAGATTAGAATTAGAATTGATGTTTGTTTAATGTGCAAAATGTAAATCATCCAAATAAATCATCTAACTGAATTTCAAAATATTAGGCAAAAATTTTAAACTCAGCTAGTTGATCCGAATTGGATCATTTAACTGAAGCTGAATCAGCTAAAAATGTAAATGACAAATATGCCTATTACTTAATAAAAAAAATTACACACGAAAATTATACTTTTTCCTCTCTTTTTCGCGACTTCGATTTCGATCTCTCATCAACCTTAGCTCTCTGAGTCGTCGGAGTCATCGGAGCTCATCGGTTGTTCGTCGTCGTATTCTTTTCCTTCACAGGTCATTTGATGCTTTCTCTATTTTCCTAAGATTTTGATTTTACACTCGCTGCCAAGTTCTGATCATAAGAGAAGAACTTATGTATCTGTAATCGATAGATAGAGAATTTATGGATCTGGGTTTGTCAAGCTCTGATCGTAGGAGAAGAACTTATGGATCTGTAATCGATAGATAGAGAATTTATGGATTTGGGTTTGTCAAGCTCTAATCGTAGGAGAAGAATTTAGCTAGATGATTTATATTTTCATAGGAGAAGCTCTGATTTTAATTGGGTTTATTTTGCTTTGATTTTGATGTTTTGGTGATGATGATGTTTATTAGCTTCTTTTAATTGATGTTTGTTCTTCTTTGATAAACCCTCGAGTCTTAACATTTTTCACTAATATCTAACTTTGATGATAAATCTATCCACTTGTATCTGATCACCTATTCGTATGAGCCAATACCTTTGATTATCTAAACTCTTAAAGCTATTGTTTGCCTGAGGCTAGTGTTGTTAGATAGGGTCTTTGTTGTTTGTTTATGTTGAAATCACTCTCACTATGATCCTTGGGTTTTGATTTTATGTTCGATGATCTTTTGAATAAGCTATGAAGCATAATCTTGGGTTGAGTCTGCTGAGAATATGAGCTCAGTCTCCATTTTTTTTATCTTACTCAACAGAATTATATATATATCTGATCTTTTTCATAGAAGGCACCTTTCAAGTTTAGTGATATTGTTTGTTTGCTCTTTAAAAGGATTGTATGAAGAGTTTTTCCACTGCGTTTTGTTTAGGATTATCTCTTTCTGCTGTTAAGAGATTAATACGTGGTCGTGGTTAGTTATCTCTTCTATTGACAGTCTTGGTTTAGATTTATCTCCAATCTACATTTTGAATGATGATGATTTCGTGAAGTTGTATATATCTCTTGTGTGGAACTAGAACTGGAGTTAATCATTGAGTTTTTATGTTTTTCAATCTGTAGTTAGTTTTTCTTAGTGCAGAGACAATGTGTTTTACCAGTAGAAGTCCCTTAACGTGACTCAGACTCATATATTGATAATAGTTGCTGGAAGATAACTGTTTATATTGATAATATATGCAGAGTTTTATATTGATAGTTGCTGGAAGACTGTTTTTTTTTTAAGAGTTTAGACTTTGTAGTTAACTTTTTTGAAGAGCTTTAGTGTTTATGGTTGCAATTTGCTAATGGTGCGGACGTTTTGGAATTTCTCATTAAAAAAAAAGTTAGTGGAGCGATGAACAAATTTTCAGTTAAATTATGTTATCCCATACTTTAGCATTTTTTTTTAACATTCCACCAAATCATCAAATATCGTTTTTTTAACTATACTTAAATTAAAAACTCACTCAAAGATTTGATTCTTCCATTCACCCGACGGATTGATGTTTTTGAGCGCCTTTGTTATAGTTATTTTTAATTCATTTTATTAGAATTATTAGAGGAGTAATATATATCTCTAATAAAATGCAATTCAAAATTTCAAATTTATTTTTCTTCTTCTTATGATAATCCCGTTTGTGCAGTATTTTGGTACCCGTAAAGCTTGACATGTCGCATCAATATGGCACATAATTGTGGGGTTGTATATATCTCTTGTGTGGAACTAGAACTGGAGTTAATCATTGAGTTTTTATGTTTTTCAATCTGTACTTAGTTTTTCTTAGTGCAGGGACAATGTGTTTTAGCAGTAGAAGTCCCTTAACGTGACAATAGTTGCTGGAAGATAACTGTTTATATTGATAATATATGCAGAGTTTTGTGTGTAGTTGAAAGATGAAATGCTGCTTATGAGCTTATGTTTGTCTGGTTAAAGAGTATTTATATTGAGGTTCGAGTTCTGTTTATGTTTGTTTTGTTGATTTTGTTCTGTTTCATATTTATAAATTTTACAAATTTAGATCCCTGCCTTAATTTTAAACAGTTGGTCAATTTATTAATGTGCGTTTAAGTAAACTCCATGATGTTTCTGTTGTAGATTCATGTGTAAGCATAGATAGAGATGCACATCTTAGTGAGCTCTCTATCTTTTTAAAAAATCTGTTTTTGATCTGAGTTGTTTATGGATTGAAAATTAACTCTTCTTTGTAGATTGTTGCTGTCACTTCTTCAGAGAAACAATGACATCTATCCCTGGTACTGATGTGAGTATATTCCTCTATAACTCATATTTTAGTGAATGTTTTTTCTTAAAGTTAAAATTGAATTTTACAAAAAAAACTGTGTATCTTCAAATAAGAGTCTTGCATGTAGTGATGAGCAAACTCGTGTGTATCTTCAACTAAGAATTGAAGAGAAACTGAAACGAAACATTAAAAAACAAAATGTAAATGATGTTGGGAGACAGGCGATTATTGACAAGTTCTATGAGACATTTGGGGAAAGACACCCGTGGAAAACATTTGGTAGCAAGTATACCACTTGCAAGAAGCAGTATGAAGCTTTCAAGAGGCTGACTCACAACAGAACTGGACTTGGTTATAATACAACTGGCTTCATAGATATGTCTGAGGATTGGTGGAATGAGCGGTGTAAGGTATGTGTTCATTAGAGCGGTGTAATGTATTTTGTTATCACTTGGAATTGTATACACAACTTTATACCTTTTTTTTTCTCATTATTTTATTTCAGGAATGGCCTGGAGCTAGAAAAATAAAAGATAAACCAGTGTCAAACATGGATTTGATGGAAACAATGGCTCTCCATAATTTTATCCGAGATTCAAAGCAAGAGGATTGTGATTTTGCAATTTGGGAAACATTGGAAGGGTATGAACAACATGGTGATGAAAATGTTGAGCATGTTCCATACATATCGGCTGGTGATAGAATGATGGAGGCTATTTGTGATTCTATCACCATAGATATGGCGAGAGGAACGAGACTTCCATATTAATAGGTATGCTTTTAGTTTCATGATATTACAATGTTTCAGTTTCTAATAGTGATCATGTTCTATTTATGTTTGGTTTGCTGATTTTGCTCTGTTTCATTTTTTGTTTGTGTGTAGAGGATGATCACAAATGTCTGAGCACAAATGTCGTCATCGGACATTGTCAGAATTCTGTAAAACACAAAGGAGCTTGATCGGTTAAGGAAAGAACAAGAAGAAGTGTCGATTGAGATCAATAAGATGTATAAGAAGCTTCAAGCTTGTAAGTGTTTCCATTAACTATTTCTCGAACCTTTTTTTCTTACAAATGTGTGATGATGATCTGAGACTAAAGTTCACTTTTTTTGGGGGAAATGTTTGTGTTTGATAGTTATTATCGGTGAAAGTTTTGATTTTGGATGATATAAATTAGAAAAATTAATTTAAATTAGTGATTATACAATGCCATTGAAGTTATAATTAAATACTAATTTAGATGCTTCAAAAATTATGTAAGCTTTGTTGTAATGTAGAGAGAATTGTTTAAGCTCTTATATTTGCTTCAGTGGAGATTTAAATCTGTAGCAATTTAAACTTTTTTTGTAAACCACTTTATAAATGCAGCTTTGGAATTTAATTAATAAATTTACATGAATTTAATGTGAGAAAAATAAATTTATTAATATCAAAATAATAATTTAAAATGTATTTAGTTATAAATATATGTTAAATCAAGAATTAAAATTAATATGATTAAGGTTAAAGTTAAAAATATGATTATATTAAAGCATGGGTATGTTAGTCATTTTCTTATTAAAACCATTTAGATAGAGATGAAAATTTACAACAACTAAGCAAACAAACAAATGTTCATTTAAATGGATTAGCTAAATGAATAACCCAAAATGAAAACAAACATCATTCAAATGAATTATGGAGATGGATTAATTAAATGAACTAGTTGGATGGAAATAACAACTAAGCAAACAAGCAGGCCCGATATTGATTCTGAGATACACAAAACATATTTATTCTCAACATATATTTTCAAGCAAGCCCATTTAAAAGAGCAAATAAGATACATTCTCTGTTATTTTGTTTTCCCTTAATGTTTACAAAGTTTTTGGGTCCAGATATTCCTAGCACATTCGTATATCAAAATCATAGTCTGTGTGAGTATATAAGTTTATAAAAAAGGCAAAAGAAACTTCAACGATCATAAGTCACACCACTTCTTGAAGACTCGTCAGTTGCTTATAAAACCCATCAGAAATCGAAACAAGCTCTCTATGACTTCCCTTCTCCACAACTCTTCCCTTATGCAACACAGCGATCATGTCTGCTTTTCTTATGGTCGAGAGCCTATGAGCCACTAACACCGTTGTTCTTCCCTTCATCAGCTTGTCTAACGCCTCTTGGACCAGTTTCTCCGAGCTCGTATCCAAAGCACTTGTTGCCTCATCAAGAAGAAGCACTGAAGGATCCTTTAGAACCGCCCTTGCGATAGCCACTCTCTGTTTCTGACCACCTGATAACTGCACTCCTTTATCACCCACGTGCGTCTTGTACCCTTCTTCCATCTTGATGATGAAATCGTGTGCATTCGCAGCTTTCGCGGCTTCCATGATCTCTGCCTCCGACGCGTTCTCGTTCCCGTACTTGATGTTTTCGTGTATGGTTGTTGAAAACAGAGCAGGTTCTTGCTGGACTAACGCTATCTTCTTGCGCAAGCTACGTAGGTTTACCTTTTTTATGTCTTGCCCATCGATGTAGAGGGTTCCATTGTTCGGATCATAAAATCTCATGATGAGTCCGATCACAGTGCTTTTTCCTGAACCACTAGGTCCCACTACCGCAAGACTTTTCCCGGCTGAGACTCGGAGGTTTAGGTTTTGGAAAATGGAGATCTCGGGTCTCGTGGGATACGCAAAGCTCACATTTCTAAACTCTATATCTCCTTTGATCCGAGTGACCAAACTTGAGTTAGACTGATCTGGAGGTATCTCAGTTTTTCTATGTAAAACCCTAAAAACCGACCTGAGTGCTTGCGTGCCCTTCACGATATCTGGTGTCAAAGCAAGCGTTTCCGCTACTGAGAAAGCCGTGACGATCAACACCATGAAAGATTTGATACTGTCTGCAAAATTAGTCTCCTTTTGCTTAATCATAATCGAGACGTACCAGAGACCTAGAGCGTAGGAACAGAAGGCGAGAAACTGAGACAAACCATATCCAAATCCAGAGATATGACCTCTGAGAAAGGCATTCTTGGTAGGTTTGCTTAGCTCACACGTAAATTGTTCTGAGATTTGCTTTTCAGCACCAAACGCAGCGACAGTTCTTATATTTGCAATAGCTTCACGTGCCAATGAAGTTGCTCTAGAGTAAGCCCTTGTGTAATCTCCTCCAAAGCCTTTTAGAAACAGTTGCTGTAACATAAAACATTTCAAGTTCTTTTCAGTTTCAAGATTCAGAATATGGTTGAGACTTAAGAGGATCTTTGATTGTTAGTTACCTCGGTAAGTGAAGCTGCAATGAGAAGAGGGAAACAAGCAGTTACGACAGCTGCAACACGCCAACTGTAGAAAAAGGCAAATGCTAATGCTGTGATTGTAAGAGACAGGTTCTGGACTATTGTCGAGAGGCGATCCGCTAAAGCACTCCTCACCAAAGTAGCATCAGCAGCTAAGATTGAAGTGAGTGAGCCAGTGTTGTTCTCATCCATATCAAACCACCCAATCTCATTCGAAAGAATCGCTGCAATTGTTGTAAAGATATATAAACATTCAAGAACTAAATTTATCCCAAAACAAAGATGTTTAAAATGTTTTTGTTTACCTGAGAATAAAGATAGGCGTACCCGAGAAGTAAGACGCTCTCCCATAAGTGTATAGAAGTAATGTTGGAGAAGATATACAGGAGCTGCTACTATTCCAGCTATAACGTAGACAATAACTACCTTTTCGACTTTACTCTTGATCAGACTAGGAAAAGGGGAATAAAACGCGGTTAACACATAAGCAATACCCATAGAGAACAATGGAGTTTGTGCTCCAGAAAGAACTGCACCAATTGAGCCAAGTAATGCATATGACCATTCTGGAGAATTCAGCTTTATCAGTTCCCATATCATTGAAGATGAGCTTAAATCTTCGCCATTTGGATCTTTTTCAATCTTCTCGTAGTCTTCCCTGAAGCTTGAAGACCTTCTTGAGCTAAAAACTCTTCTTGAACTAGAAGATCCAACTTGAGATTTACAAGTTTCAGACATAATGGATCTCGAGTTTTCTTGAGGTTCTGTTTCTTGGCATTTCACAAGAGTAGCGTAATCTCCACCTCTTGACATCAGTTCTGAGTGGCTTCCGGTTTCCATAACCTGACCGTTTCTCAATACAACAATCTTGTCAACGTTTCGAATGGTTGATAATCTGTGTGCAACGACGATTGTTGTTCTTTTCTCCATGACATTTTCAAGTGCTTGCTGAACAATCTTCTCTGATTCAGCATCAAGAGCACTTGTTGCTTCATCTAAGAGTAGTATCTTTGGATTTCTTAGAACCGCTCGAGCAATCGCAATCCTCTGTTTCTGTCCTCCTGAGAGCTGAGTTCCTCCTTCTCCAACCTATTAAAATGGATTAGCCAATAAGAAAGTGGAAATATGAGAAGATGAGTACTCAAATTAGGGCAATTTACCTTAGTATTGTAACCATTGGGTAATGATTTAATGAAAAAGTCTGCATTAGCAGCTTTGGCAGCTTCTATGATCTGATCCATATTTGCATTCTCTTTACCAAGAAGAATATTGGAAGCTATGGTTGTGGCGAATAAGGCCGGTTCTTGACTCACTAATCCCATCTGTTCTCTCAACCATTTCAGCTTCATGCTCTTGATGTTTTTCCCATCCAAGAGAATCTCCCCTGACTTGGGTTCATAGAAACGTTGAACCATTGATATGATTGTGCTTTTCCCTGAACCACTTGGACCCACAAATGCAAATGTCTTGCCAGAACCGAGTGTGAAACTAAGATTCTCAAAAACCATGTTTGGTCTCGAAGGATATGCGAAAGACACTTGATGAAACTCAATCCTCCCTTCAACGTTTTCCAATGTTGTTCCCTCGTCTAATCTCTCAGAACTTTCGAGATTGTTGTTCCCTATCATTTTGAATATATTTGCAGCAGCCACTCTGCCTTTGGCAATCGCAGATAAGCTAGGCGCGGCTTGACCTAATCCGCTGCAAACGCAAAAAAAAAAAAAAAAAAAAAAGATTTGTATCATGCAATTTGATTATATATCAAGCAAAAGATCTCTGGTTTTTCTGACTTACAATCCGCTGAAAATGACATTTAGGATAGTTGTGAAGGCTTTTGCGCCGTTGGTTTTGCCGTGGCGTACAAGAAGACTTGCGTACCACAAAAGTAAAGCCCAAGCACAGAACAAGAGGCTATATGTTAATCCAACTCCTAATCCTTTAGCAAGACCACTCCTTTTACCGAGTTTCAGAGCTTTCTTGAGAGATCTTGAATAAGAATTTACAGCTTTCTCTTCTCCTACAAATGCATACACTGTTCTCACCTGTGACATAACCTGAAAATCCATAGAGAATTATGTTTTTTTAGGATCAATCCAATTATCCAGGTGTTACGAATTGAATGAAAGAGATTTAGGTCACTAAATTTTACAACGTAAATTTTTTGTGATAACTTTTTCCACACGTTAAACGCAGAAACTAGTTTTTTTTTCTTAACAATATGAGCCTTAGTGTATGAACAAACCTCTTCTGCGACTTTTCCCGCATCAGCATAAGCAGCTTCACTCTTCTCTGAGATCGTGGACATGACTATAGCATACCCTCCTCCTGCAACTGCTATCAATGGAACAACTCCTAACGTGAGCAACGTTAGTTGCCATACCGACAAAAAACCGATGACAAATCCTGCGATGAACTGAGATAGGTATCGCAAAACATGGCCGGTCTAAAACAAAACAAAACATTTAATCAGTTACAGTTTTTTTATTGCTTCTTTCTTTCATATATTAGAAAGACTACCTTATCGCCAATTGCATCTTGAACCAAGATCGCGTCGCTTGAGATGTGGAATATGAGATTTGAATCTCTAGCTTCTGTGTCGAAGAAAGTAATGTCTTTTGCTAAGATTGATTTGAGATAATTTATACGTAATCTTGCTGTTTGTCTTTCCCCTGTTTGCATCCAACAAGCAACTCCTGCATGCAAATAAACCATTCGAACTAAAAACATTAAAAACCAGCTATAACTTAGAAAAATTGTAGAAACAGATAAATGTAGATAAATAACCGTACCGGTCCATGCGGATACCAAGTTCACCACTCCTAAGTAGACCAAGTACAGAGCATTCTTGAAAAGACAAAGAACAAAATTATCATCAACTTATGACCAGAAATTAATAGAGGGAATACATAAAAGATTGTCATTGATAGCGGTTTATGAAGAAACCTGCGAAACGCGAGAGGATATGGCTTTAGGATTTGTAGAAAGATTCCCAAGAGAATCTAACATTTTCCCGAAGAACACGAAGAAGAGCGGAAGCGTAGCGCCATGAATACACGCTCCTAAACCGCCTAGAAACATCAGAAAGCAATCAACATTATCTGCTGCACTAAACAAACCCATCAATGACACTGAGTCCTTCTTCATCTTTTTCTTCTCCTCTGTCTTTGCTTCAGTCTTGGCCTGGATGTTTCCATTAAAGGATGGTTCTATGTTATCCATTGTCACTGAACACAGAGATCATAAACAAAGAAGCACTTGAGAGCGTAAAAGAGAAGAGAGAGATTTATGGTGTTGGGTTTCTTGGTGGGAAAGTGAATGGAAAGGGTAAAGTGGGAATTATCAAAAAAGCCACCTCCCTCGCTTATTTAATGTAAAGTGTTAACAAGAACGGTTACCTAACAAGAGATCGTTCTAACTGTTTTTCACGACTCACAGTTAAAGCTTTCCCGTAATTATATTAATGGGGAAGCTATGGGCAATCATCGTAGGTCGGTGATATTTTGTTTCGTGTTTGTTATGTTTTCATCTTGTTTTTAGGGTGAAATAATATGTAGATATTTGGTAGTTAATTAGTTATTGATGAAAATTATGGTATAAGTTCATTCTTATCAACTGATCCATACTCTGACACAGTAGGCAATACGATCATATGCTTAGGTTGATAAACAAATGAATATGAAAGTAATGCATATGGTAGGATCATTGAAAAATAATCGTTATCAACTACTTAACATGTGACCGGAAAGAAAAGAAAAAATTAGTCATTATTATTATTATTATTATTTCTTTTATTTTTTGGACAAAGTCAATTGGTTATTGTCTCTAGATTGTACAACGTACGAACCCAATACGTGGTTGTTTATCATACATAAAATTTGATATTATTCACAATTTTGACCATTTATTTCATGCCTACTAGTACGAGTTGTTGATAAAGAGTTTCGCAATTACGTTTGAGCTATCTTTTTTGTGGATAGAAGAGAGCTATATTTACAGTTTTTGCGATGATTAGATCAAAATATTACTCATGGGACGTTTCTTGGTTTGATATTATTGATCAAAGACAAAGCACAAAGACAAAAATTTGGCATTCGGGAGAACAAATGATTAGGTGAAAAACTTAGATGTAGGAATACTAAGCCTTTGAATGGGGGAAATAATTTTACGAAAACAAAATCGAAGATGACGCGTTTTGAGACTCTATTTATGGTTAAGAGGGGAAGAGTATTTGCATTATAAGGTGATGCAAAGTCAACGACAAGGCATGCCTATAGTGGCCTTGTTGAGCGGCACGAAATTAACTAAAAAGCCTAGTGGTGACTCTGATGGCAAGTACAAAATTCTCCTATGGATCACATCGACTCCTTTCAGTTTTATAACAAGACAAAGTTGAAGGTCGCTGGAAATTTATGCGATCACAACAACCACCTTTTACAGTCGCGCCGACTATTTTTTCTCTCACCACAGTGTCTTTTTCTTGTTGTTAAAAGTAATCGCTGGCGACCATGTCCCGAACAGGACCATTGTCTAGGGAAGAAGACTAAACCGGTTTAGGAAAATAGGAGATACTTCAACACCAACAAGGTTTGTGGTTATAGTTTGCTGACACTTATCAAACCTATATTTGTAGGGAGAGAGACGATAGCTTTGAAAACAGCTCAAGATAAAGATGAGTCTGGGTAACAATTAAAAACTGTTCTCTCAATACTCTTGGTTGCGGTATATGTGGGCATTAAATGCCATATTGATAGGTCTTGGGAAAAACTAATAAGTTCGGTCGCTTAGGAATAGTAGGATAGATATGCTTTCAAGCTCAATCAAACACAACTCTTTCGGTAGATAGGTCTTCACAGAAGTCTTTCTCCCATTCATTACCATCATTGCAAGTCGTTCTGTTGTCAAGTCTTCCTCGGTTAAAAACACATTTTTAAAATCCGAACCATTCCCGTTCTGACACAGCCAAACTACAAACGCGTTATACAACGGTCTATCCTCAACCATACGACCTAATTACACGACTTTAACCGTCGATCACAATAAATGAGTTCCTTTTTTCTAATGTCTAAATTTTTGTCAGCACCAGCTTTAACTTAACTCCAAACGCCATTTGGAAAAGAAAAAAAAAACTATTGGGCTTACCATATATAGATTGTAAAGGCCGAGTTCTTTTGTGAACCCGTTAATGGTTTTAGTAATCTTTTGTGTGTTTTTGGTTTAATATAGAATACCAATTATCGAAAAACAACAATGACTGTTAAATTAATATCTGTTAGACCAAGATATCTAGCCTAGTGATTTGTATTAGTGTTGGTGTTATATCACCACTCAAATTCAAACACGTACTGATGTACAATGTATGTTATTGACAAAAAAAACGTAATTATTATTTATGAATTTCTTGAAGGTGTTATGGAAGTCTTGAAGATTGACAAATATATCAAAATCGAGCAAGATATTAACAATCAATGTGAATACAATTAAATAATTAATATATCAAGCATATTTCATATTTTGTCTTTTAGGTACGTTGGAAGTTTTATTATATTCTATATGTATATATATATACACATATGTATATATATATATATACCTTTTGACAATATCGTCTTAAGAATTTAAATCACATAATTTATGATATTTAATTATTTATATTCGTGAGAGTGAGCCAAAGTGTAAACCTTGCTTAGATACAAGAGTTAGGATGAGGTGTATTGTACTGAATATTTGAAGATAATTAATGAATTTTGATATAATTTGGTAAAATTTTAGTGAATTAAGAATTTTATTATTAACTTTTCTGAAACTTCATCTAAAACTATGAGATTTTGGTATCTGTATATTTAAATAAGAAATTTCTCAAATTTCACTTGAAACTTTTAACTTATATTCTAATAATGTTTTCAATAACAGTTAATCTAAATGTACAATTTTAAATCATTAATCCAATAACACTGGATTTTAAAAGATAACATCCATGTTTCAATAACACATAATTTATCATTTAAACTCAAAGATTTCCAAATACCCAGTCCAATACACTTTTGAATGTTTTGTTATTTTTTAAACAGTAGTTAATAAGGACTTGAAAGATATATATGCAAAAAAAAAAATCACACTTCCAAAACACTCCACCAAATATACACACCATCCATACTAATGTGAAAATAATAAACAAATTTTTTTACTTCACATGTGATAAAATTGTTAACTTATTTTCCATATTATATACTTCCTATGTTGATAATTGATCATATTTCTAAGATTTTCATACATATTAAGAAAATATATTAAAATTGATTATAAATGCATCATTTTTGTGATTAACAACTTCCAATAATTCTCAACCAATAGTATTCAATTATTTTTTTTGAAATTTACAATTTATCATCAATAACTAATTAAACATGCATAGAAAACGTAAAAATATGATTTTTTGAAACAATTTTTTTTTCTAGAAATATGATAAATAAAGAACGGAGGGAGTATATATATATACACACACATATATCCACAAAATATGTAACTAACCTATTATAAAGAACGAATATCGTGACAGATTACCCAAGGGAATATATATATATATATATATATATATATATTCAAATTTGGATTTAATCAATATTAACAATCCAATCCGCGCATAAATGTTTCCGTCACAATAAATGTCATAACTCCAAGATCAAATAAGCTCAACCAACCATATATGATTAGTCTTCTTTATTATGATAATTATTTTGGGATCAACTCTAGAAAATAAACATACATATTTTCTCTTTGGATTGCCTAAGAGCATGTGAACATCCTTGAATCTGTCTCATTAATTTATGCCGTAATCAAAGACATGATCTCATGACTCAAGTTCCTCAAATTCTAATCAATCCTATTTTTTATTTAGTTTATTTAGTATTTGTATCTATATTTATTTTGGTTGATTACCAAGCTCTTGAACTCTATAAGATTATTTTAAAAGTTAACTTGAAATGAATATAAATAAAGTGAATGCTTTCTTGTTAAGCTTTGTGCTTTATCTCTTTGTCTAGTCAAATGTACCTTCTATTCTAGACGGTTTTGAGCTTATAATAAGGTTGTCATCTCTTCCTCGATCTATTCATCTTATTTGTTGTTCATTTCCTCCAACTTTGCAAGTATAGAATGTCTTGCAACCAACTATTTAGACTCAATCTTCTATCATCATGTTTTAATTCCTACATCATAAGGTATAACAAAGCCATTCAGAAAAAAATAGTAGTTAATACGAATTATACGATGATAGGTTAACATAACCTTATTTCACGATTTCAAATTCTAGAAGACGATTTTGATCACTCAAATAAATTTGATATTACCGATCAAAAGAGCCCACAAATAAATAAAAAATATTTACAAGGAAAGTATGATAACGTGAATATAAAGACAATATGCCGTGACATCGCATGCAAATGCATCCATAGGATTTTTCGAATATTTTATTTAATGTCTATTTTATCATTGAAGTAATATTCATTCCATCATTCAGTTATTCAGCCAAAAAAACATTCAATTTATATGTTTTCTTTGTTATTCATATGTTTCATAAATTTATTGCTTAAGGGTTTGACACTTTGACTATTCGGTAATTCAGTTATTCTACTACTTTGTTAGTATTAATCTCATATATCAGTCAAGTGCTTTTATGCTTTTAACTGTTGAAATGGCATATCAATAATAGTGATTTACTATATATATGTATATATTTTTTTTAAATTGTTGAAATGGCATAACAATAGTAATTTACTGTAATTTGTATGGTCAACAATTGTGAATAGTATTTAAAGTCTATTCATGATTTACGGATTTAGCGTCCCAATACGAGAGGTTGATTGAGAATGGATCCAACCTAAAGAGTCACATGCAAATAGTTATTGATACAATGGACATACCTACCTTCTATACATTCTATAGTTCAAGATATAATTTGTGTACTCAAAAAGCAAAGCAATTAAATGAAACAGCTGAGAATCGTATGAATGATAGCGACACATATTCAAAGACTTGGTTCTTTGTTCATACGTGAACGGCAACTAGCCGCGTTATGGATTCTCTGTTGGCTGTTGCACTCATCACTGGCACGTTTATTTTCTTCTTCTTTTGTTTTACACATATCATCTGATTTAAGATCGTATATGAGTCACATATATTTTTTTTTGAAAACGTATAGTTAGTATATTTATATATTTTATTTTTTGAAAACATATATTATTACAGATAAAAATTAATAATTATGTTGCATATTGATATGTTGTGTTTTTATTAGTTTCATGGTTTTCATTTAAAACTCATTACATTTGTTTAACATATT
This sequence comes from Cardamine occulta, assembly GCA_028015245.1. Classification (NCBI taxonomy): domain Eukaryota; kingdom Viridiplantae; phylum Streptophyta; class Magnoliopsida; order Brassicales; family Brassicaceae; genus Cardamine; species Cardamine occulta. The sequence continues at coordinate 10,411,665 of CM051363.1, forward strand.
AAGGTTTAGTTGCATTGAATAACATAGTCGGTATGTGCATTCTTTTGTAGGTTTAGAGGTGGAATGGTGTTAAAAGTACCAAAATAGTGAAGTTTCTTGTCTACAAACCTATCGACTACGTCCTATCGACATGAACTGGTCGATAGATATGCAAAAATTGATCCGGAGTATTCTATCGACATGCCTATCGACCTGAGGACCCCGATGCTGACTATCGACCTATCCCAATCGACATGAAGCATCGATAGCTATGGAGGAGCCTATTGACGTAAGCCTATCGACGTCATCACATTGATACGAAGCTAAAAACGACCAGTGGAAATCTATCGATCACCCTATCGAACTTGTCACATCGATACAGTGGATCGACCTGTCCCTATCGACTTGCTATGTCGATAGTGACCCCGAGTTTTACCTTTTTGTTGACTTTTTCTATTTCGTATTGACTTTTTATTTTTATTTTCTTGCTTTATATAAATACCCTCAAAAACCTAATTAGAAGGTAAGCTTTGGTTTTAGGAGATCTAAGTAGTTATGGAGGAGACTATGATAGAGCGGTGAGGGATACAAGTAGTCAAGACATCAAGCTCAAAGAGATTACCATGAAGCTAGACAAGATGAGCAAAGCCTTTCTCATCACTCAAAAACAGGTGAACTTTTTTGGAGAGTATGATGGTTGTCAACAAGTTTATCAAGACAATAGTGTGTATATAGAGGGAAGTGAAGAGTTGCAAGAAGAGGTGAACTATGTGGGAAACCAAGGTGGATTTCAATATAAGACCTTCAACCAAAACTACCACAACCATTCTAACCTTTCATACCAAAGCACCCAATATTGAGAATCCCCAAGACAAAAGCTATCCTCCACCACAACCTTAAAGCAAATTTATCAACCAAGACCATTTGTGAACTACCAACAACAACCACAAGGCCAAAACTTCCAACTGCGACCACAAACCACTAATTAAACTTTCCAACCCAAACCACAATCCATTAACCCCACCCAAAACTTTCAACCCCAAGCCCAAACCTCAACCGATGATCTACTTAAGCAACCACTAGAAGGTCAAACCAAGGGAAATGCCGAGATAAGTAAGAAAATTGATGGAGTGACTTCAAGAGTGGAAAAGTTGAATAGTAGAATGGACGGCATGAACACTAAGATGGATGACGCATATAATGAGCTCAACAACAAGTATGAACACTTGGCATCACATCTCAAGGCATTGGACAACCAAGTAGCTCAAGTAGCATCCTCTTCCAAGAGACCAATTGGATCCTTACCCGGGAAACCGGAACCCAACCAAAAAGAATATGCTCATGCAATCACTCTTCGAAGCAGAAAGGAACTTCCACCTAGAAAACTTCCTCATTCAATACTCAATGAGGATATAGAGACTAAAGAAGGGGATGGGCTAATTGTGATTGCAGATGATGAGATAGTGAATAAGGATGAGGCTATGGAAATGAATGCTCAAGATAAAGGAAATGAGGTAGAGGAGACCACCAAAGACAAGTAAAAAGACAAGGCATCTCCAAAAACGGGTTCAACTTTTTCCAAGAAGAAGACTCTCTTTGTACCACCTCCATCTGAACCGAAACTTTCATTTTCGGGTAACTTCAAGAAGCAACTTATGGAGAAGTACCGAGCTATTTTTGACAAGAAAATGAATGAGGTGAAGGTTACAATGCCCATCATAGAAGCATTTTGGCTAGTCCCACACTATAGCAAGTTTTTTAAAGATGCGGTAAAGGAGAAAGTCAAAGCTTTAGAAGATATGGTACTTCTTTCTCATGACTATAGTCAAAGGAAAACTATCACTAAGAAGCTTGATGACCCGGGAAGCTTCACACTACCTTGTTCTTGGTGACTTCAAGCCTTCACAAGATGTTTAGTTGATCTTGGAGCTAGTGTGAGCTTGATGCCACTTACGGTGGCAAAACGCCTAGGCTTCACGTGATTCAAGCCATGCCGAGTCTCTCTTGTGTTAGCAGATAGGTCGATGAAATATCCAGTAGGACTACTAGAAGACTTACCGGTAGTTATTGGGAACTTTGAGATCTTGACAGACTTTGTTGTGTTAGAGATGGATGAGGAACCACATGACTGTTTGATCTTTGGAAGATATTTCTAGCAATGGTTGGAGCTATGATCGATGTGAGGAGAGCAAGGTTGATTTTCATTTGAGTACTGACGTTCTTAAGTTTGATATTAGCAAGCTCATGCAGAAGACTACTATGAAAGGTCAATTGTTCTATGTGGAGACCACGGACGAGTTAGCGGATGAGGTCTTAGAAGAGTTAGCAATGGAGGATGCTCTACAAAGTACTTTAATGGTGAAACAAGGAGTTTATGGGTTGTTAGAGAGTGATAGCATTGGATATGAGAAGATCTTGGACTCACACAAAGCTTGTAGTGAAGATGTTGTATTCTTGACCTTGAGAGAAGTGGTACACAATGTGAGTTTGGTTGAGACCGGTAATGAAGAGGCTAGAAATAGTAAGACTAGCATGGAGGATGATTAGAGTGAGCTCAAGCCGCCTAAGGTCGAGCTCAAACCACTCCCAAAATGTTTAAAGTATGCTTTTCTTGGCTCTAATTCAACATACCCGGTGATAATCAATGATGACTTGAGTGATGATGAAACCGATAGGTTGTTAGTTGAATTAGAGAAATTTAGAAAGGCAATTGGTTATTCATTAGATGACATCAAACTCATCTCCGAAGCCCTTTGCATGCATATGATCCATCTAGAAGATGAGTCGATGATTTCTGTTAAACACCAAAGGAACCCAGATTTGAGAGATGTTGTTTGGAAAGAGATTCTAAAGCTTCTAGATGCGGGAGTGATCTATCCAATCTCGGATAGTACTTAGATATCTCTGGTCCATGTAGTGCCTAAGAAGGGAGGAGTTACCGTTGTAAAGAATGAAAACAATGAATTGATACCAACTAGAATCATCACCGGGCATAGGGTGTGTATTGACTACCGAAAACTTAATTCAGCCACTAGAAAAGATCATTTGCCCTTACACTTTATCGACCAAATGCTTGAAAAACTTGCGAACAATCGTTAATATTGCTTCTTTGATGGATATTCGGGTTTTTCCAAATCCCGATACATCCAAATGACAAGAAAATACACGTTTTACATGCCCTTATGGTACTTTTGCTTATCGAAGAATGCAATTTAGATTGTGTAATGCCCCAGCAACCTCCAAAGATGCATGCTGTCAATATGTGCTGATTTTATTGAACACATTATGGAGGTTTTTATAGATAACTTCTCCGTTTATGGAGATTTTTTTCCTTTTGTCTTGACAATATTTGTAGGGTTCTAACAAGGTGTGAAGAGACAAGTCTAGTGCTCAATTGAGAGAAGTGTCACTTCATGGTTCAAGATGGTATAGTGTTGGATCACAAGATTTTGGAGAAGGGTATAGAGGTTGACAAGGCAAAGATCAAAGGTATGGTGAACTTGGAGCCGCCAAAGATGGTTAAAGACATAGGGAACTTCTTAGGACATGCGGGTTTCTATAGAAGATTCATCAAGGACTTCTCTTCTATTGCAAGACCACTCAACAAGATTTTGTGCAAGGAAGTGGTCTTTGTTTTTGATGATCAAAGCCTTAAAGCTTTCAAGAAAAATCAAGAAAGAACTCGTTAGTGCTCCAATAGTGCAACCACCGGACTGGGATTTGCCATTTGAGCGATGCTAGGACAAAAGAAAGACAAGAAACTTCATGTGATCTACTACGCTAGTAGAACTTTGGATAGTGCACAAGTGAAGTATGCAACAATCAAAAAGGAGCTTTTGGCAATAGTTTATGCTTTTGAGAAGTTTCGGTCCTACCTAGTTGGCTCTAAGGTTATTGTACACACCGATCATGTGGTCTTAAGACATCTCATAGCTAAGAACAATGCAAAGCAAAGGATGCTAAGATGGTACTTGCTTCTTCAAGAGTTTGATCTAGAGATCAAAGATAAGAAAGGTGTTGAGAATGAAGTCGCGGACCACTTGTCTAGGATGAGGATCATTGATGACATTCCCATTGTCGACTCCCTCCCCGAAGAACAACTCTTAGCTATTACGCTTCTACAATCCACACACGAGGTTCACACCAAGCTTAAAAGCTATGAGTTTAAGTGAGAGGCTTCCTTGGTATGCTGATATTGTGAATTATCTAGCTTACGAAAAAGAATCACCAAGCCTAGATACTTACCAAAGGAAGAAGTTCTTCAAGGATGTGAACCGATTCTATTGAGATGAGCCTTATTTGTATAAGCTATCCAAGGATAGTCTCTATAGGCGTTGTGTTATGGAAGAAGATGTGCAAAGGATATTAGAGCATTGTCATGGTTCAAGCTATGGTGGTCATTTCGCGAGTTTCAAGATTGTTGCGAAGGCTCTCTAAGTGGGTTTTTGGTGGCCAACTAAGTTTAAGGATGCACAAGGTTTTGTGGAAAGATATGAGTCTTGCCAAAGAAAATGGAATATTAGTAAGAGAAATGAGATGCCATAAAATCCAATCCTCGAAGTAAATATCTTTGATGTTTGGGGGAATGATTTCATGGGACCATTCCCATCTTCTTATAGGAATAGCTACATTTAAGTTGCGGTGAACTACATCTCGAAATGGGTAGAAGCGATAGCAAGCCCGACCAATGGTGTGAAAGTGGTCCTCAAGTTGTTTAAGAGTGTAATCTTTCCAAGATTTGGTATTCCGAGAGTAGTCATAAGCGATGGAGGCTCCCATTTCATTAATAATGTCTTTGAAAGTCTTCTAAAGAAGCATGATGTTAAACACAAGGTTGGAACACCATACTATCCTGAAACAAATGGTCAAGTGGAGCTCTCAAACCGGGAAATCAAAGCCATTTTGGAGCAGACGGTTAGGACAACTAGGAAGGATTGGTCCATTAAGTTGGATGATGCATTTTGGGCGTATAGGACCGCATACAAGACACTAATTGGGACAACACCAGTCAACCTTCTTTATGGCAAATCTTTTCATGTTCTGGTGGAGCTCGAGTACAAAGCCTTGTGGGCAACAAAGCTGCTAAAATTTGATATCAAGACGGCCGAAGAGAAAATGTTGATTCAACTATGTGAGCTTGATGAAATCCATCTTGAGGCTTATGAGAGTTCAAAGGTCTACAAGGAAAGAACAAAGGCCTTTTATGACAAGAGGATCATCCAAAGAGACTTCAAATTTGGGGATCAAGTGCTTTTGTTCAACTCAAGGTTGAGATTGTTTCCATGAAAGCTCAAATCGCGTTGGTCGGGACCGTTTGAGATCAAGGAAGTACGTGTGTATGAAGCTTATGTCCTAGTCAACAAGAACGGGGAGGAATTCGTGGTGAATGGACAGCATATAAAGCCGTACATGGTGACTGATTCACAAAAGAAAGGGACTTCAATTTCCTTTGTGGAACCTCAATCCATATAAAAACCGGAAACCGTCAAGCTCAAGACGTTAAACGAGCGCGCTTGGGAGGCATTCCCATGGTATCCTTGTATATATTTTTACTTTGTTATGTTTTTCTGTTTTGTTTTGTTCACTAGGTTAAGCTTGGGAGGAACAAAATGCTATGGCCCCAGTGTTTCCAAGGAAATTCTATCGACCATGCAAGTCAATTTGCACTATCGGCCACACTCTATCGACCATACGAGGTCGTTACACAACGTGAAAATGGCAATGGAATTCTATTGACCAGCAGAGTCGATTCAGGCTACCGAGGAGTCCCTATCGATCAAGCACGTCGTCACCAGCTATCGGCCACACCCTACCGACCAAACGAGGTCAATACACAATACGAAAACGGCTAGTGAGTTTTCATCGAGACACGTCGATTTAACTATCGACCACGCCCTATCAACTTTGTCACGTCGATAGCCCAGGTAAACCGGTCCGATTCGGTTTGAAACAAGTGATTTCCAGTTTAGTTGGACTGGTTCTCTCATTTTATCTCATCAAATCAACTTTATCTTTTTTTTTTCCTTGTTCGCATTGATTATCATCACTAAAAACACTAAAACTCTCTCAATTTTTCACCAAATCCATTGATTCAAATTGCTAAATCCGAGTTTTCTTATTGTCTATTGAGTAATCCCTGCTTCCTTCCTATTATTTTTGTCTATACCAACCGTTTATAAAGGTATCAATTTCAGCCACTCTCTAAAATTTTTGGGTTCATCTTTGAAACATATTAAAACTTGATTCTCTTGATTGATTTGAGTTATAATATGAGTTTGAATGAGGTTTAGTGATAGATAATGTGACCTCATACTTGATTTCTTGTTTAATTGATGAAATTTTGAAAAATCAAGGTTTATGGTTCTTAAAAATTGGTAATTACGAAATTTTAGGGGTAATTGGAAGATTGTGGTTTCATTAGATAGGATTTGGTATAATTAGGAATTTCTAAAGAGACTACTATAATTGAAAACGTTTGGGTGTTGACTTTTGGAATATTTGATGATGAAATGTACTTATATTACTTGATCTTGCTTTAGAACTTGAATGTGGTTTGGTTAAAACCTTGAAAACATCTCCATTAAAGGTTAAATGATTTAATTGTCTAAGCATTGAAGTTTTGGAGATTGGTTTAACAATGTACTAAACTTTCAATACGTTCGAAATTTTTCTTATATGAACAATGGGCATTGAGAAGAGATCGGATGCACCACCACCAAGGAAGAATCCTCCAAGGAATAAGACCACCGCATCCGCTTCCAAACCTCTACCACCCGCTTCAAAGAACAGAGGGAAAGCACAAGTTGTAGAAGAGCATGAGAGTGAGAATGAGATAAGTGATCAAGAGGCCGAGGAGTTAGTGTTAGGTCCTAGAGGAAAAGCAAAAGCTACGGCTAAGGACAAAGGGAAAGCTATAGCTAAAGGCAAAGGAAAGGCCAAAGAAGATCCTAATGCTCCAAAGAGATACACGGTTTAACAACTCCGAGCTCAACTCAATGAAGTGGCATGGGAAAGGACCCGTTTTCCTGATTATGGATTCCTCCAAGAGTTGGGGATTAGAGAAGATGTGGAAGACATACTCGAGAATTTGGGGCTAAAGTGATTCATGAGCCAAGTCCATGACACCTATGTGGACCTTGTGATAGACTTCTTTGCCACACTTGAGGTTGACATGAATGATCCAGAAGAAGAAGATAGTGATGAGAGTTTGATGATCATATTCAAGTCCAAGGGTGTGGATCATGTCTTGAAAGCCTGTGGTCTCTATAAAGCCTATGGACTACAAATGGGAACCAACCATCAACTCTCCATATCAACAAGTGGTCAAGAAGTCTTGTGGGATCTCATAGAAAATGATTAGTACAAGGGCGGGAACACAAAATCCTGGATGATCCGCCACCCGGCTCTACACTATGTGCATAAGCCTCTCGCCAATACATTTCTACTTAGAGGAGAGAGTGGAGCTCTTACTTCCAAAGACATATGCTATCTAATGGTTGGTATCAAACCATTCCTCAATCAATTCATGGAAAGGCGGAGATTTTTTGCCAACAACCGCAATGTGAATATAGTAGCCATCTTTACTCAACTACTTCTCGATGCAAAAATTTTGTTCATAGAGAAGAGCGGTAAACCAGAAAGCGAGTATTAGAGGACTCTTAACGCCAATGTTCAAACATATGGGGTTAAAGTTTACGGGAAAGGTAGTGAGACATACTGTGGTTGACAATGAGTATTGTCAAAAGTTTGGATTTGTATCGGAGACATTTGGTAGCAAGATTGTATACAAGTACGAAGATCATCTCTTGAGAAGAGTATTGTTACCTCGACCGGATCTCACATCCATTCAAGTTGAGGAGAACATCACATTCAAACTTGGAGAGTAGCATTGGCATGATAGAAGGAAGCATGGTAGGGTGAAGAAATTCCCCATGAAATGAGGCTCGAACAATGAGGAAGAAAATGAAGAAGAAGAGGACGATCATACCTACGGGAGTGCTCACTATGACTTTGTCCCATACGATGGAGATATCCATCAACCGGCTCTAAGGCAAGCTCACGAACACATTCACTTGCTCCAAAGGCACAAGTGGCAAGGAAGAACAATCCGAAAAGTGGTGAAGCAAGTGAAGAGCTTGACCAAGGAAGTAAAGTTTCTAAAGGCCAAGTTTGGGGGAGCCGGATGCTCAAGCTCTAGGCATAAAGATGTTGTGGAACCGACCATTGACCAAGCTACGGATGTGGAATCTCAAGTAGGAGATCATGGAGAGGAGAACTCGGAAGTGAGACACTCATTCCTTGAAGTTCTAACACCAAGATAGGATGCACAAGAGCTTCCCCGAGCCTCATCATATGAGAGATGCCAAGGGAGAAAGTAGAAGGGTGACACGTTCTCCAACATCCATTCTGACTTCGAGCAACGAGTCTTACTCGTTTGGATCCGACACATGGTATTAGATACCACCACCTCCTTTGTAAATAGTATTTTCTTTTGCTTTTTGTGTGTGTTTATGTCTTATTCTCTAAGTTTATTCTCACACCGGGACGGTGCAAAATAAGTTTGAAGGAGAAACATGGTGTCTAATATTGTGTTCTCTTTTGAATTTCTATATCTTGAGTCTTGCATTGTTAATAGGTATGCTTTCAAGAAAAATCAAAAAAAAAAAAATTGGAAAAATTGAAAAAAAATAAACATTTCCATATAGTTTTGCATCTCATTTTGCCATTAGGAATGAGTCTAGAAGCATATAGATTGCATTTACATTTGCATAGAGGATGATAATTAAAATCCACTATGAGAAGTTCTTAGCTTAAGACATGATCATTTTGATAATTCTCTAGTAGTGCTTGATTGATCTTGAAAGACCTGAATCTTTACTCTTTGATCTCTTCAACTCGAATAATAGTCTCTTGATTAAAACTTGCTCGCTTGATTTCAACTCTATCTAAGTGGAACGTAATTTGGACTTAATTATCTCGCTTAGGGGTTCGAAATGTGCTTTCATGGTCACTTTAAAATACTTGAGTTATCTTATTCACTTTACCAGCGTTCTTTAACTCTAGTAGTTATCCTCATCATTAGGATAGTCTCACACCAAAAACCTAAATCTTTTGTTCCGACCATTGTGTTATTCTTTGTGTGAGGCATCTTCTTGATAATGTTTACATGGGCAAAATCTTGAGAGTATCAGAGACGATAAGACTTAACTTGTATTATTAGGAGCTAGAACATTAATAGCTAGCATCTAAGTGCGGAATTGAGAAAATGAATGGAGTGTTAGGTGGTTGAGACTTGCTGTTGAAGAATGAAGAGAAAGTGAAGCTAGGAAAAAGAAGTAAAACTCTAAGGAAATTCAAAAGGTGAAATATAGTTTAGACTCAAAATAAATAATTACCTTGATGCTTCCCAAAAAAAATGAATGGAATGAAAAGAATGTATATATAAATAAAAGAGAAAAAGAATGAGGAAGTCAAGGAGAATAGCAAAAGAAGTGATTAGATTCATTGTGTTGAATAAGAAAAAAGATTTCCTTAGAAAATTGTGAAATTTTTTTTTGAGGTGAGTAAAGGAAGAAAAGAGAAAAGTTAGTAGAGATATGCCTCTAAAATGAGGATAAAGATGAGAATGGAGAGGTTGATTAGAAGGTTGAAGTCTAGGATTGGGTAGAACAATAGAGGTTGAACTTGTATGCATAAATTATTTCCTTTCTTAGATAGCTTTTACCTAATGTCAAGCATTCCTTATTTCTTTGAGAGAAACCCTTCACTTGTTATGAAACCATCTCTAAATGGCTTTACTCTAAACAGATTGAAAGCGATTGACAATTCCTAAGTGAGACTACACGCTATTACCCCTAATTGAATGTTAAAGAGTTGATTGCATAATTGCTTGTGGAGATCTTTGAGTTCTATCTTAGAGTAAAAAATTAGGAGTTGCGATAAGTGTAAAGAGGATGGTTGAATAGAGGTTTGATCTTGTATTGCTTGATGTTTTTGCTTAATTTATTATCTTGGTTGCATGGTGTTGGTTGCTTGATGAACTTTCTCATGGTTATGAATCTCCGCCTTCAAACCTTTCTCCCGGTTGATTTTTGTTGTTTGCTTGCAGACAAGCAAGAAGCAAGTTTAGGAGAATTGATATGTTGTGTTTTTTTTAGTTTCAATGCATGGTTTTTATTTAAAACTCATTACATTTGCATAGCATATTAAGGTTTAGTTGCATTGTATAGCATAGTTGGCATGTGCTTGTTCTTTTGTAGGTTTGGAGGTGGAATGGAGCTAAAAGGATCAAAAGAGTGAAGTTTCTTGTCTACAAGGCCTATCGACCACGTCCTATTGACCTGGGCTGGTCGATAGATATGAAAAAATCGACCCGTAGTATTCTATCGAGATGGCTATCAACCTAAGGATCCCGATGCCGACTATCGACCTACCCCTATCGACATGAAGCATCAATAGCTATGGAGGAGCCTATTAACTTAAGCCTATCGACGTAAGCCTATCGACGTCACCACATCGATACGAAGCAAAAAACGACTAGTGAAAATCTATCGATCAACCTATCGAACTTATCACGTTGATATAGTGGATCAACTTGTCCCTATCAACTTGCTATGTCGATAGTGACCCCGAGTTTTACCTTTTTGTTGACTTTTTCTATTTCGTATAAACTTTTTATTTTCATTTTTTTGCTTTGTATAAATACCCTCAAAAACTTAATTAGAAGGTAAGCTTTGGTTTTAGGAGATCTAAGTAGCCACTTTGAGTTTTTTTTAAGAACATTGTATGAATCCATTTCTTTTAAGTTTTAATCTATTGATTTATTCTTAAACTATCTTTCTATTCACATCCTATCATGATTAACCAAACTTTGCTTTGTGTTTTCATGTCTATTTGTGTGTAGTCCATTAGAGCTCTTAGATTAAGTTGATTATGATGATTGATGAATGATTAATGGAGTTTAGGAATAGATTATGTTATATCCTTGTTTAGTAGATGTTTTGATTGCTAGATTAACCTTGATCATGTTGATTTAGACTTAAGCTTACCAATACCCACAAGGTGTTTGATGAAATGCTGGATTTGATTTACTTAGAGTTTAGCTTGCTTAGACTATGAGAAATAGTTCATTAGATTGCTAAATGGTTGTTTAGACTTGTTATTAATGATCTTTGATCATTTGATACCAATGAGAGTTGTTGATTTACAAATGATTAAGGAAGATGCTAATCTATGAGAGCATGAAAATGGATAGCATTTGCTTGTGGTTCTAAAGCCTAATCATAAATTGGCATGAAAGATCTATTACTGCATAGTCATTTATCATTTGTTTTGAGTTCCTACTTAATTTCAAAAGTTCACTTTTTATCATTTTTATTACAAAAACGTTTTTAAGTTTTTGTTACTTGTTTTAATTGAGATTTAGTATTATAAACCAATGAACTACTTATTTGCTTAGATTAAGATCATAATTCATAATTTTAGTGTGTTACTTTAATTTTCTTGAAAATTGATACCATTTGTGTTCAATAGCATTAAGGTTATTTGATAACCTTTGGATTGCAAAATCCTTTTATCTGATAAAAACATATCCAAAAATATAAAATCTATAACTCATGATGAAATGAAAAGAGAAAATAGAAAAACTTTCCTTTTTATGTAATGTTGAATCATTAAATCCTCAATCCTAATCTGACCTACCAAAAGCGTGTTGGATAGTTATAGATTTAGGATATATGTTTTTTTTTTTTGGATAAAAACCTTGATTTAGGATTATATTGAAAGAAGAAGCTTTGAGCTTTAAGAAGAGATGCAAAGGCTGAAACTTTCTTTCATTGATTTCATTCACCTAGGTTTTCATTACATTAAACTTCTTCTTATTACTAACTAGAACAAGTGTAAGATAGCAAGTTCAGTTTCAGCTAGCAAGTGTTGCAAGATAACAAAGGTTCAAATCGATTATGCACCACAACTTGATTCATACATGCCTTCGTCATGTTTTCCTTTTCCATTAAACTCATTCTGTCTTTTTTCTTCATGTGTGCAAGTGACCGTTGTGGTGACTTGGGCTCAGACATTGGTTGAACTTGTTTGGACTTCCACAGGCCCACATTCCTTTTGTCCTGATTTGTTGCAGTGTTTGAATTGGTCTGAAGCAGAAACTCTGTTTGTTGCAGAGACTTTGTCTGATGCAGAGTCTGATTCTTAATACCCCCTCGCAAACTTGGTGGGAGGCACGTCAACACCCAGTTTGAAACGAAAAGAAGTGAACGCAGCTTGAGGCAGAGACTTTGTAAAGATGTTAGCCAGCTGATGATAGGAGAGAACATGTTTCACTATCAAGGATCCAAGAGCCACTCTTTCCCAAACATAATGAAAGTGTGTTTCAAAATGTTTGGTGCGAGCATGAAACATTGGATTTGCAGACAAATGTACTGCTGAGAGATTGTCACAATAAACTTCTTGGGTTATCGGCTGAGGTACACCGAGATCTCGGAGCATATTATTGAACCAAGTAAGCTCTGAAGCAGTATCAGATAGGCACCTATACTCTGCTTCAGTGGAGCTTTTAGCAACTGTATCCTGCTTCTTGGAGGACCAGGAAATAAGGTTTGACCCTAAGAAGGTACAGAAACCTCTAGTAGATTTTCTGGTTATCTGACACCCTGCATAATCACTATCACAATAGGCACGAAGAGTAAAATCTGTATTGTTACTGAAGGAAATACCCATGGAGACAGATCCCTTGATATAGCGCAATATTCGTTTGAGAAGAGTGAAGTCTGAATTTGTAGGAGCATGCATCTTCTAGCACACATAATTCACAGCAAATTGAATATCGGGCCTCGTTAAAGTTAGGTATTGAAGCTTACCAGCCAAGCTTCTAAAGTATGTAGGATTAGGAAACAGATCTTGCTTGTCATCTTTCTTCTCTTTTCCATTAATAATTTTGACTGTCACTCTATCAAGCTGAAGAGGAAGTGGAGTAAGCATTGGAGCACAATCTTCCATTTGTGCAGTCAATACCAGATCTTCGGCATATCCTTGTTGAGACAAGAACAGCCCCTCTGTATGAGATTTACTTGAATTCCAAGAAAGTAATGAAGTTGACCAAGATTTTTCATTCGAAATTCCTGGTTCAGCTCTTGGAGTAAGGATTCAAGAAAAGCTGAGCTATTTCCAGTGATTACCATATCATCAACATACAAGAGCAAGAAGATAACATCTTTGTTTCGTACACAAATAAAAAGAGAAGGATATGGTATGATGCAGAAGAAACCGAATTCAAGTAAGAAGTTGTTAAACTTATCAAACCAAGCTCTTGGCGATTGTTTCAAACCATAGATAGATTTATGAAGCTTCATACGTGGTTTGGTTTTGATTTATCCACAAAACCTGCAGGCTGAGTCATATATACATATTCAAGAAGATCACCATGCAAAAAGGCATTTTTAACGTCCATTTGTTTCAGCTCCCACTGCATCACAGTTGCCAAGTGTAAAACGAGTTTCACAGTTGCTGTTCTTATAACTGGGCTGTATGTTTCCAAATATTCAATTCCTTCTTCTTGATTGTAGCCTTTAGCAACTATTCTAGCTTTAAGCTTATTAAGTGTGCCGTCAGCTTTGAGTTTTGTTTTGAAGACCCAGCGACATCCAAGCACTGTAAGTTTTGTTTTGAAGACCCAGCGACATTTCTTCTTCCATTGCTTCAGTCCAACCTTTATCTTTAAGAGCTCCTGTCACTGTTTTAGGCTCAGGATATGGCACTTTATGAAGCATGAGTGCATATCTGAGATTTGGTTTCCGAATCCCACATTTCCCTCTTGTGATCATGGGATGAACATTTTCTAGAGTTAGCAATGGTAAACGTGGAGCCAGATTTTCTGTTATTGAAGTTAAAGGCGAAGCAGTAGGAGAATTTGAAAAAGTAGTAGCAGTAGAAGCCTCTCATTCATTTGAGAGTGGTGATGTAGTTTCTGTTGTGTGAGAGACAAGAGGAAGAGCGTTGTCGCCTATAGGATCAGAATCAGTGTTTGCCGAACGTCCAGAACACTCTCCTCTTTCTCTAACAGTAACATGATCACGTCTTGAATATCTGGTTGCAGTTTTGGGAAAGTTTGACTTAGGAAAAGTTAGTGCAGAAGATTGAGCTCGAATATCTTGTGTTTGACTGTTTTGAGAAGCCTTTTCTTCAGACCGTGCACTTGTTGCTGAGCTAGATGTTTCGGGAGGCTGATCCATAAAGCTTTTCTGCCAAGCTTCAGTTAAATGAGAGACTACAGAGGATTGAAGATCGAGATATGTATCTGCAAATGGAAATATGCTCTCATCAAACAGAACATGCCTGCTAATATAAACTCTCCCAGTTGGTGGAAACAAACATCTGTATCCTCTATATTTTTCATTATATCCCATAAATACACATTTTAGTGATCTTGGATCAAACTTTGTAGAAGCATATTCTCTGAGCATTGGATAACAAGCACAACCGAAAGATCTCAAGGCTGAATAATCAGGTTTTGTACCTGTGACCTTCTCATAGGCAGAGATGTTATCTTGAAGAGAAGAAGTTGGTAAAATATTGCTCAGGAAGTTCGAAGTGAAGAATGCTTCTACCCAATACTGCTGAGGTATTTTCCCTTGAAACATCATAGATAAACCAAGCTCAGTTATATATCTGTGTTTTCTCTCAGCTATGCCATTTTGCTGAGGAGTATGGGGACATGAGATATATTGTCTGATCCCACACTGTTGCAGATATATAAGAAACTGATTGCTTATAAATTCGCCTCCTCCATCACATTGAAAAATCTCTATTTTGGTGTTGTATTGATTCTCTACAAGTTTTTGAAAAAGGATGAATGTAGAATAGAAGTCTGATTTCTTCTTTAGAGGATAAAACCAGCAAAAGCGAGACCAATTGTCAATAAACACTACATAATATCAAAAACCTTGAACAGAGACAATTGGAGAAGGTCCCCATAAGTCACAATGAACTCGTTCAAGAATTCTAGATGCAACAAAAGTAGAAGCAGAGAAAGGTAAACTAATGCTCCAGTTGACATGCTTCACACATCAGCTTGGTTTGCTTATTTATAGAGATAGCTTGACTAGAGGATAACTGCTGGAGAACTTGATAATTTGCATGTCCAAGTCTTCTATGCCAAACTTCATCACTGGCAGCTTATTGGCGAGTGGAGTAGAAGACTTAATTCTGAAAATTCCCAAAAGTTTGTAAAGACCATTAAGATTTCTGCCCAGAACTAGGAGCTTCTTTGTTTCCTTGTCCTTAACACACACCCCATCACAGTCAAATTTAAAGGAGCATGGATAATCATGTGTAAGCTTTGAAACAGATAATAGGGACTTAGCAATTTCTGGACAAACAAGAACATCTTTCAAAGGTAAAGATTTTGTACCTGAGATAGTCGGCAGAGTAGCAGAACCTGTGTGTGTGATGGGAAGAAAGCTTCCATCACCAGTCATTACTGTGTCTGATCCGCTGTAAGACTGAGCATGGTGCAGGTGCTGAGTAGAGTTTGTCACGTGAGTAGTAGCACCAGGATCTAGATACCATTCTTGACCATTGTGATCTGAGATATCTGTGATTCGAAGAGCAGCTAAGGCAGCATGCATTTCTTCATGTTGATAACTGTTGTTGAATCTATGCCAGCATTTGAGAGCCAAATGTCCTATCTTGCCACATATTTGACAGACTATCCTGTTATCACCACTAAATGAAGCAGAAGAGTTTGAGGATGGTGAGATTTGTTGGTGAAAACCTCTGCCTCTAGTGGAGTAGACGCCACGACCTCTTCCTCCATTTCTGTTGTAAAACTGACCTCTACCTCTGTTGTTTTGATATCCATAGTTTTAAGGTGACTGAATAGTAGTAAAAGCTAGGTGTGGAGTGACTGCATGTTCAGCTTCATAACTAGCCAATCTATCAGCATAACCAGTTAATCTTGGTATCACATCTTCAAACGTTGGACTAGGATGAGTATCCATGGAACCTTCGATAGAAGTTTTAATTGGTTCATACTCTCTGCCTAAACCATGAAGCGCAGAGAATATCTTCATTATCTCATTCACAAGACTGCCAGCTGCTGCTAGTTGATCACATATACTTTTAATCTCCTTTAGATATTCAGCCATAGGTGTTTGCTTCTTTTCAGTACCTTGTAGCTTGCTTTGAAGCTCAAATAGGTGAGAAGATGAGACTCTGTTGAAGTGCTTTGCCAGAGAGATCCACACATCTTGCGCTGTGTTTGTTGAGACCACCTCCGAGAGAATATCTTCTGAAAGCGGTCCCAAAAGCCACGCCTTTACTACTTTGTCTGACTGATGCCAAGCTGTGAAGTCTAGATTTGGAACCTCAGTGGTCTGTCCATCTATTCCTGGTACTGAAAGAGTCATTGATGGTCTTGTAAACGCTCCATTGATGAAGCCATGAAGATTTTGTCTAGAGAGGAAGGATTTGAATTGTGTTTTCCAGAGAAGATAGTTTCTCTTGGTAAGCTTTACAGTGACACAATTAGAGATATTTAGATTAGAAGCGGAATAAAGTTCAAGAGCCATGGCTCTGATATATGAAAGAAGAAGCTTTGAGCTTTAAGAAGATATGCAAAGGCTGAAACTTTCTTTCATTGATTTCATTCACCATATTAAGAATCAGACTCTGCATCAGACAAAGTCTCTGCAACAAACAGAGTTTCTGCTTCAGACCAATTCAAACGCTGCAACAAATCAGGACAAAAGGAATGTGGGCCTGTGGAAGCCCAAACAAGTTTAACCAATGTCTGAGCCCAAGTCACCACAACGGTCACCTGCACACACGAAGGAAAAAGACAGAATGAGTTTAATGGAAAAGCAAAACATGACGAAGGCATGTACGAATCAAGTTGTGGTGCAGAATCGATTTGAACCTTTGTTATCTTGCAACACTTGCTAGCTGGAACTGAACTTGCTATCTTACACTTGTTCTAGTTAGTATAAGAAAAAGTTTAATGTAATGAAAACCTAGGTGAATGAAATCAATGAAAGAAAGTTTCAGCCTTTGTATCTTTTCTTAAAGCTCAAAGCTTCTTCTTTCATATATGTTACGCATGTTAAAAACATAAACAAAAGCAAGACACTAAAATAAGTAAGAAAAACACCAACTACGAAAATAACGCAATAAGGATGTAAAATGAGAGTAATAAGACTAACCAAAATAAAGAAGTAAGACAAAGTAAATATACGAAATAGTATAAAATTTGTGCCTGTTTTTTTATTGGATAAAAACATGTGTTCCTGTTTAAAGTTAGTGGCTGTATAAAAAATTTTGATTTAAAATTTCGTGACTGTTTTAAACAAACAAAATAAATTTTCTTTTCGATAATTATTATTTTTTACGAATATAATATGGCATTATTATTTAAAATATTGAATTTCTTCATTTGTAAAAATGCGTATATATAAAGCAAAAGATCTTGCGTTATTTCACTCGTTTCATTGCGTCAATAATATCAAACACACACACAAAAAGGTCAACAGTCATATCAGCGTCGTTAAAGTTGATATGCATCGGTGTCTAAGCTCCCAACTACACACCACAATGTCATTTAATACACACAACACACACCTGAAGGCCATTTTGCTTTTAAATACAAACCACTCCTCAACAAACAACAGAAAAGCAAAAAAAAATAAAACAAATTTTTTTTTGATAATGAAAAGCCTTCATCTCCACCTCTTCCTAGTCACCATGACGGTGGTTGCTTCCATCTCCGCGGCTGCACCGGCGGCTCCAGCTAGCGGAGGAGCTTTAACCGATGAATGCGCCAACGAATTGACAAAGGTGACTTTGTGTTTGGACTTCGCGACCGGGAAGGCACCGATCCCGTCTAAGAAGTGTTGTGATGCTGTGGAAGAGATAAAAGAGAAAGATCCAAAGTGTTTGTGTTACATTATACAACAAGCGAAGACAGGAGCACAAACCATGAAGGAACTTGGTCTTCGAGAAGATAAACTCGTTCAACTTCCAACCTCTTGTCAAATCCACAACGCTAGCATCTCCAATTGTCCAAGTACGTTTCTCGTTACTTCATTTGACTACGTTCATATCTCGTTTTCTTATTTCGTTATGCTTTTGTTATCTTTCATGTGTCTATTATTAATGGATCAATCCCGTACATGCAAATCAGTTTTGCGGCTACTTAGAGAAATACTCCAAGTAGATTTTAGGTTAATAATACATACCAAGTCATATTTTATAGCTTTATGTAAATGGGGTCATAAGTGCGTACGTGTCACACAAAACTTGCATGCTTTCATGAGTTTTGTACGTTTTAGGTCATGAATGGTTGGAAGGTTTTTAGTTTTTGGTTTTTAATTTTTAGTTTTTGGTTTTTGAGTTTTTGAGTTTTTGAGTTTTTGATTTTTGTACAAAAAAAATCTCTTAAAACTACTAAAAATAAGATTATGGATTCTCTTTACAAATATGCAAAAACCATCAAAATCCAGATTTTCTATTTTTTAGGAAATCCATTTTTTTTTTAAATCTTGAATGGCTATAAAGTAGATTTAAAAAAAATCTAAATCTAAAAACCACTCCAAAAACTATTGCCATCCAAGGTGATTTGATTTTTGTTGTTTGTTAATGAGTTTTCTGATTTAATTGATTAATTATTTAGTAAAATATACTACACCAAAAAATATTTTCGTATTGGAGAACCAGAAACCAACCAGTAAATGCGACATGTGCCTCGTCCTTCGGGTTCCCACTAATATTTTACAGAGAAGCATTTAATTCGTCGCTTACACACCCGATTTTGAAAACTTTTACTCTTTGCAATTAAATACGTTTTTGATGGTCCCTTATTTATTCACCCATCAAGTAAACTATTCTCTTCATTGCTTTGAAATTTTTTTTTCTTTTCTTTTTGGATTTGACAAATGTTTTCAACTACTTTCACATTTTATAATTTGAATAGATTAAAGGGGGTGTATTGAATTGAATATTTGAAGAAATTTGAGTTTTAATGAGTTTTGAGATGATTTGGTGAATGTGAATTAGGAATTTTGTTATTAAATTTTTTGAAATCTTATTTAAAACCATGAGATTTTGGTCTTTGTATTTTTTATTAAGAAATCCCCTCAAATCTCACCTGAAACTTGTAAATAAAATTTTAATTGTATTTTCAATAACAGTAGATTTGAGTGTAAAATTTTAAAATCATTAATTCAATAATACTGGATTTTAAAAAATATTTTAAAATTCATGTTTCAATAACAAATGATTTTTCACTAAAACTCAAATCTTTACAAATATTCAGTCCAATACACCCCCTAATTGTTTTGTGATTAAACCATGCATACACATTTAACTAAATATAATAATGCCATGTTTTATATAAGGAAATAAAAGGCTATCTTCGGTGAAGTTAATAAAACAAAACATCGCTGAAAAAGGGAATAATGTAATTCTTGCAATAAAAATCATCTTTGGTCTGTTGAAATTGTGAAGTGTTGCTGATGTTAAAAATGTGGACGAATAAAACAGAACTTCTAGGAATTTCTCTGAGTTCGCCAGACGCCGCAGTTTTCACAAACAATGCCACGTCAACAACAACACCTACGGCGCCGGCAGGGAAGTCTCCAGCAACTCCAGCAACGTCTTCCGACAAAGGAGGATCAGCTTCCATAAGGGATGGTAACACCATCGTGGCTCTAGCCATCGCTTTGATCACCATCTCTTTCATCTCGACCTTGCCTAGACATGTGACATTAGGAATGTAATCTTTATTTGATGATGTGCTGCTTTTGTTTTGTCCCTTTGTTTCAAAAATTTCAAGACTGCGTTTCTTGGTTCGGACAATTGTTGTGTATTGAGTCAACTTCCTATTTAATGTGATTTCTTTTCCACATATTCAAAAAGAAGCTATTCGAATATTCATGTAAGTTTTAGCATTTTCATATAATACTTAGAAAACATATAATTTATAATTTCATTATATAAAAACTGATTAATTATCCACCAAACTAAAAAAAGGTTAACTTTGGTCTCCATGCCAAATATATCTTACAACCTATGCTCCTTAAGACTGTGGTCAGTTGTACAAAATCAAGAGTAACAAACCATAAACAAACCTTATCCAGTCCCAAGTCTGAAAAGAGGAAAGTTTTTTTTTTTTTAAACTAACTGGGTGTGTATTGCAAAGCCAAAGCCTCTGCAAAGCTCTTGGACATTTCCCTTACAAAGTCGTCGTGGAGAGAGCTTGTGGGATGTGTTGGAACAGAGGTTGCAGAGAGAGTAAGAGTTTCAAGAACAGCACGTTGTCTGGCTTTTCTGTCTTGAATTGCTCTCTGTCGCTCTTCGTAGAAGCTAAAGTCATCAAGGATTGAAGAACGCATCTCAATGTTCTTGAATATTTTTAACATCTCTATACCTTGTTCCAGTCCCACCTGCAGGCATAAAACACAAATACTATTTACATCTTATACTTTAAATGTCTGCCAAATGTGCTGGAAGTAAACTTATAAGTTGAATACTATTTTCATGGTCAGATCTTGAAATATGTTTCCTCGAAAATCCATACATTTTACTAACTTGGCTATTTAAGTACATGAGAATTTATTAGGAATGGAATAGAAGCAATTCTTGGAGGTATCTGCATAGAGTGGAGACTAAACTGCCCTTTTATACGAGTAGATGAAATGATACAAGATTCAAAAGAAGCATCAATCTCAATGTGCAGTAACAGCAAATTTTCATTATAAATGCACTTTGAAATCGAAACTATGATCCACAATGCTCAAATCTATACCCATCATTAAACCATCAAACAGAGCTTCAAGAAAAGAATGCAGAGATAAGAAGGGAATTTAGTTTACCTCTTGGGTGTCTCTACTGTTAGTGACAGGCTTATTGTCATTGTTTTCAATTATGATGTGACGAAAGAGACTGTTAGGAACATCTTTCACAATAAGCCATTTGACTGGAAAGTGTCCTGACCATCTATCCTGTTGCCAGTACTCTACACTTGTGTTGAAGTCAACCGGTCCAACCATCTCGGCCACTCCACAAAACTGGGTACTGGCATTCACCTAAAAATTAAATATTTTCAGTTTTTTCTTCTATTAGGAGTTTAAGATCACAACCAAAGCAATCAAATTCAAACATAATCAGTAACATCTCAGTGTATTGAAGTATAGATATACAGATATAGCTTGAGATAGGTCTCTGTAGCGCCAGAGGGCTGACAATGCAGTTTCATGGTTGAAAAAACAAGCAAGAGTAAATAGACGACAATCCCAACATTTACAGCTTCCAAGCAACTTATGTTTTGTAATGAAGAAATATAGGAGATTTACCGAAAACAAAAGAAAGACTGGGCATGGCACTTCTTTTTTCTTTGCTTCACGATATGCAGTATCCAACTTTTTGTTTCCATTTTTGGTGGATGCCCAAACACAGTACTTTATGCTCTTGTGGACATTATCCTCGCTATATGACTTAATGACGAAGAACTTTGCGTCCCTGAACTGGGAGAGCAGATCTTGTTGACAAAACCAATCAACTTGACCATTTTTACCGTTTAGCCTGGATGCCCTAGGACCTCTGTTTCTCTCGGTAAGCATATCAAGCATGGCAGGGAAGTGGCAGAAGTCACTGTAGCTTCCGCTTCTTGCTTCATCATGCGGTGGCAAGTTATGATCAATGTCCCAAGTTGGACTAGAAGAAGAAGCAGAGAAAGGGCCTCTTTTACATTGATTATAAGCTTGCTCTCTGTAGCTTAAGCTTGGAGCAGATTCAAAAGCATCATGCAAAACTCCATGTCGTGGACCCTGCAAAGATTTCATCATTTAAATCTACATATAAGTTCGCTAAGCTTTGTCCATTAAAAGAGGTAGAACATACGCATGAACCAGACAAATGGGAACAACGAAAGCCTAAAGGTGCATAGGTTATAAGAAGCTGTTACTCGAGCTGCACAAAGAATGTAATGAAATTCCCTTGAGTTGTAGAGGTAGTGATCACAGAAACTAACCATATCGAAATCATTTGCAGATAATTCCGGTGAACCAAGGTGCGTCATACATGTTCTAGTAGATGTCATTGGAAGAAACATTTGTTCTCCGCTGAAGGGGTTGAGATTCAGACTCATGGGCTCTACAAACATATTATTTCTTAACCCCCTAGAACACATCCTATAATCAGTCTCACTAGTGTTTCTTTCATTCGCATGCCTATCAAAATGTATAGAGTTCGCCTGAAACATATGAAACTCTGGAGAAACATGAATATGTTCTGGGACTGGATACCGCTGATTGGATGAGTCAAAAGGAACAAAATTTCTTGAATCATCAGCATAGAGGTCACCATAATGCTGCAGCGATGATTGATTTCTGATACAATAGGATGACCTCTGAAAATCTGATGGCACACCATTACCATGGTAAAACATTTCATTTAACATGACCTGTATCGATTGAATAAGAAATAGGACATAAATGAACACATCAAGAACGGTAGTAATCAAAAGCAAGTAGAATATAAGGTTTAGGATAGATGATTTACGCACAGGAGAATTCTTTTCAAAGCTTGGAACATGCGTATGTGAATGGTACGGCCTTGGAGTATCAGCTGCATTTTCATAGCCTGAGCGAAACAACGGCATTAATAAGCAACAAGGAAATATCAAGATAGTAGTACAATAACAGCTAAGAAGCAATAAAAATCCACAATTTCGATCACAAAACAAACATGGCAAAGCAGAAATAAACGAGTGGTGAAGATTATTTCATGAGCATGTGACAATGTTTCCCCTAGTGCACCTAGAAGAATCGTATTACAAAACAAAGATAACATTTTGGAATGGCCCGCAGAACTTCAGTGCAAGAAAGAATAAGTACACGAATAGTAGTTTCTTTTTCTTGTCTAAAATGAACTGACAAATTCACAAGAAAAGAGAGAAAACAAAATGAATTTCACAACAGACAAGCAGAAGATTAGTTGTAAGCACTAGCATTAGAGTTAAACAGGTAAATCTAACTAACCTCCAATGTGAAATGATTGTGTGTTAAAACCGCAGGAACTTGCAGAAAAAGCATTACCACACAAAGGGGGAATGCTAATCCTGTCCTGTAAAATCTTAACACAATGTCATATTGGCAGCTAGCTTTACATGATAAGACTAGGCCATGGCCATTAATGAGTAGCTACCTGATCTTTGAGAAGACTCTGGTCAGCATTTAGCCTCTCAACCATATCCATTTCCAGGATGCTTAAGTCCTTAACTGAACCTAAAGTATCCAAAGAAACCAAAGATAAAAGAAGAGCAACATAAAGTAAAAGCTAATAAACGGCATTGATGAATACTCAGAATCAAAGGATCAAACCTAACAAAGACTAGTAAGTGAAAGAATCCCAAATAAAGGGCAAAGCTTTAACGAAATTACAGTCACAGTGATTTTTCACTAGTGCAAAATTGATCAACGGACATGGTAATATTTTCGTTAAGAGTGACGAAACAATAAAACCCACTTGAAGCCCACAAGAATAATAATATTAAAAAAAAGTTTCAACATTTTATCCGAATCCACAGAGACTTACGAGTGGGAGGAAACCAGTCAGTGGTTGGATAAGAAGCTGCCATAGAAAAACCAGCCAATCGTAGCCAAAAGGAAGAGGAGACGAAGTGAGAATCGGGAGAGGGAGGTGTATGAATGAAATGAATAGTCCTTTGACGATTTGAGTTTGGGTGAAGCATTGATTCTCGTAACATCAATTTATTAATTAAAATTTTAATCAATTTAATTGAGCCTCACTGATCATATTGGTGACTCTTCATTGGTTTACCCGCAAGCACCCACAAATACTGTGTTTATAGACGGTTGCAATTGCAAGCATTTCATGTCAATCAAGTAAATCATAACATACCGCTCCGAACCACTTGAAATCTCTTTATTTGAAAAGCACTTTCCAACTAGCGTTTGCGGCTACGGACGGTTACAGTTTGATTAAAAAATAATATTTTTTAATTTTTAATTTATAATACTAATAAAATTTTACAAAAAAAAATTAAAACAAATACTTTCAAAAAATAAAAAAAAATATGTTTCAAACCTCTTAAAATAAATAATTTTAATTAGTTATTATAAAATTTGTTTAAAACTTCACTTTTAAATTTTGATTATGATAATATAAATTTTTTCTTATAAAAAGTATATATTTTAAATATGTTAAACAGCATCTGCAACCGTTGTCAACCAGTCAATAATTTTTCTCAAACACATTCATTTCTATTTATAAAACTAGTCATACAAACCGCTTAATAACGTTTATAACTGCAACTGCCCGCTTCCGCAAACTTCCGCACCCGCAAATACAACCGCTGCGTTTAAACCAGTCGAGCCCTAAAGTATTCACTGCTATTTGTAATCTCTTATCCATGCCGTAAATGCATCTCCTGTAAACTTAAAATGGATTTAAGATTTTCTCCTATAGTTTTCCTCAATTTTTTCCCATAAAAATATTATAAAATATTCTATTTTTACTACTTATTATTAATTTTCAATAACACCTCTTATGTTTATAAACTTACAAATTTTATCCACATATTTTATTTGAAGCAAATCGCTAAAACTAATATTTTATTTAAATAAAAATTTTTATTTATAGAAATAAAATTGCATAACAGCAAAAATAAAAACAAAACTATTATTTTTAAGCATCATTACCAGATCATTAAGTCATTTATATATGTTGTTTATTGGGTTTATTTTCAAGTCAATTTTAAGTCATTATGTTATAGTATTTTAAGTTTGTTTGTTTCTAATCTTTAGTTTTAGTAATAATTATGTATTTTTAATTTATTGTTGCTTATGTTATTGTATTTTCTATTGAGCAAATATTGGGCACAACATCACTAAAAAAACTCCAAAAACAAAGGACGAAGAGACAGAGATTAGTTACATTTGGTTCATCCTCATATTTGTGTATTAGAGTAGTTTTCAAATAAAAACCTCATATTTCTCTCTTAAAAACTATCCAAAAAACTACTATTTTTTTAATAAAAACTTAAAATTACCAAATTCTCCAATAAAAACTTAAAAACTATCATTTTTCCTAATCTTTAAACCATTTACAATGGTTCCTCATTTTGAAGGAAATATAAAAAAATGAAAGATATGTTTCTCCAATGGTGCATCATTTTTAGGGAAAAAAATGAGAATATGAATATTGCTGATCCTAACAAGTTCAACCTGGTGGAAGCTTATGAGTTACGTCTCAACACCTACTAGAAAAATTCATACCTACTATGAAGGACAGAGACTACCATAGTGATGAATTGTGGCTTTTGTACCATGGAAATTAAGGGAGTCTCTCTAGCAAACTTTCGGTATCAACAAACCTATTTCTGTACAATTCATTTGGCACGAAGAAATATAGTATTTCGGTCCTTAAAACACAGTACTCTCTGACAAACTATGTAATCCATTACAGGGTTATAACGACCAACCCCTTGCAAGAGGGCACGTATGTTTGTGTGATCACGGATTGCTCAGACGTTAACGATGATAATGCTCTGGAGGTTTTCGATTACCATTTTGTAGATTATATTTCTCCGTTGAACTCGTGTCCTTCTGTGTTGGAGATGGTTGAACCTATTCGTTCAACTTGCTAACTAGGAGTGAAAATTTTTATAAATCAAAAACAAAAACATAAATATTATAAAAATTTTGTAACTGATTTATAACAAAAAAAAGCCCATCAATTTCTATATTAGGAAAGGATGTCATCTTCCCTCAATTACATCTTGACACATATCTCTCTGAGTTTCTATTTTTAGTGTGATAATAAATGCTATTAAAATTCTCTTAATTATTCATGGACAGTTGGGTTCGAATAAATGTAAATTTTTAGACAATATTATTTTTGGGTTGCATCCATCAACAAAGGATAAATTAGCATTTTCAAATTTTTATCTTGATTTTTATTAAGAATACATTTTCTAATGCTTATCTTTAATTGTGTCTTGGCACCACATATCTTCAGAAATCCGTCTTTAAATATAATTTGGATATGCACGAGATTTATAGATATTCCAAGGTGGATTAATTTAAAGAAAAAGGTTTTAAAAAAAAATTGATTATTGATGATTGATTAGTTTATTTTGTCATTTGAGAAAAAAATCAAACTAACATTTAAATTTTAATGTTATAAAGTACTTGTCCAACTATTTTCATCAAATTATCGTAAACCAGATCCATATATCCATAGACAGCTGGTTCAACAGATTAATATCTAAATCAACATATAATGCTAAAAAGTGTGTTTAACCTTATATGTTGATTAATATCTAAATCAACATATAAATGGTGTTCAAAATCTCGCATAATTTAAATTACACATGATGCTAACAAATGTTCAGTCCTTAAATAAGTTTTTTTTAATATTGATTAAAAATATTTAGATTAATTTTCGTAAATAATAATTAGTTATAGAACATATAAATGTTCTAAAATTTGTGGAAAAATTAAAGTAATATAGAGGAAAAAGAAAATTTGACAAGGAAAAAAAAAAGCAGCGTCGTAGCGACGCGGAGTGTTGTAGGTGAGAGAGAGCGTCTCCTTGTGAATAAATAGAAAACAAAAACCCTTTGCCTTTGCGTCTCCCAAATTCCAATTACTCTAATTTCTGAGATGGATCCTGACGCCGTGGCTAAAGCTTTCGTGGAGCATTACTACTCCACCTTCGATACTAACCGCGCCGGTCTCGCTGGTCTCTACCAGGAAGCTTCCATGCTCACCTTCGAAGGTCAAAAGATCCAAGGAGTCCAAAGCATCGTCGCCAAGCTCACCTCTCTTCCTTTCCAGCAGTGCAAGCATCACATCTCCACCGTTGATTGTCAGCCTTCTGGTCCTGCCTCCGGTATGCTCGTTTTTGTCTCCGGTAATCTCCAGCTCGCCGGCGAAGAGCACGCTCTCAAATTCAGCCAGGTTGGATTCTGATTGATCTATTAGGTTGATTGTTTGGATTTGTTCGATTTCAGTAATTAGATCGCTAGGGTTTTAAATTGGCTGATGGATAGATCTGTAAATCTGGCTATTCTCAAGTTTGTATATCTCCGATGATGTTGAATTTTCAAATTCGTTGCGGTTTGTTCATGTGATTCGTTTGAGCTCCAATGGTCTCTGATATTTTGACTCGTTTACTCGTCTATGTGTTCTTTAGAGCGTTTCTAGTCTTAGGCGATTGATCAATGGAATTGTAGTTCCGTAGATGACTAACTTTACATTAGCCTGTGTTTAGTCTCCAATATTCAGCAATTTTGTGGATTAGATTGAAGAGTACAACGTGCTTGACATGTTCTTGATTCCAATCATTTAAGTTCTTGTCAAGTTTTTTTTGGTGTTGAAGACTTTTTCTTTTAGGTAGCACATACTAGATAGAATTCCCAAACACATCACATACTTTGTTTGGTTTAATACTTTAATATGTTTGATCTTGTTTTATTTGTTTGGTATCATTGATCTGGTTATAACACAAGTATGAATTGTTTTCATTGTGTGCTTTTCAGATGTTTCATTTGATGCCGACGCCACAAGGAAGCTTTTACGTATTCAACGATATATTCAGGTTGAACTACGCCTGAACAGATATCAGACTGTTAGTATACATCATTGTTACTATTTGAGCAATCCTTCTATCTATCATTTCTTTCTATTTTTCTTCTTCTTGTTCATAGATGATTTACATTGAGAACAGAGGAAAAACTGTCTCTGTTGTATTTGGTTTGGATGGTTTGTTCATTTATCATTTCAATCTAATGACTTGATAAGACTGTTTGAATGATTTCCATTTTCCAATATCACTTGGCACTTTATCTTAGTGGGAATATGCTTTTCATCCGAATATTTCAGTCTTATCATTTATTGTCTTATGTGATTTTACTGTAAAGAGAGCTCTGTTAGAATTGGCTTGTCCAATGTCTGCTTCAGCTTTGTTAAAGTGCCTTTACTGAGTCTAAATTAAAGGTTAACTCTATTTATTGAAAGTAGTGTCAACGAACCAGCCAAATGTTGTAATTTTAGTTCAGTTGCAACATTTGACTAAGTAATTGTGAATTAAGAGATGAACTGTGTGTGTGGATCATATTTGAGATTTCTCGAGTTGTTTGTGTGGTTGCAGTTGGATATTACTTCAAAGTTTTCAATGATTACGTAATACGCGGAATTCGGAAGTTCAATTTTGATGTAGAATTTGCATTTGTTTGAAACTATAGTCTGAGCTTTACTACTGATAAACTACTTGCACCATTTTCCGATAAAGAGTAAATTTTAATGTATTGGATCTTTGAGTTTTGTTCCAAATATGATTCCGTGTAGTTTTCTCCACCCATCCGAGTTTGAAGTAACTTCACACGCAACCAAACACAAAGCGCCAAAAAAAAAAAAGAAAAAAAAAACTTTGTCGTAATCTCTTACGCTATTCCTCCTATTTTACTTATCACGTGATGACTTCAACGAGATTCTTGAGCATCCTATCACTTTCTATATTCCTTTTATCGCGTCCCAAACGATTCACTTTTCTCCCAATCTCAATCCCCAGGAACAACAAAAATGGATAATTTGTCATATTCTTCGATGAAATCTATGCTGATTCAAGCTCGAGTTTTGCTAAACTCGCGTTTTTCGGAATTTGAGCCTATGGTTCTGCTCTTAGCTCCGCTTCTCACTCTTTTTCTCGCTCAGATTATCGGATCTGTCTTCAGCGTTGTTCACGAGAAAGGCCTCAAAGCGTGTCTTTTGGGTTTTGTCATGGGATTCGTCAAGTGAGCATCTTTTCAAATTCCCATATCTTTGTTTCTTCCATCTTAATCTTTTTTTATTATTATATAATTGGTGAGACTTAACGATTTTTGTGGAAAATTGACACAGAATGATTCCTGGAGTTCAGAATTATATAGATGCTGAGAAACAAAAGGTTGGTTGTGTTTGAATCTTCAGATTGTTTCAGTAAAATAGCCATTTTTTATTCTCTGACAAGTCCATTTAATGCTTTACTCTTCCATTTGTACTATTTTTATCACTAGTAAGGATTTATATTCTATCTGGCAGAAGAATGTCATGGACATATTTGCTATTTGTAGCATTGAGACATGAGTTTGCTGATCATTGAACAGTCTCGAGTAATGGGCCTCCCATTACTTTATTTGAAGATTTCACTAGAAGTCTTTAAGAATAGAAAATTACTTGGGATTTGAGTCTTTGTTTTAATGGTATATTTTGTTTCTACTTTCTTTGTTAGAGAGTCTTTGTTTCTTTGCATGGGAACAGCATTTGAGTAACTAGTTGATGTTTGTTTCTTCTAATTCACAGGTTGTTGATCAGTTACAATCTGGTAGCAGCTCTAACAAAAAGAATCGTGCTGAAGTATTGCCACTAAAAGGTTTAGGAGTTGAAGTTTTAGAGAAAATGGAGAATGAAAAGAGAAATGATGCTATTTGGCAAGGAAAATGCTCTGGCACTGTGTATGTTTGTGGAAGTTGATGCTTTTTTTATTAAATTCTTTGTAAATTTTCATTGGTTCTGTCGAGATTATTTCAACTTCTACTACCTTTCTATAACAGATACATAGGTGGAAGCGAGTCTGAAGGACATTTTTCATTGATAAATCAAGCATGTTCAATGTAAGCTCTTAGCTCTTAGCTTCATGGAATATGACTTCTTGTTTTGTGTTATTCTTGGATATGAAAGTGGCGATTCTTTTCTTTGCTTCTTGTATTGTGTTATTCCAGGTTTGCGCATACCAATCCGTTGCATATAGACGTATTCCAGAGTGTGGTACGGTTTGAGTCAGAAGTAGTTGCAATGACTGCTGCGTTACTAGGGAGTAAAGAAACGGTTTCAGGAGGACAAATATGTGGAAACATGACATCTGGAGGAACAGAAAGTATAGTGTTGGCTGTGAAGTCATCTCGTGACTATATGAAGCACAGGAAAGGAATCACACGACCAGAAATGTATGTTTCCTCCCTCATTTTACATTGATCTATTATGTACTATAAACTTAATTGATGGAACAATATTTCATATGTAAGTGTAGGATTATACCTGAATCGGGTCATTCGGCTTATGATAAGGCTGCTCAGTATTTTAACATCAAGTTGTGGCGAGTTCCAGTAGACAAAGACTTCCGAGCTGATGTGAAGGCAACAAGGCGTTATATTAACAGAAACACCATCATGGTAATGTTTTGAGGTGCCAGTTATAATATGTTTTGATATTCTTGGTCTTTTGTACATATCTAATCCTTGTCTAATCAGCTTCTATATCTGTTATGGTAATGCTGCTTTAAAGTGAAGGCGTGTTCTTTGGTTTTTTTCATGATCTTTAAACTATATTGTTTCAGATTGTTGGATCAGCACCAGGATTCCCTCATGGCATCATTGATCCTATTGAGGTAAACTGGTTTTCCTTCTCCTGTAAGTTTAAGGACATTTATGTTCTTCTATATGCTATGAATGTTTATGACAGATTCATTTTTTTATTCATTACAGGAGCTTGGTCAACTGGCTCTTAGCTATGGGATATGCTTTCATGTCGACCTTTGCCTTGGTGGTTTTGTGCTACCTTTTGCTCGTAAACTTGGGTATGTGTAACTCTTTTTTTTTTCTAACAACTTATCAAAAGGAAATCAGATAGTATCTACTTAATAGGTTTAGGACTTAAGAAGCTATGTTTACTTTTTCCCAGCTACCAGATCCCAGCTTTTGATTTTTCTGTACAAGGAGTAACTTCAATTTCGGTGGACGTGCATAAATATGGTTTGGCTCCTAAAGGAACTAGTACAGTTCTCTACAGAAATCATGAGATCAGAAAGGTAAATACTTTTTATTCTCCCACTCTTATTCAATTTCTCAAGGATCAATACCAAGCACATATGAATTGGTTATATTCAGCTCCTGTGTTCTAATTCTGGCATATTTGTTGTGTCAAATGATTCATCTACAAAAACATACCCATGTTATTGTTTACTTGTGTGAATTCTTTTGTATATATATGATCTTTACCTGACATATGTATTTCTTCCTGCAAAATATCTGCTCCTGCATCTACAAAAAAGCACCAATTTGTTGCTGGTAAGTGTGTTTTACTACTTTCATCTCTAAGAAAACAGGGAAATGAAAGAAACAAAGAAAACTGTTGAAATTCATACAAATCCTACCCTTTGGTATTGTTCCTTTAACTAGTTGTAACTGCGCTTTGTAGTAACTGAATGGTCAGGAGGTCTATACGTGTCTCCAACTGTAGCTGGGAGTAGGCCTGGTTCGTTGGTTGCTGGTGCTTGGGCTGCAATGATGTCTCTCGGTGAAGAAGGTTTCCCCAATAGATATCTCACTCTCTTTAGCTTCTATCATTAGAATGTGTCAAAGATTTTAAATGGTTGATTCTGTATGTTTCTGTTGTTCCTTCCACAGGCTACTTACAAAACACAAGGAAGATAATGGAAGCATCAAAGACACTAGAGGAAGGGTTTGTATTACTTTCTTGACTTTTTTGTCTTCCCTTCTTCAATCGTTTCAATTCTTATAAGCTTTGACTATCGTAATCTGTAGAGTAAGAGAAATCCATGAACTGTTCGTCGTTGGAAAGCCAGATATGACAATCGTGGCGTTTGGTTCTAAAACATTAGATATCTTTGAAGTTAATGACATCATGTCTTCAAAAGGTTGGCATTTGAATGCACTACAGAGACCCAATAGGTAAATCTTAAAAGACCACATTCACACTATGGTGTTTCAACTAGTTTTAAGACCACATTCCTCTCTGAAACTATTCATGTTTGTGTTTTGAAACAGCATTCACTTATGTATAACTCTTCAACACGTCCCTATTGTCGATGACTTCCTTCAGGATCTGCGTGAAGCTGTAGAAACTGTAAGTCCCATTCGATTCAATTACGCCCGTCTTTTCCTCAATTGATCTCTCTCTCTCTCTCTCGCTCGCTATTATATGTTTTGGTCAGGTGAAAGCAAACCCGGGACCGGTCACAGGAGGCATGGCTCCAATATATGGAGCAGCAGGGAAGATGCCAGACCGAGGCATGGTGAATGAGCTTCTGGTTAGTTTCATGGACACTCAATATTAAGTTTCTTTTGAAGAGCAAAGCGTTGTCAAGCGGGTAAATTGATTGATGTAACATTGTCAATTGTAAGACCGTACATTCACAAAAACATTGTTTCATTACAATATCTATAATAAGCAACTTAGTTTATTACATTATACATCCAGAAGAGAAAAAAAAAGAAAAAAAAAAGGATTATGATCAATCAGATTTGTGCTCAGAAGGTTTTGATCTAGGAACTTGAACCGGCTTGTCTTCTTCACTTTTAGCCAAGATCTCGTCTCTTTCTCGGAAGTACTGGTCGAAAGCTCGAGGCAGGAACCTAGGGATCAAGAAACAGAGTAGGTTCACTCCAAAGTAGCCTAAATTTGCTACCGCTAAATACCGTCCAAACCAGAACCACGCAACCACCTGCAAAACGATTTTCACACGTACGGTTCAACATTAAACCGATTCTACACGGTAAAAAAGACTTGTATTCAAGTAAAGAGAGACATTGGCGACAGTACATTGGGTGTAGCATTGATTGGTAAAGACTTGTTGAACCAAACATCTTTAAACCAATCAATGATGACAAAGATTCTCCAGACTGTGTAGAGCAGTGGCACGAGAGCTCTTACAGGTGGCGAGAACAGAGAAAGTCCACTTATAACATTCTCCGTCAGGATTTGACACGAAAGTAGAAACAAGTGTGGTGTTGCTGATCTTACCGCATGATCGTCTCCTCTTGCGAAACCACCTAACACGTAAGCTAGAGGCAAGAAGAGACCAATCACTGTCCCCGAAACCACGTAAATTCTTTCATTATCCCAACAAATTACAACAGAAGAATCATGTTAGAATCTTTAATGTCACATTTGATCTAAGAAAAATACAAAAAGAACAAATGATTATAAGTCTCTATTAGTTATCACTCTTATTCCATTTGTATTCTTGAAAGTGAAAAGAGAGATAGATCATTTGGAACCTGAAGAGTTTGCTGCCGCGGAAGACTTCAGGGGAAGCGGTTGAAACGGCGTGGGAAGGGAAAGCTAAACGCGAGAGAGCAATTATATAAAGAGACGCAAACGCTGGAAATAACATGTCGAGTAGCGGTACGAGACCGCTGGCAGAGAAGACTAGTATGAACGCTACTAGCTGTAACTCTATAACCCTCAGTGATCCCATCAAGGCACCACCGCCTGCTGCCGTCATCGCCGACCGCCGTCCCTTCTCACCGGATGATGACGTTGATGTTTTGTCCACGTCGGTTCTTGGACCCACCGCCAGAGATACGCCTGACATGATTCAATTCTTTTTTTTTTATATATATAAAGTCTTGTTTACGTGAGTCTGATGATTGATACGGATAAGTAAGTACTAGTTGATAAGGTAGAAAGCTTGTAGCAGGAGTAGAATTTATGAAGAGGTCTGGATCTCTTGTTGTGAAGCTTGGGTGATGTACACGTGTCAAAATGAAGACATGATGAGTGTTCATTGTCTGTCTTTCAACGTGTCATCATGTCATTATGTAGCAATGTTCAATTGTTAAAAAGATCACAATTTGCTTATAAGGTCGGTTAGATGATATGAGCCTCTTAAATTGATCTTAAAAAAAGTAGAAACAAATGAAAAGTAAAATAAATAAAATGCTAAATTGTGTGATCTTTTTCTACAGTAAAGCGATCTCCTCTGATGAAGGATCAGGATCTGAAGAAGCGAAAGCTATAACTCGACTAACATAACTTAAACAATCTTTCCATTTATACATTTGTTCTAATTGTTTTTTAATTATAATATCTACAAGCTGGTTGGAAAAAAAAAACAAAAAAAAAAAAACTGTGAGAATGCAAGTTTCTTGAACCATATTCTCATCAGGATAATCTCATCGTTTAGCCAATACTAGGATCGTCTTCATAGACAACCAATTTTATTGCAAAGTCAAACCAGCTCATTGGTGTTAACACTTAAGATGGACGTTGCTAAAGTTTTGATACAACTAGCCGGGAACGTTCGTGTAATTAGGAACTCAAAATTCCTATAAAAGCTTAAAAACTTTGACATGCCGTACATGTCACTAAACCACGGGGTCACCTGGTCAACATTTGTCTTGATCAAACACATGACACAAAAACATTATACGTTTGATATTAATTAGGCTCTTTACTAAAGAACGACAGCTCATAAAATATATACGAGATTTACAAAGGAAACAAAAAAAAAGAAAAAATGTCAAAAAATTCCTAAACTTTCAATTGAGCACGTTTAAAACATGAATTTTCAAAATACTATTTAAATATTCAATTTTTTTGTTGATTCCTAATTAAATACCAAACATTTTTTGATTTGACTATTTGAGATACGTCGTTAAATTAACGTTTACGGCATTAAAACTTCCGTTAGCACCTTCCGTTTAATCAAAACAAGTATTATTAAAAATCATCAACTTTCAAATTGTGAACATTTAAATCTTCAATTCTTTAAAAAATATCGTTTAAATGCCTAACTTTTCGTTGACTTCATAATTAAATACTCAACTTATGTTGACTATGTCATTTGAGGCATAAATTTAAGTCAAGTGATGTAGCACATTTACGAGGTACAATTGTATGTCAATAGCTTCCATTTAATCAAAACGATCAGTGTTGCGAAAACTATTTATCATTTGTCTTCTATTTCTATTCTATTTCAACTTCAGTTCATTTCATCGAGATCCAACCATAATCAAGAAGTAAAAAATATTCTCAAATTAAAATCCGTTTTTGGAGAAACAAAAGCCAACGAAGTATTTGCCACCAAGAATCTCCGAAAAATTCCTATGGAATTCTCTAAAACCCCTCAAGATATTGAGTTTCTTATATGTTGGTGATAACTAATTAAATTTTAATTTTTGATAACTAATTAAATTTTATTTAATTTCTTTGGAAAATCTAATAACCGATTCGATTTTTTATACTCACCATTTCATTTTTTAAAGCTTTAAAAATACTATTTTATCGGTTATTTAACTTTGCAATGAATATTAAATAAAATTTGTAACCGATAAAAGAATGTTAAAGTTTTAACTTTGTAAAGCTTAAAAGTGAAGTGGTTAGTATAAGAAATCGAATCAGTTATTAAAAAAAAAATTTAACTTTTTTGTATTATTTTATTGGTTATCGGTTTAAGTGGTAAGTTTTGGCTATAACCTCCATTACCATACAACATCAATAAAGACTCTAAGCTAACTTCTTTGACTTAGGATCTACTGATTCCTCGGCTCTACTTAGCATCCCTACGGCCTTTAACACTAATCCCTCGTTTAGGTAAGCTTTTGCAATCTCGCAGCTCGTGCGCCATTCCAATTTGAATCCGATATTGGTATCGCACTCAGCTAATAGCTTCTCCGTTTCAGTGATGCTGAAACATTTAGCTACGTGGAGCCGCAGTTTAGTATTTAACGTGAGATTGTCCGGCTCGACATTGTTCTCCTCCATTAGGTTTAGAATCTTGTGGATCATATATCGCTTATCTAGCTGACTGTAAAGAGATATCAAGTGGTTGAACGGAGAAGGTTTAGTGAGGAACTGAAGGTCTCTCATCTTCCTGAAGATGAGCTCAGCTTTATCTAGAGTTTTCTCAGATCTTGTATATAAGCTTAACATAGTGGTGTAGACAGAGTCATCTCTCTTGTCTTCTGGAATGCTTTGGAAGAATATTTCAGCTTCTTCCAAACCTAGAACGTTGTCAATTAGGTTAAGCCGAGCTACAAAATCTTCCGGAATTAGATTGAAAAGCCTTCTGTTCTATCATCCACTCTGATACCTAACACCACAAATAAGACAGCAAATCAACGTTAGATTGTGACAATGATCGAAATAAATCGATAGAGGTGAAAAAGGAACCTTGAGAGCTTGTGGAGATCGTTCAGAATTGCGTAAGGTCTCGATGACGTTTCTGAGGTCCGAGGGAAGCAATTGGTTTCCCGGTTGCTTCCATTCCTCTAGTACCGGGAGGAATGAAAGCCGTGGATCGCCACCGGCCTTGGCGATATGATGATGGAGGTTGTCGTTAAGCACCGGCGATGATAGGGTTCCGGCAGAGCCAAATAGATACCTCTTGGAAGCTGGAATGGCTCTTTTGCATGGTTGAAAAATTGGCCTCATGCTTTAGGCGGCGGTGTCAGAAATTAGGGCTTCTGAGCTCTCTGTTTTTTTTTTGTTCTTTCTTTCTATGTGTAGACGTGTACGTCAAGTTAAACTTTTTTTTTTTTTTGCTTAATATTACGTCAAAATGTTACTAAACTTTGTTTCTTTCTAGTTTGCTTGTCTAGTAAATTCTTGTGTACATTAAACAAAAGAAAGATTTTATTCGAGAAATAAGATAAAGAGCAAGAGAAAAATCTTGTTAAAATCACAATCTCTATTTTTCAGCCAAAAAAAAAAAACAACTATTTTAATCTCAAATCTATATCCGGACTCTTAAAAAACAAAGAAAAGTATTATTTTTTTCCCCTACAATTACAAGAAATCTTGAGCTTTTAAAATATATTTCAATGATTTAAATTGTAAAATCTAATTTTAGGGGATTGCAATTATCTACATCATTAAATTGAGTAAAAAATAGGAAGAACCCAGAATAATTAAGGTAAGTTAGGAATTGAGGAAAAGGAAACCTTAAAACTTAAAAGTTAAACTCGAGAGAGAATTAAAGAAAAAGAACCAACACAAGTTGAAAAGAGTTTAAACTTTAAACTTTCCTTTTTAGCCTTTTGGGCATTCCCTATAAATTCCTAGCTTTCTCCATTAACGACGACACAATTTCATTCAGAGTTTAATTCTGACTACAGAAAAACCCAACAGCTAAACAAAACCAATGGCGATTATCTCTGAGATGGATGAGGAGAGACCCTCGACGTTGCCGTTTACAGCAAGTTTTGATCCTTCAAACCCATTAGGGTTTTTAGATAAAGTCCTTGACTTTATTGACAAAGAAAGCAACTTTCTGAGGAAAGATACGGCTGAGAAGGAGATCGCCACTGCTATAACAGCCGCCAAAAAGAGGATCATGGAAGTGGAGAATAAGAAGAAGAGCGAACCCATGGAGGTGGATAAGAAGAAGAAGAAGAAGAAGAAAGAGAAGCAGAGCTTGAAGCCGAGGGATCCCATGGAGGTGGAAGAGAAACAAGATTCAGGTTTCATCGTACCTAACAAGGAATGGGCTTGATCTTGAGAAGTACTCATGGAGACAGAATCTCGAAGAAGTCACGGTTAGCATTCCAGTGCCTAGTGGAACTAAATCAAGATCTGTTGTATGTGATATCAAGAAGAACCGTCTAAAAGTTGGTATCAAAGGGGAAGAACCAATCATCGATGGAGAACTATTCCATCCTATCAAGCCTGAGGACTGCTTCTGGAACATTGAGGATCAAAAGGTCATATCGGTGCTCTTGACAAAGCAAGACCAGATGGAGTGGTGGAAATATTGTGTTAAAGGAGAACCTGAAATAGACACTCAGAAAGTTGAACCAGAGAGCAGCAAACTATCTTACCTCGACCTGGACATTCGTCAATCCATTGAGAAGATGATGTTTGATCAAAGGCAAAAGAAGATGGGACTACCAACGAGTGATGAGATTGAGAAAAAAGATATGATGAAGAAGTTCATGGCTAAGCATCCTCAGATGGACTTCTCTAATGCAAAGTTTTAATTTATTTTCATTCAACTCTTCTTCTCTTTAGCCAATTTTGTGTTGATACTAAGCAATAAAAAAACTTATCATATTAATGAAAATCTATTCTAATAACATCTATTAACTCTTGTGGAAAGTAGTAAATTAAAATTTTACTTGTAGTTAAGAAAGGAATCCAAAACTAAAAACAACTTCATTATTTTAGCAAAAATCTCTATGACCAACCCACTCTCTCCTTGGTTTTCTTCTCAATCCCCACCGCTACAGCCACCACCACAACCGCCACCGCCCCCATCATCATCACCACCGCCCCCATCACCATCACCATCACCACCACCATCACCATCACCATCACGACGGCTATCATCATCACCACCACCACTACTGCCACCACTATCATTATAGTAATATATCGGGTAGTGAGAGTACCCTCCACCTTCTCCTTCGCTTTTATGTGATCTCGTTTTCTTTACCATCTTACTATTTGGATAGATGAACCTCTTGAGGCGGGACTCATCACTTTTTGCTCCGGCATCACCATACATTTCCATCAACACCTTATTCGCTGCGTCTTTCGACTTTGCATCAACTACAAGTTCTGTCCTACGCAACATCTCTATCGCTTTTTTACTTGAACCGCCTTTTAAATAAGCCTTTGCCACGCTTATTCCCGTTTGCCATACCAATACAAATCGCGGTTCTCCGACTTCTAATCCCATCATAAAATTCTCCATTCCCTCCACATCAGGTATACTCGCATAAGCCTTCAAAATGTTATTTGCCGTGAGAATATTGTCATGCTCTACTCCATTCTCCTTTATCTGCCTAACAATCTCGTCCACCATGTTTCTTTCACCAAGAAGGCCGTAAAGAGCAAGCATATTGTAGTAAGGGTAAGGTTTCGAGAGCATATTTTGCTCCCTCATCTTTTGGTAGATGGCTTCAGCTTCGTGCCGTGTATTCTTGGATTTTGTGTAAAAGCTTAAAAGAGTGTTGTAGACCGAGTCATCCCTCATGTTTCCAGGAATGCTTTTGAAGAATTTGTCTGCTTCTTTCAACCCTGAACGGATCTCAACAAGATAAAGCCGAGATGCAAAATCTTCAGGGCTTAGGTTGAAAACCCCTCGTTTAGTTATCCACTCTGAGACCTAATACATCACCAATCAAGAACAAAGAGCGATTCGATTTCAGAAGCAGATACGGATACTGAAGACTTAATTAGAAAATCAAGAAAATCAAGAAATAGAGACCTGAAGGGCGTGATCGAATCGCTGAGACTCGCAGAGAGCATTGATGAGGCCTCTTAGTTCCGTAGGGTTGATCTCTTTCCCTTGTTTGAGCCATTCGTCCAACGGAGGAGTAACCTTCCATTGTTCCCGTCCCCTCGCCATTACCCGACTATGTAAAGTGTCATTCAGCTCCCGTGACGTTAGGGTTCCGGAGAATCGAATCGACGGTGTTCTCCTCCTGATGAACAAGAGATTTTTTATTGCGTATCGTCCAAGATGTTGCATCATGGATCTCTAAGAACTCAAATCCGTAAATTCTGATTAGTCTCTAGGCTAATACCTTTTAAATAATAACTAAAAGTGTAAAATAATTACTCAAATATATTTAGTACAATTTGTTAGTTTAATATTGATATTAGAGTGATCTGAGTTTTAATTTGTTTGTTTTTTTGAATTTCGTTACAAAAATAATATTTTGTAAAACTGAACATATGTTAATATACTAATAACTAGATAGTAATCCGCGTTGCACAGCACGGATAAATATCGACTTCAAACTTTGTTAGTTTATATTACTATGAATTATTAGTGTTTTAAATTAGATTTATTTTATGCTTTTAGTATCTTATTTATTATTATTATATATGACTTGTGTTAATTAAAATTACTAATATACAATTACATGCGGTATTATATTTTTGACAAATTTATTTAATAAATTAGATTATAATATAATTTTGTTGCAAAAATTAATTAGTGTTATGCATATATTTTTACATTATTCAAAAATCTATAGCTATTTGATTTACTCAAATATATAAATTATTATCAATAATTAGAAATTCGATATGAAATCCATCATGATCCATCTTTTTGTG
This sequence comes from Cardamine occulta, assembly GCA_028015245.1. Taxonomy (NCBI): domain Eukaryota; kingdom Viridiplantae; phylum Streptophyta; class Magnoliopsida; order Brassicales; family Brassicaceae; genus Cardamine; species Cardamine occulta. The sequence continues at coordinate 10,451,519 of CM051363.1, forward strand.
TTCTGACCCGTCATGATCCATCCTAACCCATTATAGAAATAAGAATTTGAAGATCCGGATGATTTAAAATTAGATGGTAAAAAACTTAATTTTAATTTTTGTCCTTAAGTAATAAGAGAAAAAAGTGAGTTTAATTTTTGTAGAAAGTAATAATTATTTAAAATATTATTTACTAATTTTTTTATTTAGTTATATTAATTTTGTGATTATTATTGTATCTTTAATGATTTTATTTAAAAATATTTAATACTATATTATTTAAATACTCTAATTAAAAAAATCATATTTTTAGGAGATACAAAATATAGATAAACAGATTTAAATTTAAAATATTAAGAATTATAATTTGAAATATCTATATATATTGATTTTTGCTATTTATTAGGGAATTTATTAACTAAATAAGAAATTATTATGATTATTAGTAAGATTGAAAAATTAAAAAGATTGTCCAATGGTATTTATTGTAATATCTCACATAAATAAAAAGTTATTTTTTTTTTAACATTGCTCAAATAATTATAAAGAGATGTAAATTATCGGGTATAAAAAATAATTTGTTTTAAAAGTGAATATATTAAAATAATTTGATAGTAGTTTTTATTAGTTTTAATTTTTTTTAGGAAAAAATAAGATTTTGTTTGGAGATTTAATTTTGTGGAAAGTATAAATGTAAAAAAGAATCTTTACTATTTTTGTTGCTGTCTTTATTTTTGCAAGTAAAAAGGTACAAATTAGATTGATATTTTTGTTCTTTTATAATGAATCTTTTTCTTTTATTCTCTAAATTAGTTTTTCTTAATGGCGTCTAATATAATATGAATCAACTGTGGAATTATCTTCTTAAAAGTATTTGGGTAGTAATAATATTAAGATGTGAGCAGCATTACTCATAAAACCATCTTATTAGGTTTGAAGAAAACAGAGGTTTCTGGAATAAAGTCGTGGTCAGCGACTATGTAGTGATATTTTTGTTTAACAATAACATAGATTATAGTCATGGTGGTGGAAACAATCAGCACAAGTAATTACGTGCCAATTTGAGATAATAATACTAATTTGCAGAAATGATGATACTGAAATATCATGATGGTTTGATGATACATTGACATATTCCCTCCAAGATAAATCATATCTATTTTTTTATTGCAACCCAAATTGATTATCGATTAATCGACTGATTTTCTGACTCTTTTTTGTACATCTGATCTGTTATATCATCTACACATAACTAACCGATTTATAAATGACATACAAGTTGTCCAAGGCCTATTTTATTTATTTATGTGTAAACGATATAACATAAATTAACTGTATATCATTTTTTGAATATTGGAATTACTTAGATTCAATTTTTACAAACAAAAATACTTTTCTTTTGAATTAAGAAAGAGAGAGGTGGGGTTATGTATGCCTATTTCAGTATTTCTATGAGCAATTGAAGCAACAATACTAGCTACGTGGGAAGCTCATATTCGGATATTCCTCTCCTCCACCTTCGTTGATCAATCTCCTTAAAACAGTTGAAATAACATAAGAACTCTTGTAGATTCTTATTTCTCCTAACAATGGTTTAATTAGTAGAATTGCTAATTTCATTTATTAAATGTTTTCTTGATTTCTTCTCCTTTTCGTGTGTTTTCTGTGTTGTAAAACTCTGTTTTTATGGTAATGATAAGTATTTGACCCCAAAAAAATGTCAACGTAAGTTATTTACTCAAACTTTTTACATATCAAGGTTAGTTTATTCAATTCTTCTTCATATCCTATTGTGAATTCACATTGAGAACTCCTCTCACAGAGCATATGCAACCTCTAGGCCTTAACCTATTTCTAAGTTCAATCTTTTTTGTTCTTAAATGTGGTTCTAATATCAATAGTTGGTCTCAACAATTCCCACTTAAACTCTTAGTATGATATTTCCAATATATATGATATAGGTATGAGACATTTAATTTACACTACTGTTGGAGGTGGGTTCCACCTTGATTTGGACCTTTTAATAATGGGTAATGAATTGGCTTAATGGGCCGATGAGATAATATTTGCCCATTAAACAGAGTTATCGAAGGAAGAACCGAACTCAACTATGAAGAGGAAAATCAGGAAAGTTAAGAGAAGGTGTCGGAGATCGAGAAAACCGACAATGGGCAAAGAGTTTGCTATAAAAGGAGAAGATCGGAGAGGAGAAAAGGCATATCGGACTAAAGCATTGAGAGCAGCAACAAATACACTTTAAGTCATATAAAAGCATCCCTTCGATTGTCAATCCTTGTAAACACAATCAGTTCGTCAAATCAATAAGAATTCTATTCCATTTTCGACTTCATATTTGATCTTAGCTATCTTTTGGTTCTACGAGAATTAATAACCATATTTCCTTTTTTTATTACTTAAGTGTAAAACATTAGGAGTGAGATTATGCACTCACAATTATCTTGAGTCCAACTACAAGAAAAGATGTCATTTCTTCCACTTGGATAATCTTGTTGCACTATTATATTACCATCAGATAATTGATGTAGGCTATTTACGATGGGTTTGCTAGCTATATTTTTTTGGGTGACGTGTTTGAGAGAGTTATAGGGTTTGGTTCCTCTCCAATCGAAATCACAATTTTTTTCAATTAAAGGGAGATTTAACGGTTCAAGTTCACTGTTAAATATTGAAACCTGTAAAAAAAATATTCACTGTTAATGTTGACTAATTCTAAGCCTATTTTTGCCTGGTCAACGATAATTTAGGTGGAGTATTTTTTAACTCAAATAATTCGAATTTTCCGAGCGTTCGGGATTTGTTTGGTCATTTCCCAACGCTTGATACTAAACTATTATATATAGGAGTATTAATAGTGCTTAAAGTATATTAATACATTTTTGTTATAGACTTATAGTGCATGAGCTTTTATGAGGGAATGAATACCGCATTGGGGTCATTTACATGATGAGGTTTGTGTCTGATTTTATTATTGGTGGTTACATGGAAAGTATCATCTTTTTACGTATTTATATTTTTCCTTTGTTTTTAGTGTTTTATAAGATTTTGCATCTTTAATTTATAGTTAATTATATTTGCTAAACACAATATAAACCATTTATATAAGTTATAACCTCAATACTTTCACCAAGCAAATCAAGATGTGGAGATTTATCTGCCGTTCTCCATTTACCTGTCTCTTTAATAATAAGATTTGGCTAACAACCAAAGCTCACAGATAGAGACCTCACTTTATTCCTAAAAAATACTAAACTATTAAATTTTTGTTTTGACAAAGTGGAATAAATGTTCACTCTTTTCTGTATGCAAATTTGTGTAAATTTTGGTGTTATAGACATTAGACTTGTACTGGAAAAAAAAACCTACTATGTATAACAAATTATTGTAAACTATTAAGATTTTGGTGGAGTATTATTAGTATTTTTTTCATACATATGATTGCTTAATTACCCCCTTAACATTTAATTAAAAACTGAGTTGAAACCCGCCATAAGTTACCTACACGATAAGTCACATGATGAGATTTAATGAGCGTATACATTTAAATATTATTGAATTAGTGTGATTGTATTGACAAAATTAATTGAATGTGTACTTTCTTTGTGTACTATGATACTATTATACCACTCATTCTTTGTGTAGTTAAGATGAAATTATATATACGATGTAAAGTCCTAAAGAAGAAGAAAATAATGTCAAGTGGACTAATGGTATGATAGTACTGAAACCTTACTTTTAATCATGCGACTTTTTTATATAACTAATCATGTGAATTTTTAATGATGAACATATCGTATATAAAAATTATTTTGTTAATTTTAATACTATTTTTAGGATGAAGCATTTCAAATCATCATTTATGGCAAATTAGTTTTAATTTGGTAGTTATTGTAGGAATATAAAATTATTGAAAAGCATATTCTACACTATTATATGCATATTATATTTTAGTTAATGTAGGGAAATTGGGGGGTGGTGGTGAAGGAATTAATGAATTAGTGTGACTTAAGCTGTTCATTAGTAAGAGCTTATTGTAAAATACATAATCAAGTAATTAACAAAACGAAGGAAGTGCATATTATGTATTTTCTCATGTTCCCTTTTGAAATTCATCTAACCTACATATTAATTTACATAGTAACCCAACCTTTGACGTCTTCTGCTTTAAATTTGACACCAAAACATCAACCTACTCATTCATTGGTTTCATGATACTTACTACTTAGCATCCATCTAGGCATCTATAAACTAAGTATCAAGCAAGAAAAAAAACATTTGAGTTTGAATTGATTTAACAGATCACACGTCATTGTATATACGAAAATAGCAAAACAAAAAAAAAAGTCAAATCAAACACAATAAATGGATGAGTCGTTGTTCTGAAGTTTCTTCTACTAATTAACATAAATGAAATCTTCCAACCTAATCACGTGCGGTCCACAAAAAGAACTATATGTTTGCTGAAAATCCTCTAAATAGTTCTCATGTCGACTTATTTAATAGGGATGTTGACTGAGAGATAAATCTGAACCAGCAAAACATAAACGGAATTTAACTACTGAGGACAAAAACTCAATCCTAATCAAGTGATGAAATATGAAAGATATTTTTATAAAGAATAATATCATTCGATTCCGAACGACATTTAACACAATCGACAACATATACATAAATGAGATAGGTTTCCAAATCGTTTTTGAGATTGTTGGGAAATTCCCGTTTAGAAGAGAGGGTTCCAAGAAGAAATTTGAAATATGTGAATAGATCTGGGAAAATTACCCGAAACAAAAGAACTGAAGTGAATAGGAGGAATCAAACCAAATCAAACAGCCATAAATATCCGAACAAGTCTTTTTTTAACACGTTCGAATATACAATTCGAACCTGAAATGAACTTAAAATTGAACAGATACTGACTACTTGAAATACGAGTTATGTTCAAATTTGAAATAACCGAAATATTCAAAAACATATAATTACAAACTAAAATTATTAATTATGTAAAGACTCAAAATAACCAAAATATATGAAACAACCAAAATATCTGCTTCTCATTAGTTAATTATATTTGCCAAATTAAAATATTTTTTGTAAAATTGAATTAAAATGCATTAATATTTAATTAATTTCTTTGTTTTTCTTGGATATTTTGATTATTTGGGATATGCCTCCGGGTATAAAGTAATAAACACCAACTTAATACCCCAATGGCCTAAATTTGGAGTATGGACTCCACACAGCTTGTAAATTCTCTCTTTCTTCTTGCACATACTTCTCATCTCTCATGTATTTTTCCAACCTTGTCATTGCTATCTTGAAACAAAAACTCAACGAACAAAAGTTGTGGTGGTGGTAGTGAAATACGATTGATTGTGGTGCTGGTAGTGAAATAAGAATGTTGGTGGTGATGATGGGGATGATGATGATGATCGACCGTTATTGATGTGAAAGAAGTTTTGAGTCAACGAACGAAAGTTGATGATTTAAATGGTTTACTACAAAAAAGTTCATGTTTTAAATAGTCTAAATTTGAAAGTTTATGATTTAAATGACATTAAAGATCGCATTAAAACGATGTCGTTTTGTCACTAAGGGAACTGTTAACGACAGATTTAACGGCATATCTAATTGGCCGGATCAACAAAAATTTCGTGTATAAAAAAGAAAGTCAACGAAAGTTTATGCTTAAAATAGCAAAAAATTGATGTTCACAATTTAAATGGTATTTTTCTCTAAAGACATCTGACAGCCAATAAGGTATTTCAATGCTTGACGGCTGACGTACACATCAACAACATCTTAGCACACTCTTCTGACATAGAAGACGTCAAATACAAGCCAAGTGGACTGCCCACCGGTCACTTCGCTGCGACGGGAAGCTCACAATACTCGGTGTTCTAGCTTCTGCAACTAGGCGACTCGACCCGGCAACATCTAATTGGGTTCACGGTATAAAGTACGAATATAATATATTTATATAAACATATTTTATCACGAGGAAAGATGGAGAAAGCTTGCTCCACTTGTACTTATCTATCTGATCAACTACTTGTACTTTTACAGTCGGTTGAATCAATGATCCTTTATCTTTCTCTACTTGTACTTGCTCCACTTGCGTGGGGTTTATCCTTAATTGCTTACATTCTGCTTAAACTGTATTCTCAGAGAAATCCTTTCAGGGATAACAAGATAAATAAAGTACTCCCTATTTAGAAATAAAACAAAAAAGATGGAGAAGACCAGTAAGCAAAACACTCACCATCACGTGAACTACTAATCTTGTGCATATGTAACGATAATAAGAGAGAAGAATATAGCTCTTCCTTACCACCACGCACAAATACCTCAATACTATTCAAAATTGTCTTCCTGAGAGCTACAAATCCACTCCAACGGAAAAAAAAGTTTCTCTTATAAACTCGTCCACCAAATAAAAGCTGATCAGCCATACTAATTTATTTGTAAAAAAATGGTAGATTTGAAATGTCCTGATTACTAATTTATTTGTAAGTGTCTATATAGCGTGTCAGATCATCTACAAGACTACGACTACGTGTTTTCAACTTAACAGTGACATAACAGTACTTACTAGCTACGACGTACTACGTTAATGATTAATAAACTGAGATGTTACAAACTTACAATTATATGTAATGGTTGTATATATAAATCCATACAATTACCCCGTTATCCGAAGGTTCTGATTGGTAATTTGGGAGTACTTAGGCAGAAAAAATATACAGTAAAAAGGAGAAAGAGAAAAAAATAGAGTAAATTATGTACTTCATTGAAAGCTAGCTGAAAAAAAATCAAACAATTTGCTTTGTTAGTAACAGTAACCAGCGTAAACAACAAAAAAGTAATTTATTTTTTTTCCAACTTGATTGGTAAGAGAATAGCTGAACTGAGCGTAATTATTTTTTTAGCTAAAATTTGTACGCTAAAAAGTATTTCCAATCACACCCGAAATGAGTTTTCGAATATTTTCAGTCGTTTTCATTTCAAATGATTTGACTACTAGTAATCAACATGTCAAACAGATAAAAAGTTAATTACAATAAAATCTCAATAAATTAATAATGTTGGGACTATAATATTTTATTAATTTATAGAAATTTTTATTAAAATTTAAAAATATATAAATTAAAAAACTGATCAAAATAAATTAATATTTTAGATTTTATAAATGTTAATAGTTTTAAATTTGAAAGTTTAAAATTTAAAAGAAAAAATAAATTATTTTGACAATAGATAACAAAAACTATAAATGAATTCACTTATATGAACGATTAACAAACATTCAAACTTATGATTAGTGACTTTAGTTGTTATAATTGTTGTATTTAAACAGTTTATACAACTATTGAACAAAAACATATGCATATTTAGAATTAAAAAAACTTATAAAAAATTTTAGTTATTTTTATTACAAATTTATAGACGATATAACAATAAGATAGTTTAAACACACAACAACATATTTTTTTATATAAGAAAAAGTTAGTTATGAGTTCTAACAGAAATTTATTAAAAATAATAAAAGTAAATAATAAAAGTATATTATCTTTATATATATATATATATGCAAATTTATATGATTATTAATTTATATTATTAATGAGGTCATAGATTTACATAGAGATTTTTTTAAAATTAATATCTTGTTATCTTATCAAATTTTGTTCATTTTTACACCGGTCCGAATTAAAACCATCAAATTTTATTATTTTATAGTATTTATTAATTTATCGAGTATTAATTTATAGAGGTTTAATGTAGTACTTTTATAATCATCTGTTTAACTTTTTACGTGTAAAGATCTTCTCGCAACAACTTATAAATATTGATAAGTAAATAATGTACTTCTTTTACAAAATTAAATATCACACATAAAGATATCTAAAAACTTTGCATTTAATTTCTGGCAATATATCTTTAAGAACTTTCTTAATTATTCAATCATTAATTTGTTCAATTCAGTTGCTCTATATATTAATCACTGGAGTATTATTTTTGTTTCAAATTAAGTGCATTTTAGATTTTAAATACAGTCTTTTAGATAAATTTTAAGTTTTAATCTTATTATATATGTCTTCTTGATATGTGTGAAAACGATATTTAATATGAAAGTTGTAATTTAATACAAATAATAAATGTTTCTTGGAAATGATTAGTTAAAATGTGATATCTACCCAAATCTTACATATTTTAATACTCCTTCCATTTTTAAAGAGTGTAAACTCAAAGACGAATGTCAGACATGTTGCACACAAATTCAAAAACAGTTGATTATATAAATATATGTTTTTATTTAAATGTCAATAATTATATATTGACTTAAATTCGTAAAGAATTAACTTTGGATAGAATGTAAACTACAACTCATTGGAAATGTAAAATTACATTTTTCGAAACAAAAAGTTAACTCTAAAAAAACTTTGTTTGTGAAACAGAAGGAATATTATATAGAAAATACAATTGGCACTTTGACAACAAAATTTGTAAACCCGTTTTCTATGACTACATTTATATTGGACGTTAGAAATTGTGAGTCTAGAAGCCCAAAAACCACTTTTATCTATTTATGGTGGCTGCGGGGTTTAAAGTTGTCTTTAAAGCATGACTGGTAATATTTGTAAACTGTAGAAAAAAAATTAGTGTTGTGTACAGCTCTCACTGCTATAAAACCAATCATGCCTCTCATACTTGTAACCTTATAGAGTTGTGAATTAATATGCATTGAAGTTAACATACAGTAAGAATTTGATTCGTAATTAGGCTGAATTCTATTTTTTTAAGAATTTGAAAAGTCAATCAAGGGATTTATTTTTAATTTAATATAAAAAAACTAAAAAGTAATTAAGTAAAATATGTTTTATAAAAAATGGTATAAACTGTTGTGGACAAAACTATACATACGGTAGATCTGCAAAAAAAAAATACCTATTTCCAGAACATTAATTATCTACTCTCTAACCCAAAAAAACATTAATTATCTGCAAGTGCAGAAATTTTTATCTATTTTTAATAATCTTTTCCAAAATCTATAATATCTTTTAAAGCGAGAATATATATATTTTATATAATCTTTTCCAAAAGTCAGATGTTCGATGTGAGCACATGCAACTAAACTATTAATGAATTACATTTTTTTAATATAATGTTGAATGATTCAGGCTGAAATCCGACTAATCTTTGTAATATAGTAAAATTTATGAGACATGCATGCATATCATGTAAACATTTTGGTCTAATGGACTGAGATCTTTGCCAATTGCCACCATAACGGTAGATACCATGTATCATCATCTCTAGGCTCAAGATCCACTAACTAACCTATAAGCAAAATTCTCATTTCCGAGAGAATTGAACCAAATACTCTGCAAATTTACGTTTTAAAGTCTACGTTATCATCTTTTCGTTCGGTCACTGGGGGAGTAAAAAACTTTTTTTTTGTTTTTTTAAGTATTTTATCTTTTGAAAACTTGAACCAAAAAATACCAGTAGACCACGAGATCTTTGGCGAAGTTACAATATTGCAAACAAAGAAAATAATACCAAAAAAAGATACTACAGGACGGCAAACTCGTGATAAGGAAAACTTATCTCATGCATACGATTTATTGACCATTTCTGTATGTAATGTGAGGATTACTTATAAGTCATAACTTATAACTGCATAATAAATGAATAATACACAATTTACATTAACAGAAGAAACACAATGTGAACAATTCATTAAAAAAAGAAAGAAAAAAAAAAAAGACGAATTCGATGTGATCCCCTTACATCCCCGGTGGCACTGGCTTTAAATTTAGTTGCCAAAAATTAGTTCGAACGATAGAAATTAAATAGGCGACGGAAGTGAATCTTTTATATAATTCCCATTCTACCCTTTTGCCCCACAAGAAACCCAACTCCCTAAAATAGTAAGACACTCTGCTCATCTACGCCCTCAAGCACCTCTCTGATATTTCCCAAAACAAAAATACCTCTCTGTTTTTATTCATTGTGCTAAGTGACAATGGATAACATAGAAGTATACTCTAATGGAAATATTCAGGCGGAACCAAAGAACGAGGAGAAGAAAAAGACGAAGAAGGAATCAGTGCCATTGATGGGTTTGTTTAGTGCAGCAGATCATGTTGATTACTTTCTGATGTTCCTAGGTAGTTTAGGCACGTGTATTCATGGCGGTACACTTCCGTTCTTCTTTGTGTTCTTCGGTAAAATGCTAGATTCTCTTGGGAATCTTTCTACAGATCCTAAAACTGTATCTTCCCGCGTTTCACAGGTTTTTTTAGAAACTTCTGTTTCAAAGAACAACATATATTATTTTCCCTCTTTATATATTTTGTCATAACTTCATAACAATATGGTAATTTGTCTTTTCTAGAATGCTTTGTACTTGGTCTACTTAGGATTGGTTAATTTGGTATCAGCCTGGATCGGTAAGTTTCTAGCTAGCTTACATCAATCTGTTTTTTTAGTAATGTTATCAAGTTTTTCATGCTTTTAGTTGGAATGGTTTTATTGGCAGGAGTTGCTTGTTGGATGCAAACAGGGGAAAGACAAACAGCAAGATTACGTATAAATTATCTCAAATCAATCTTAGCAAAAGATATTACTTTCTTTGATACAGAAGCTAGAGATTCAAACTTCATTTTCCACATCTCAAGCGATGCAATTTTGGTTCAAGATGCAATTGGTGATAAGGTAGCCTTTATAATATATGAATTAAGTAATTCGAAGGACGAAACAAAACAAATGTAACTGAATGTTTTGTTTTTGTTTCAGACCGGCCATGTTTTGCGGTACCTTTGTCAGTTCATAGCCGGATTTGTCATCGGTTTTTTGTCTGTATGGCAACTAACGTTGCTTACGTTAGGAGTGGTTCCGTTCATAGCAATTGCAGGAGGAGGGTATGCTATAGTCATGTCCACGATATCAGAGAAGAGTGAAGCTGCTTATGCTGATGCAGGAAAAGTCGCTGAAGAGGTTTGTTCATAAACTAAGGCTTTCATAAACCAATTTCTACGTTGACGTGTGGAAAAAGTTATCACAAAAAAAATGATTTTGTAAAAAGTAAAAAACATAATACATTATCTCCAATATTTTTGCAAAATTTAAAAGCGTGTTTGGTGTTTTATGTTTAACGTGCTAAAAACGAACTTCTGTAAGAATTAGAAATCAAACGCAAACGAAAATAAACAATCAAGACCTAGATCTCTTGTTTTTGTTCAGTTCTTAACAATTGGATTGATCCTAAAAAACATAATTCTCTATGGATCTTCAGGTCATGTCACAGGTGAGAACAGTGTATGCATTTGTAGGAGAAGAGAAAGCTGTAAAAACCTACTCAAACTCTCTCAAGAAAGCTCTGAAACTCAGTAAAAAGAGCGGTGTTGCTAAAGGCTTAGGAGTTGGATTAACATATAGCCTCTTGTTCTGTGCTTGGGCTTTGCTTTTTTGGTATGCAAGTCTTCTTGTACGCCAAGGAAAAACAAACGGTGCAAAAGCCTTCACAACGATCCTCAATGTCATTTATAGTGGATTGTAAGTCTACAAAAACCGAGACCTTTTGCTTGATATATCATCATACAAATCATTTTGTTACATTTGCAGCTCCTTAGGTCAAGCTGCACCTAGCTTATCCGCGATTTCCAAAGGCAGAGTTGCTGCGGCAAAAATATTCAGAATGATAGAGAACAACAATCTTGAAAGATGTGAGAGATTAGACGAGGGAACAACATTGGAAAACGTTGAAGGGAGGATTGAGTTTTATCAAGTGTCTTTCGCATATCCTTCGAGACCAAACATGGTTTTTGAGAATCTTAGTTTCACAGTTGGTTCTGGCAAGACATTTGCATTTGTGGCTCCAAGTGGTTCAGGGAAAAGCACAATCATATCAATGGTTCAACGTTTCTATGAACCCAAGTCAGGGGAGATTCTCTTGGATGGAACAAACATCAAGAGCATGAAGCTGAAGTGGTTGAGAGAACAGATGGGATTAGTTAGTCAAGAACCAGCATTATTCGCCACAACCATAGCTTCCAATATTCTTCTTGGTAAAGAGAATGCGAATATGGATCAGATCATAGAAGCTGCCAAAGCAGCTAATGCAGATTTTTTCATTAAATCATTACCTAATGGTTACAATACTCAGGTAAATTACCCTAATTTGAGTACTCATCTTCTCATATTCCCATTTTCTTATTTGCTAATCCATTTTACTAGGTTGGAGAAGGAGGAACTCAGCTCTCAGGAGGACAGAAACAGAGGATTGCGATTGCTCGAGCGGTTCTAAGAAATCCAAAGATACTACTCTTAGATGAAGCAACAAGCGCTCTTGATGCTGAATCAGAGAAAATTGTTCAGCAAACACTTGAAAATGTAATGGAGAAAAGAACAACAATCGTCGTTGCACACAGATTATCAACCATTCGAAACGTTGACAAGATTGTTGTATTGAGAAATGGTCAGGTTATGGAAACCGGAAGCCACTCAGAACTGATGTCAAGAGGAGGAGATTACGCGACTCTTGTGAATTGTCAAGACACAGAGCCTCAAGAGAATTTGAGGTCGGTTTTGTCTGAATCTTTTAGATCTCAAGCTGGATCTTCTAGTTCAAGAAGAGTTTTTAGCTCAAGAAGGACTTCAAGCTTCAGGGAAGACTACGAGAAGATTGAAAAAACTCCAAATGACGAAGATTTAAGCTCATCTTCAATGATATGGGAACTGATAAAGCTGAATGCTCCAGAATGGCCATATGCATTACTTGGCTCAATTGGTGCAGTTCTTGCTGGAGCACAGCCAGCATTATTCTCCATGGGGATTGCTTACGTGTTAACCACGTTTTATTCGCCTTTTCCTAGTCTGATCAAGCGTGAAGTCGAAAAGGTAGCTGTTGCCTTTGTTGGAGTTGGAATAGTAACAGCTCCTATTTATCTCCTCCAACATTACTTCTATACACTTATGGGAGAGCGTCTTACTTCTCGGGTTCGCCTATCCATGTTCTCAGGTACATACAAAAAATTTAAGCATCCTTGTTTTGGGATTAATTCGATTCTTGAATGTTTATGTATCTTTACAACAATTGCAGCGATTCTCTCTAATGAGATTGGGTGGTTTGATTTGGATGAGAACAACACTGGCTCACTCTCTTCAATCTTAGCTGCTGATGCAACCTTAGTGAGGAGTGCTCTAGCGGATCGCCTCTCGACAATAGTCCAAAACCTGTCTCTTACATTCACAGCGTTCGCACTTGCCTTTTTTTACAGTTGGCGTGTTGCAGCTGTCATAACAGCTTGTTTCCCTCTTCTCATTGCAGCTTCAGTTACCGAGGTAAATCAAAGATCTTCTTAACCCTATTCTTAGTCTTGAAACTGAAAAATCTTGAACTGCTATATGTTTACAGCAACTGTTTTTAAAAGGCTTTGGAGGAGATTACACAAGGGCTTACTCTAGAGCAACTTCACTGGCGCGTGAAGCTATTGTGAATATAAGAACTGTCGCTGCGTTTGGTGCTGAAAAGCATATCTCAGAACAGTTTACTTGTGAGCTAAGAAAACCTACCAAGAATGCATTTCTAAGAGGTCATATCTCTGGATTTGGATACGGTTTGTCTCAGTGTCTCGCGTTCTGTTCGTACGCACTTGGTCTCTGGTACATCTCGGTTTTGGTTAAGCGCAAGGAGACAAACTTTGAAGATAGTATCAAATCTTTCATGGTATTGCTCGTCACGGCTTACTCGGTAGCGGAAACGCTTGCGTTAACCCCAGATATCGTCAAGGGCACGCAAGCACTTGGGTCAGTTTTTAGGGTTTTACACAGACAAACTGAAATACATCCAGACCAGCCTAACTCAAGAATGGTCACTCAGGTAAAAGGAGATATAGAGTTTAGAAACGTGAGCTTTGCGTATCCCATGAGACCCGAAATCGCCGTTTTCCAAAATCTAAGCCTCCGAATTTCAGCAGGGAAAAGTCTTGCGGTCGTGGGACCCAGTGGTTCGGGAAAGAGCACGGTGATCGGACTGATCATGAGATTCTACGATCCGAGCAACGGAAATCTCTGTATCGATGGGCAGGATATAAAAACCCTAAATCTACGTAGCTTGCGCAAGAAGCTAGCCTTAGTCCAGCAAGAACCAGCTCTGTTTTCAACAACCATACACGAAAACATCAAATACGGGAACGAGAACGCGTCGGAGGCAGAGATCATCGAAGCCGCAAAAGCTGCGAACGCACACGAGTTCATCATCAAGATGGAAGAAGGGTACAAGACGCAGGTGGGTGATAAGGGAGTGCAGTTATCAGGTGGTCAGAAACAAAGAGTAGCTATCGCTAGGGCGGTTCTGAAAGATCCTTCAGTGCTTCTTCTTGATGAGGCAACGAGTGCTTTGGACACTACCTCGGAGAAACTTGTCCAAGATGCCCTAGACAAGCTAATGAAGGGACGAACCACAGTGTTGGTGGCTCATAGGCTCTCGACCATAAGAAAAGCAGACACAATCGTTGTGTTGCATAAAGGAAAAGTAGTGGAGAAGGGAAGTCATAGAGAACTTGTTTCCAAATCTGATGGGTTTTATAAGAAATTGACAAGTCTTCAAGACGTGGTGTGACTATTCGTTGAAGCTTTTCTAATTTTTTATGAACGACTAGTATTGAGCATGTACTACGCATACAGGCAAAAAGAAAAAAAGGTGTAATACAATTGATTAGCATAAGTTGTAATTGCTTCAAACGTTCAAATGTATACAGTAGATATGATAAACAGAAAAACATATGTATATACATAACTAGGGAATGTCCCATGCAACTGAATTTAATATTTTTTAAATATATAACCTTTTTATAAATAAATATATTTAGAAATATGTTTCGTTTTAATTTTAATTTATGTAAAACTCAAAATATGTTTCCCACTCGTTCAAAAACATCTCCATCGCCTCCACGTCAGACACAGCCGAGTATAGCTTCAAAACGTGGTTCATTTTGACAGTGTCGGGCTCCACGTCGTTACCTTTCATCTCACGCAAAAGCTCCTCGATTTTTTTTCGATCTTTTAGTGCACCGTAGAGATACATCATTGCGTTGTAAGGGGAAGGTCTTGAGAGAAGACCTAACTCCCTCATTTTCTGAAACGTGGCTTCGGCTTTACATAGAGTTTTGTCTGATCTTGCGTAGGAGGTTAAGAGATTTGTGTAGACAGAACCATCTCTTGCGTTCTTTGGAATGCTTTCAAAGAATTTCTCTGCTTCTTCCAACCCTACAACGTTCTCTATAAGATGAATTCTAGCTGCAAAATCTTCTGGAATTAGATTGCAGATCTTTTCTTTACTCATCCACTCTGATACCTAATAACATCAATTCCAATATCTATAGAATCAAAAATTACATAAAATAAAATAAAAAATCTTGGCTGAATCTGAATGTCTAACGCAAAATTGGGAGTAAAGAGAGAATAAAAAACCTGAAGGGCTTGGAGAGATTGGTCGGAATCACGAAGCTTTTTGATGATGACTCTCACGTGCGAAGGGTTCACTTGATTCCCTTGTTGCCGCCATTTTTCTAGCACCGGAATGATTTGTGCATTCCGATCAAGAGCCTCCGTGATACGGTGCTGTAATGTTTGGTTCGCTGCCGTGGGGGACAGTAGCGTTCCGAAGGATCGAGTCCTGTAACGAGTCCTGTAATGTTTGGTTCGCTTACGTGTTGTAGAAGAATTCTCATCATGCTCAAGCTGGACGGCGAAGATACATGGATGGAGAAGAGAACATAGGGTTTATGCGAGTGGGGTTTTTGTGCCACGTCTTCTTTTTTGGATACCAATTTCACTAACTAATTTTTAGGGATAATTATAGAATATAATCAATATATATCTGCAAATGACACTATGGAGATACATTGTCTAATATATCTTACCTAAATTCTATAATTATCCCTAAATATATATATATATTGATTATATTCTATAATTATTAATAATCCAATATATATATATATATATATCAATAATGCTGGTTTTTAGGCCGCGTCTTCTTTTTTTGAATACTAATTACATCTTCATTCCATATAATTACAAACATATATTTTACATATCTATACAAACAGAAAAAAATTAGTGACACTCATTAATTACATTGTTCAATACTTCATTTTCGGACAATAACCTCCTCCTTCACGAAGGTGAGTTCCGACACATAGGGCATGAACCATGAATCTTGAGCCATGCATCGATACATTCGACATGGAAGCAGTGATCACATTCTGGTATGAACCGTACGGTCTCTTTACTAGCATATTCTGATAAACAAATGGGACAGATGATACCATTAGTACCCGGAAGCCTTCTACTATCTCCCAACTCCACTTTCTTGTATGACTCTATTGTAGACTGGTCAAGACCCGTAGTAACCACAACGCCCCTTGGATGATGCGTTAGGGCTCTGGCTGCGATTGGCTCATTTTGTCTTCTCTGAAAGACAAACCTCTCGGAATGGTAAATGGGCATAGCAATACAAGTAATGAAGATGGTGATTCCTCCGATCGAGCAGAGGATTATAATTAGTACCCGTAATCCAGTGCTAAAATTATCTGCCGAATAACGTTTCAGGAATGAGTTTAAACAGTCCAAGTAGAGCTAGTGCTTAATTGATTACGATTGTGCAGAGGTTTCACCTCCATCGGGAGGTTTTTAACAAAATATCTTAACATTTTTTGAATAAAAAAATTAAAAATAAAAGGAAAAAGTATGAGAGAAGTGAAGAACGGTATCTAGTAACTCTTGTTTAAGAACCTTTCAAAACAGTGCAAGATACTCTAAACACACATGTTACTTTTTTAATGCTAACTATTTTCTTTATTTAAAACTTTTATTTCTTTTATTTAAAATATGAATATTTTAATTTATATAAACTCTAGAGAGTATCTAACCGTTGAGGCTGCTCTTAAAGAATGAGTTTAAACAGTCAAAGTTTAATATTTTTTTATAATTATACTTTTCAGTTTAGTAAAGAGAAAAAAAAATCCAACTCATCTATTTGTTTTAAAATCTAAAGTTATGTGTTAACTTTGCCGAAATACGCTCATTAATTGTTAGTCAAATTTAACATTTTGTTAAAAAGTGTTAATTATTTTTACTAATGTTGAGTATATTTTTGTTTTACTTTTAAAAAAAAAATGTAGCTAACAAATTGAAGTTGTTTTTGGTTTTAGTTTTTCCAAAAATCTATTTTACAGCCATTCAAGATTATGAGAACATTGATTTTCCTAAAAAATAGGGAATCCATATTTTGATAGTTTTTATCAATTCTCAAAGAAAATCCAAAATCTATCTTTCTTGGTTTTTCACTTTTTAGCATAACTTTGACTTTTTATTTTCCATTTTTTTAAAGAATTTATTACAAAATCTAAAAACCATATATCAAAATCCAAAATCCAAAAACCAAAAACTATAATCCAAAAACCACTAAAAACTTGAAAACATTCATGGCCTTAATATGATTTGTTTTTGCTTCAAGCCAAAGTTAATTGCATTCAGAAAAATGATCTAATATATGTTTGGTATGATTTTTGGGTTTCAATTCGATTTTATGTTAGTATGGTTTTTAATTTATATATTTTAAAATAAATAAGGTGCGGTTTAAGTTTTTAGATAAAAATGTAAAACCTATGTAAAAGGAAATAATTTGTTTTTTCCATCATTTTTAATGCATCTGTTAAATTCTGCATTTGACTGTTCCTTCGGTACTTGGAGTATCTGTATCTAAAAAGACCTACAAATCTCTGACTTTCCTCTTAGTGACCATAAGAATATATAGTTGAACTCTTTTATAAAATTTCGTTTAACAATTCCCTTTAATTTACGGAGTTTAAAACGTGTGGCCAGCCACTAAGATTTTATACGGAATATTCTAGCGATCGCGTGTGTGTGATGATAAATAAATTGAGAATACTTCCCTTGGTTAAATTTGATAACTATTTTTAAGCAACTACTGTAATTAATTAACTAATCAATAGTCTATTCCTACTTTCGAAATTTAATTGCTACTAGCCTACTAGGATAACTAATTCCACCAAAACTTCTTCAGCCTTACCACAATAATGGAGTTTTGTTCGATTATAAAGAAATAAAAAGAAAAGAAAAAAAAAACAATCAAGAACGTACTGGAGAGATCAGCGAAGCATTTGACTTCGAGGGAAGCCTTGTTCTTGAAACCACATCTCAAGAAATCTTTTTCACAACTTCTGCAATTCGGCGAGCTCCATTCTAGCAAAAGGTGTACAAGATTAATCACATTTGAGAATCCTTTATCTTCAAGTAGCATATTTTCATATAGCACATTAACCGGGACAGCTAGTCTCTTCACGATCTGACAAGAAGGCGGCATCGATTTCGCGAGAGTCAAATTAGACGTGGCAAAGAAGGATGAAGTAGAATTGCTTAAGCAAGGGATGGACATTGGAGACCAAGAAGGCCTCACGACCTCATTAGGACAGGTCAAGAACGTGTAGTAGACACTGAAGCCATTAGAGAAAGGAGATCCTGAAGTATTGAATGTTAAAAGCCTTTTAACCAAACAGTTTCCAGGGTCGCTGATAGAAATCTGTTGCTTTTTGTAGTTGATGTCCTCGACAAGAAATGTTCCGGACATTGGAAGCTCTATGACTGTCTTGTTGAGGTCGTTGCATCGGAGATTGAATCCCGCATGGCCGCAGAAAGGAAAACGAATGGGGACTCCAAGTCGCCCACATGTATATATAAATGATTCTGCATAGGATGGACATTTTTTAGGGTTTGAGGCGTGTCGGAGAGGGAAGAGGAAGAAGAAAAAAAAAGAGAAGAGTAGGTTTGAGAGAGTCATAATGTAGTCTGGTACTCAGGGAATTTGTTATACGAAAATTTATAAAAGAGTTCAATTAATCTTATAGTCACGAAGGCAAGTCAGAAAATTGTACGTACAATGTCTTTTTATCAGAAAAGTCAAATGAAGTTTATATATGTTCAAATGGAGTGTTGATCTGTTTAGGTAATAAGTTATTACCAACTTGAAATGTATGGAAAAAATCAACAAATAAACTTCAACTAAATATGGGTTTAGAAATCTAAACAAGAGTGTTGTAGAACCAACAAATTAAACAAAAATCATAATACTACGTGCCAAATATTCCTCTAAAAAAATAAGAAATCGAGGAAGAGAGAAAATATTGAATATTCCTTTAGCTTTTTGAACTCATCTAAATCTAAAACCAAAAGAAAAAAACTCATCTAAATATGTTAAGAAGGTGATATTTTTTAACTAGTTCATAACAGTTTGTTGAAAAGGCGATTGTTGTTGTCTGATTCTCAACTACACATGTCATCATCTAGATCAAAACGTCTAAACCCTAACTAATGGGAAGAGAGACTCGTGCGAAGACCTCGTGTACCTAAAAAAGGACTTAGTCAAGGCATGTGATATTTACCTTGTGAGACTTCAAATAGCTTGGATTGACAAGGAAACACTCAACAGATTGTTGCTTAGTGAAGGTTAAGAAACAATCCTTTTTCAACTAGACAAGGAGCCAAGGTACATAAAGGGGACAGATATAGCAAAACAAACAAAGGGTGGCCAAATAAAACAAGACAGATCTATACATTTACGAGGCAGGGGGAATAGAACAATTTCCTAACTTTGTAGCTAATAGGAAACCTATGTGAATGAAACTTAAGGGTAAGGAGCTTCACTAGCTTTCACAAATCTGCCTCTGACACGCAACCTAGTGTCAGCTCTTGCCTTCCTCGATTCATATCTTATGGTCTTATCATATCTGTTGTCACCCAAGATTCAAGACAAAGCAAGTAATGTAATATGGTATTAGATTCGTGGGGGAGATGGGCGATGGAAAATTTATCACAAGGAAAAAGAAAAAAGTAACAGTTACCTCCGTGTTTTCCTCTTTTCCTTGTAACGCTGCATTGCATTTCCTCTGTTCTGAGCCAGCCGCTCGAGATCAGCCTTGGTTGCCACTAGTCTTGTGGTCTTACAACTACTTCCACCAATATGCTCCGTGAAATGCAAGTCATTGGAGGAGTTTGAACCTTTCTCGGAGCCAAAGGTAATTGGAAGATTGGTGCTCTCAGATGTTGCTGGTACCTGGCCTGAAGTTGATCGATTGTACTCATCCTGCTAAAGACTCTTAATCAGCATCACAATTTGTATGTATGATTACATTTAAGTTTCCTAGCACATAGATATCACAAGCCAAAATGTTGGCATTGGTGTATAATCTGAGGTAAATCAAACAAAAGCAAACCAACTTGCAACTTATATTTAAGTTATTTAACTGTATACAACAGTATCTGAGAATCAAATGGAGATAAAAGAACCTATGTGTTCTCAAACACTATCCTCTCATCAAGTATTAGCACGATGGCGTGAAAACATTAATGTGCTTGGTCAAGAACACATAAATGACGAAGGTCTATGAGAACTATTTACCTTGCAAATCTCTTTGACACCTTTCGCTTTAGTGGAACAAGTTTCATTGATGTGGTCAACAAAGTTTTTGATTGTGAATGAAGCAGCACCTTTTGTTTCATATGCAGCTTCCATTCGGCTAGTGTCCTCGGGTCCTCTTGACTGTCCCAAGTTAAAATCCCATATCTGCAAAAGTTCACAGCACAGGTTAAACAATCCCTTCATTGTTGGACCTTCACAAGAAACCATAAAACCACATAGAGTGACTATACTTGTCATTTGGGTTAACATTTCAACCTTACACAAGCCAATTCCTCACTTAGTATCACTTGCTCAGAGAAACCTAAACTGTTCTAAGCACAAACAAAAACAGCATCATGACCAAATAATCAAACCTGAGAAGTCTGGCCACCACTAGGGTTAGTAGCATTCCACTGCAAAGGTGTAAACGTCGTCGTTTGAGACTGTTGGTTAAATCCTGCTCCGCCATTGATCTCCTTTACATCTCTTGTCCATTCCAATCTCTCAGGCATCTCCGGAACCATAATCCCTTCTCCTGCTTCTCCTTCTCCATCTCCATCGCAGTCTCCTTCACGGTCACAGTCACGGTCACGATCACGATCACCTTCATCGTCACCACCACCAACAACACCATTCCTGAGCAACTCCTCAAGCTGTTTACACAACACTTGCTTATACCTCCCACAGCTAGATCCACGTTTCTTAAACATCGTATCACTAGGAACCATCAATTCCTGTAAAACATTAGATCCAGAAACCCACGAATCCAATTGCATCCCAAAATTCTCCATCATCATCATCATCGGAACTTGGTTCTCTTCTTCTTCTTTCCTCCCTTCCAAATCGAGTCCCCATAACGCCGCAAGCTCCAAACCCGATGGACAACCGGAGAATCCTTCGACGGCGGATCGAACATGAGCATCGGAAACAGAGCAGCTTCCGTGAACATCCCAGTCACACTCCTGACACAAAACGAGATTATCGGTGAAGCACCGAACGGAGACTGGCTCGTTACCGCAATTATCGCAGATCTGAGATCGCACGTGCTTCCTCGATAGAAGATTCGCCGTGTGCACGTGCTGATCACATGGCAAACACAGCTTCGCCGCATCGGCCCTACAAAACAGAACCGCCGTGCGCTCGCCGCAGAAATCGCACGGAACTCTCTCGGAGCTACCCATAACTCCTCACAAACCTTAAAATCTCTCTCTCAGTTGAAATTTTTTCGAAACGAGATCGGAATTTATGATCAGAGATTATGGACGGTTGAGATTATTGATCAACATGACAAATCCATTTCTCACGTCTTTCATTTGGGGACTTTGTCAAACTTATCTGCACAAATCTTTTAGAGTAAAGAAGACAAAGCAAAAAAAAAAAACTGTATTCTCAGTTAAATGTATCTCTAATTATTGGCTATACAGTAGGGTTTTGGGATTTATTACTCTGTGTTGCGATGTATGGAACTCAAGTGTATGAATGGACTGTTGAGATCTGACGGCGTTAACTTTGTGATGAAGGAATCGCCATTATCAGACGGTGAAGCTTACGTTGAGGTACTGTAGATGACAGAGAAGCTCTATGAAAATATCTTATCTGGTTTTTTATCTTATAAAGGGAAAGTTAGATCAAAGCACATGACTTTTATAAAACGAACTCTTTCCGTAAATAGCAATTAACTTTTTGCGAAATTCCGTTCATTTTTAAATCAATCTAGTCACGGCTTTATAAATCTTTTTCTTTTTACAAACATTTCAGCATACTAATGTACTAATTAGCTACAATGCTTAGCATATGTATATGTTCAGTGAATTATAAACCGATAAACACGGGTTCAATGAAAGATATTTTTTCTCAAAAAGAAGATAATAACATCTTCTTCTGTAGGACCGGTTTTTGACAAAAGACGTGCAAAAATCTTAAGATATTTTATCTGTCTAGTGCTATTACGTCGAACATCTTAGAATTCCAATATATCCAATCTAAACATAAAAGCCCATTAGACCCAAAATCAAATAACTATAAAGAAAAAACTCAGAAATGGGCTTGGGCCCATAATGGAAGAGGGAAGCTTGACGAGTGGTCGGTGATAGATCTCCCTTGATAATTTCTTCCGGTGTCTGTTCTGTTTGCTTCCTAGCTTTCCAGAGGGAACGAGAATCTGAATCGAGAACTTGGTTTCATTGGTCTTGCGATTCAATTCAAGTTGGTGGTTTATTCCGGTATAGGGATTTCGTATATAATTAGGACCGGAGTGATACCCGGCTGAGAAACGTCTTGTGAGGAAGAAAAAAACCCTAAATCTCCATGGATAAGGAGAGGTATTCCAAGAGCCACCGGGACGATCGTGATCGAGATTCGAGTCCTGACCATTCTCCACAACGTGAAGGTGGACGCCGTCGTGAGCGCGATGGTGATTCGAAGCGTCGTGATTCAGATCACTACCGTTCATCGAGGCGTGACGATAGGGAGGATGAGAGAGACAGAGCTAAGGATAGAGCTCGGGACAGAGGCGAGAGAGAAGGGAGTAGAGATAGGGAAAAGCATCATGAGAGGTCTCACGAGGGTAGTAGAGAGAAGGAAGCTAGGAGTAAGAGGAAAGAGAGAGAGGAAGAGAATGGAGCTAGGGAAGGGAAGAAGAAATCTAGGTTTTCTGATGGAAGTGGTGAGAGGAAGAGCAGGTTTGAGGATGTGGCTATTGAAGCTGAGAACAAGAATGCTCAAGTAGCTGAGGGTTCTGGGGCTATGAATTCAACCAGTGGCGTTTCGATTGTGAGTTCTTCTGACTTTTCCTGAATCTACTTAGTTGCAACTGTTTGTGATTCCTAAACATAGTTTTGTTTGCTACTTGTGCTTTCTTCAAGATAACCTCTAGTCTTCTTTTCTAGCTCAGCTTCAATAGGTTTGTTGTTGGTTGCATTCAGATCTTTTCATATATGTGGATGGTGTTTGAATTGCTAATATATCCTTGTCTCTGTGCAGGGCGCTTCTTTGAATAGATCTATGGCATTGGAAACTTCTCTGGCCCCTAGTCAAACCCTGCTCACTAAGGTATCTTCGATAAATACAACGGATGAAAATAAGGGAGTTAGTATTGTCAGGTCTCATGAGGTTCCTGGAAAATCTAGTACAGATGGAAGAACATCATCAACAGCTGGGAATAGTAGTGCAAATTTTTCCCGTGATGCAATAGCGAAAGCTAAGATACTAGTAGAGAAACAAAAGGAATTGGCGGTCAAAATGAAGAGGCTTCCTTTGGTAAGATCTGCAGATATTTTGGACATGTATATTCATACTAGTTGTGGAAAATTGTATTTGATAAATTGCTTTTTTTTTCTTCTCTTTGCAGCTGAACAAGGCTATTAAGTCAACTTCAGAAAGTAGTCCACATACCAGAGTGCCATCATCGACTACCACTCCTACTGTTTCTGCAGGAACATCTTCTGCTGCAGCACTGCCGCATACTGACGTTTTGAGTATTCACAACATTGAAGCTGTTAAGCGAGCTCAGGAGCTGGCAGCTCAGATGGGATTTCGTCGGGATCCTGATTTTGCTCCCGCTATCAACCTATTTCCAGGGCAGGCATTCGACACGGCTGTTGCACAGAAACCAACCAAGGCCCCTGTGCTGCGCGTAGATGCACTTGGAAGGGAGATAGATGAGGATGGAAATGTGATTAGTGTGACTAAACCAAGCAACCTTAGTACATTGAAGGTCAGAAAAACTAATAAAAATGTCCAAGTTTATTTTTTTCTTTTCATGATAGAGCTTTTAATGTACTTGTATATTTGCAGGTTAACATCAACAAACAGAAGAAAGATGCTTTTCAGATTCTTAAACCTACTCTGGAAGTGGATCCAGAAGAAAACCCCCATTTTGATCCAAGGATGGGTATTGATAAAAACAAGATTTTGAGACCTAAACGAATGAGTTTCCAGTTTGTTGAGGAAGGGAAATGGACAAGAGATGCTGAGAATTTGAAGTTAAAGGTATGCATTGTCTTTTCTATGGATTTTATTTAACCATATTCCTTCCTGGTGGTCTGTACAGATGTCTCAGTTTGTGTATTGTCATCTTTTCTTTATAGAGTCAATTTGGTGAAGCGAAAGCAAGAGAGCTGAAAGTGAAGCAAGCACATCTGGCAAAGGCAAAGGATGATATAAATCCGAATTTGATAGAGGTATCCGAACGTGTCCCGAGAAAAGAGAAGCCCAAGGAGTCAATTCCAGATGTTGAGTGGTGGTATGTAATTTTTCTCACCTTACCCTTTATGTTAATACTGAGTTGTTTTGTTTCAAATATTCATCTGATTTGACATTTGCATGGCATAACCTTGAGGAAAACAAGTCATCCTACACTTATCAAACTAAACTTGTAACATTTGGGGTATTGGATGAAAATGATAATAAATCACCATAACAATAACTTCAGTTAGCTCTGTTCTTGTTCCCGTTGGTTTAGGGTCATTTGTTTCTTTTTTGAATTATTCTCTCATTTCTTTTACGTGAGATATGTATAAGTAACAGTGCAATTCTTGATTTTTGAGTGCTGGCATATGTGCTCCGTAATTTTCTGCATATTGCTTCTGAAGATTCAATGCTTTAATAGTGTGATTACTAGTAGAATATGGTAACAATGAATCAAGACTTATTATTGTGAACTACTTAGTGCCTTTGTGCTGCTGTTTTGGTCTCTTTTTGTGTATATGTTTATGACGGGTCTTCTTAGTTAATCGTTATTTTATGTTCCAGGGATGCAAATGTCCTCGTTGATGGCGGATATGGCGACATAGCTAAGGGCACCATTAGTGAAAGCAATCTGAAGGTAGAAAAATTGACTCACTATGTTGAGCATCCTCGGCCTATAGAGCCACCTGCAGAGGCAGCACCTCCACCACCCCAGCCTCTTAAACTGACAAAGAAGGAACAGAAGAAACTTCGAACCCAGAGGCGTCTAGCAAAAGAAAAGGAGAAGCAGGAGATGATCAGACAAGGGTTGCTTGAACCACCGAAATCAAAGGTGAAGATGAGCAACCTAATGAAGGTTCTTGGGTCTGAAGCAACTCAAGATCCAACGAAGCTTGAAAAAGAGATCCGCACAGCAGCTGCTGAGCGTGAACAGGCTCACACAGACAGGAACGCTGCCCGGAAGCTAACTCCTGCAGAGAAACGTGAGAAGAAAGAGAGGAAGCTTTTCGATGATCCAACAACGGTTGAGACAATTGTGTCAGTGTACAAGGTCAACAAGCTATCGCACCCTAAAACAAGATTCAAAGTGGAGATGAATGCAAGACAGAACAAGTTAACAGGGTGTAGTGTGATGACAGACGGAATGAGCGTGGTTGTAGTCGAGGGTAAAAGCAAGGCGATAAAGAGATACGGGAAGGTGATGCTGAGGCGAATAAACTGGGAAGAGTCAGAGAAGAAAGAAGGCGAGGAAGACATGGAAGAAGATGGAGAAGAAGAGAATGGTGGAAACCAGTGCTGGTTGGTTTGGCAAGGAAGTGTTGGGAAACCGAGTTTTCATAGGTTCCATGTACAAGAGTGCTTGACCGACTCAGCTGCCAAGAAAGTATTCACAGATGCTGGTGTTGCTCACTACTGGGACCTCGCTGTCAATTACACAGATGACTAAATCCTCTTCCTCTTGATAACAATCATCATCACCTTCAAATGCTTTAACTATTAGACATGTTTTGCGGTTCTTTGAACATATTCTTATCTTGTTCTGTTGTCGGTATTTCAGTTTATTGGAACAAGAATTATCTGTTTTGTAAGAGTTCACTGTTAAGGTTGATGATGCCCAAAGAACCATTTACTAAGTTGTAGAGTAGTTACATCCACGAAGACGTTCAAATTGAAATGATATATACTAATTAACTTTGATTATGACTTAAATAGATGTAGCGAATATTGCATTAAGCTTATAGAAAAGTGAAAACTATAAATATGATTATGTACTGTGTGACAGGGATATGAGCCGCGCGTGTAAAAGTTGGTCATATGTAAGAAGAAGAGAGTACAGAGACGTGCGACAAAATGCGAGCCTGAGTGCTCAATATGTACCTGACAGCTACACGTCTACTCCAGCTTTCTCTTTACCCAACAATCCCACCAACATGGCGCGTGACCCAGGGCTCTGTTCGCAATCACGAAACTACCCTTTCTACTCTTTTTTTTTTGTTTCCTTAATTAAAAGAGTCGTCCCTTCGTTTTTGTTTTTCTATCTTCAATAATTATCTTTTGTTGTTCCTCTTCTCCTCTGCTTTTGGAAGCATTTCTAGATGGCGACGGTAACAGAATATCTAGAGAGATCAATGCAGAATTGTTCACTGAGTAACCGGAGAAGGAGTGTCGGAGATGAGCTTGGTATGACTGATGAACATATCCCGCTCTCAGATACATTCTTGGACCTCAATTCTCATATCTCTTTTCCTTCTCATTTGGAAAAATGTCTTGATCTCAAGGTAAAGGAACATATACCAAACTAGATCCCTTCTTCTTCTTCTTCTTCTTTTTTTCTTGGTTATATATTCTATAGAAACTATGAACTTGTGTCGTTCTCGTATTGAGGGAACAATGCCTATAACCTTTTTTTTTTAACTTATAATTTTGATTTTGATTCCTTTTTTTGCATTTATTGCTACAAACATACATACATATAGACACCGAGAGATGAAACTTTACTTGTGGAGATTATTAGGCTATTCGCTTTAGCATCAAGGGAGTTTTTTGTACTTTTTGGATTGAAATCTTGAGGTGTGTTTATGTTTTAGACAGGAGAGATTTACTATAGAAACTATAACGGAATGAAAGTGAAGGAAGATCCAAGGAAATCGAACAATGCAGATCAATTCAGTGGAGAATCATATGGAAGTGTGTTTTCAGAAGAAGATAATTCGTATTATGAAACTGAAGAGTCTTCAACAGAGTCGTCTCCTTCATCAAGAGAGAATCGCAAAGAAGAAGCAGAAGTTCTTGTGGTAGCTGGTTGCAAAGCTTGTTTCATGTATTTCATGGTTCCTAAACTCTTAGAGAGTTGTCCCAAATGTGCATCTCAGCTTCTCCACTTTGATCAGCCTCACTGTGCTTCTCCTTGAACATCTCTTTCTTTGTCTTTTTGTTTTTGTTTTTCTCATTCTCATTCTCATTTTCATTTTCTTGTCATAGATTTGTTGGTTTGCTTTTATTTCTTCTTGTTACTTACTTTTTATTTAATCTCTTAAATCGTTTTATGTATTAAATGGGTGGTCGTGTTGTGTATGATTTGCGTTAACACGAGGTTTAATTGATGGTAATGTTACAACACATATTAGACTTCAAATGGTGATAGCTGTATGAATCAATGTGGTTTATAGTGACTTAGTGTGGAATAAACGAACAAATGTGGTTGCTTGTTTTTATGGGATTTAGAGATTTGTGAGATTGGTAATGGAGAGGATGTAATGTTTGGGACAAATGTTGTATTGAAGTTGGTCAATGAAGAGAAGAGCCCTTAGGACTCGCGCGCTGCGTGGAAAGAAAGAAAATATGAAAAAAGCATAATGATTGCACCATGTGATTTACCACATTTTCTGTTCCTTTTGTTTCCCATTTTAATTTGTGAATTAAAGTGTTCCCTGAGTCTAGTTTTGACCAAAATATAAAAAAATGACTATACAACAATTAGAATCGAACCATATAATTGAATGACATTTTCCCCTACTTAATCATTTTTTTTTGTTATCTTTCTTTTATATAAAAGTAGAATGGGAACTCGTACCGGTCACCAAAGAAGAGGTGTTAGAACAAAGGAGTTAGTTCTTTTGTGTCCTGGGTTCAAACCCTCTTTGGTACAGAAAAACATTTTTTAAATAGGAATTGACTAAATGTTGGATGGGGATATCGAAAAAGATTATGGACCAAACGATTAGAACTCCTGCGATTTATAAAAAAAAAAAAAAAAAACGTCGTAGCAGTCACACAGCTCACATCAAATTAAACCGTATTTACTGTACTATCAATTTTATATTAAGTAAGCAATCAGCAAAGAATAATCATCAAATATGACTAATGAGGCTTGACACTGTCACATTAAATGTCTATGATAAAAAGTCAACTTATGAGCTAATTTCAACTCTCAGAGATATGTGTAATGTGTATAAAAGTATTGATAAAATATCTAAGTATATTTATTAGTTTTTTTTGTTAAAAGTATATATTAACGTTTGTTTTGTTAATCGGTTTGTTCGGTTCGGTTCGGAATAAACCGAACAAATCGATTTCGGACACCGACCAAAATCAACCAACAAACCGATCGGATTGAATTCAAAAATGGAATCGGATCTCGGTTCGGTTCGGTTCGAAACCCAACATCCGATTAAAATACCGATTAAATTTCCCTTAACCAGCTTTCTAATTTCTAAATCAAAAGTTCTAAACCCAAACCAAACATCATATCTCATTTCGACACAATCTCATTTTCTTCTCAGCTCTCATTTTCGACACCCAACACGACGAAACCGTGTTCTTCAGCCGTGGATCCAATCTTCACAAATTCTCCTAAATTTCTTTTGATTCGACACGAGAATAGGCAAGTCGAATCTCTTCTCCATTTGGATCTCAATATCTCTGCATCGTTTCTTAGTTCTAATCCTAATCGAAAATTTCATTTTTTAAAATTTGGGGGTTTTGAAAACTAATTTGATTTAGGAGTTTTCTATGTCGTATTTAACGAAGATTAGCTATTAATTTCTAGTTTTCATGGTTTGATTTTGTTAATTTTCATTCCCGAAATTGAAACCCTAATCCAAAATTTTCGATTTGGGGGTTTTGAAAACTAATTTGTTTTAGGGGTTTTCTATGTCGTATTTAACGAAGATTAGCTATTGATTTCTAGTTTTCATGGTTTGATTTTGTTAATTTTCATTCCCGAAATTGAAATCCTAATCCAAAATTTTCGATTTGGGGGTTTTGAAAACTAATTTTTTTTAGGGGTTTTCTATGTCATATTTAACGAAGATTAGTTATTAATTTCTAGTTTTCATGGTTTGATTTTGTTAATTTTAATTCTCGAAATTGAAACCCTAATCCAAAATTTTTGATTTTCAGTTTGAGGGTTTTTCAATTCTAATTACTTATGTGGGTTAGAAATATGTTATTTAACACGGATTAGGTTTTAGTTTCATGTTTCTGTGAGTAGATTTTTACGAATTTTAAATTGTAACTTGAAACCCTACTCGAAAATTTAGAAATTTCGAAAAGGAGTTTTGAATTCTAATTACGTAGTATGGTTTTAGATGTTTAGTAATTAGTATGCTTGATTTAACATGTATTTGATTTTTTAAAACCTTAGTATAACTCTGATTATTTTTCAAGTACTAATCAGATTGACTTTTTTTATTTGTAGATGGCTTCTTCTCCAGGCAGAGGTGAACCAGAACCTGATATTGACTCATCTGTTCAGCTTGGAAGCAAGAGGAAGACACGACCAACTGATGCTGCTCTGCCACCGAAGCGTAAAAAGATCTATCCGAAACGAGCTAAGTGTTGGAAGCATTTCATTCAAAGGGCAGATGATCCAAGTAAGTCTAATTGTAAGCATTGTGGTCATGAGATAGGTTGTGACTCTAAGTCATCTGGAACAAGTGCGATGAATGGCCACCTTAGTAGATGTAAGTTGGCTTTAGATTATGAGGGTAGAGAGAAACAGAAGATATTGGCTGGTGATAGTAGTGGCAAGATGAAGCTTGTTTTGTATGATCCTGATCGGTTTAGGAAATCAGTTAACAGGTTAGTTGTAGTCAATGAGTTGTCTTTCTCATTTGTTGAATCAGACGGGTGGAAAGAGTTTTGTTTTGATATGTTGCCTATGTACAAGACATTCTCTAGAAGAACATGTACTAGGGATATAGCTACAATGTATCTGGAAGAGAAGGCAGCATTGAAAGAGTTGTTTGGAGTTGAGAAGA
This sequence comes from Cardamine occulta, assembly GCA_028015245.1. Lineage (NCBI taxonomy): Eukaryota > Viridiplantae > Streptophyta > Magnoliopsida > Brassicales > Brassicaceae > Cardamine > Cardamine occulta. The sequence continues at coordinate 10,481,951 of CM051363.1, forward strand.
AAAATGTTTCTCTCACCACAGATATATGGGTGTCGCCCACGACTTCCTACAATTACATGGTGGTGACAGGGCACTGGATTGATGAGGAATGGGAAATGCAGAAAAGGATCCCCTCCTTTAAGGTCATCACTTATCATAAAGGAGATACTATAGCAGGCCAGCTGATTGAGTGTGTAGAGGAGTGGGGTATTGAGAAGGTTTTCAGCATTACGGTTGATAATGCAAAGAACAATGACAAGGTTTTGAAGACTTTCATCAATTATCTGCGTGTGAGAGGACCACAAGCCTTAGTTCTAAATGGAGATCTACTTCATATGCGTTGTTGTGCTCACATTCTCAACCTTATTGTGGGAGATGGTCTAAAAAAAGCTAAGTCTAGTATAGTTGCTATTAGGAATGCATTTAAGTATGTTAGGTCTTCTTTCACAAGGCTGATGTCTTTCCAGTTGCGGTGTGATACAAGTAAGATCACTAGAGGTAGCTTACCTTTAGACTGTGTAACTAGATGGAATTCAACCTACCTAATGTTGACTGCTGCTATTAAACATAGAGCTGCTTTTGAAAATATGTTGAGTGAAGACAAGCTCTACTGTGATTACTTCTTGGAGGAAGATGAGACGTCAAAGGTGAAACGATTTGGTCCACCAGAAGCTACTAGTTGGGAAGAAGTAGAGAGGTTAGTGAAGTTTCTAAAAATATTTTACCAGATTACATTAACATTCTCAGCTTCTCAATCAGTAACTTCTACACTTTGTTTCAATGAGATTGTCAACATAGAAAGAAATCTTATCTCCAAGTGTGGCAACAACAACGAAGGGGTAAGAGCTCAAGCAAGGATAATGAGGGATAAGTTTGAGAAGTACTGGGATGGATTTGATAATATGAATCATCTTGTGACTATTGCTAGTGTCTTCGATCCCAGGAACAAGCTTCAGTTTGCTTCTCTTTGCTATGATCAACTTTATGGAAAAGGTACAATAAAGAGTAGGCAACATTATAGTAACCTTTGCAATATTATGAAGAAGCTTTATGATCAGTATAGTCTTAGGCTAACAAAACCGTGTGAGATTGTCTTCGCTTCAGCCGATTGTGATCTTAGAGTTATCGACGATGAAGATGGTTGTGAAAGGATGGATTCAATATACAACAAGCTAACCAGCATAAGGAGTACTGAAGATATCTTTAGTGAGTTAGACATCTATTTGGCGAGAAAAAGCGAGATCCGAGCAGACAACAGTTTGAGTATGCCTTATAATGTTCTATCATGGTGGAAGAAAAACACGTCCAAGTTTCCTACCTTATCAGAAATGGCTAGAGATGTTCTAGCAATTCAAGTATCTTCAGTAGCTTCAGAGTCTGCATTTAGTACTAGTGGCCGAGTGTTGGATCCTTATAGGAGCTCTCTAACTTCTTATATGGTGGAGGTTTTGATTTGCACACAACAGTGGTTGCGATGTGCCTATAAATCTCAAGTCGAAGTTGCTAACTTGGTCCAAATATTAGAAGAAGTTGAGTTCCTTGAATCACTAGGTAAATAATAAGTAATATAACTTTATGTGTCTTTGTTTTCTTCTCTTGGATCTGTTGGTAACTTGCTGTATCTTTGTCTATGTTTTTGTAGATTCTCGGAATTCAATGGTAACCCTTCACTGATTCTTGTTCGTAGAGAAGGTAACTATGTTCTCCTTTGTTTAGTACTTTAGTTTAATTTCAGAATTTCCTTGTTTAGTCAATGTTTAATAGTTTATACATGTGTTTATTTTGACAAGTTGATGTCTGATGGTATTGTTTTTTAACTTTTTTTCCTGGATCCAGCCTTCACAGAGCTGCTGCTATTTTGTCTTTTTTGGGTGCGGATTACAGCGTGTAATAGACCTAACTCTACCATTAGGTGCTTGGGGAGGCTTACAAACTATTAATCTAACCATTTACCATCTTTGTTTTGTATTTTGTAATGAATACTTGTTGTGGGGTTTCAAACTACAAGTATTCATTACAAGTATCAATCCTTTTGTGTATTTCAATCCTTTTTGTGTATGTATTTGGTTAGGTGTTACTCCTGGTTAGTTAAAGATCAATATTTTGGTTCATTTATGCTTGTAATCGGGTTAAAAAAACCGAACTAATGTAAATGACAGATTTTTTCGGAACTGTTTAAATTAGCTAAAACCGAACCGAATAATAGGTAAACTGAACCGAATAAACCGAATTTTTTTCGGGTCTATTTCGGATCAAATACACCATTCCGATTAAACCGGATAACCGATTATACCGAACCGAAAAACCTGTTTAAACCGATTGCCCAGGCCTAGTTTTAAGTACATAGGGTGATATTAGTAGAATGGATTGTATTGGACATGCGGATTAAACAGAACAAGAAGAATAATTGTAGTTATTGTGGAACATAAGAAGTAAACATAATAAATGCAGTTGGTACATATTAGCGAGGTGAAACAAAATGTTTGTATGATGAAAAACATAATAATTGTTGCGAAAACACTATTTGAAAATCATTTAGAATACAAATTTTAGATAATATAGCTGACAAAAATTTACATGATGGTAACTAATTGATAAATAATGGTATTAAATGTTACAAGTAACAATTTTATTTTATTGACTAGCTAGTGCAAAAATATTTATTTGATCATCTAAGAATCTATGGAAAATAATTATTATTATGAATCCATAAAACTTTAGTTGGAAAATCCGTTATCTATGACAATGAATATATACTCATATATATATCCAGTAATACACAAATAAGTTTAAACACTGTAAGAAAGAAAATAAAATGTTGTCACTTGAACGATTATGATCATAAACATGATCCGATCTTATGCTCTAGCAACTATCACTCCTCATTTGTACTTTCAAGCTCATATTTGGTTATGAGAATGGAACACATAGCTAGTTCTGAATTTAGTTTTTCAAACAACATCTTACGTGGCGAATGAGACAGAGGCACTCTATGGTTTAGTGGTTATAAAGGTCGAACTACTAATCTTGGTCGTAGATTTTCTCAACAAGACAAAAAAGCCTACATCTTAGCTGAAACAACTTTGGGCAACAAAACTATCAAGGTTTCAACGAACCTTGTCAAATCTATGGGCGAGAGTTGTTCATGCAGTTTTCAAATGTTAGAGTCGCTTTGACAACACTTATATGTACCGGACGGAACTGAGTTTTGCGGATTTCAAGCCAGATTAGGCCGGATTGCCCAATTGACATGTGTATTATAAAGTTTTAATATTTTGGTTTATTTATAGCGACGTTTGTTTAAAACAGAAAAAGTATATATTGTCAAAATATTTTAGGGATGACTTTTGTAAATTTACGAAATAGTTTTTTTTTCACCTTATTTTTCCCTTCGGTTGAATTTTAAAACTGATTATTTAGCCATTTATCCAGAATACATATTTGTTATTTCTCCATTTGGGAACTATACTTTTTCTGATTAAACAACGGAGACCATATAAAAAAAACAAGAAGTTTGATACAATAAGAACTTATATATTAACATTTTCTTATATTATTATAAACTTATTGTTTGGGAATTATCAAGAAGTTTGATACTAAAGTATATACAAAATTAAATGATTTCTCTTTTAACCGTCAAAATTCGAACTCGCCACCTAGAAAAAACAAAACAAAAAAACTCTTTCTCTATAACTCTGTTTTTGTCTATTTCTTGTCTATCACTATACTACTGATATAAACCAAAAGCTTTACATATAATAGTTCTTCGAAGGTAAAAAAGTGCACCGAGCAGCAAACGACTTCACAATTATAGACAATTTATGTAAAAGATGCAGTGGTACAACAACAAAGTAAAAGAAACATTGTAAAAACAATCGAAGTAAAAGAGTAAATGTATATATTTGAGTAAAAATATAAAAAGAATCGGGTGGGGGTCACATGGAGTTCAGAGAAAGAGCAGAAGAGTCCCCACGTCGTCTGTGGTTTGGGTCCTCGGGCTGTGGGGATACCAAACACCATCATGCATGCCCAACTCTCTTTTTCATTATTTATTCCTTTCTTTTTTGGGTTTTTGTTTACCATTTTAGGGTTTTCTTTTGTATATTCATGTCGTCCCATCGAGTATATAAACTACATTTTTCCCGTATTCAAATAAAAAAGAATACATGCTTTACCAATTTCTAGTCCTACTTTATTTCCCTTACATGATTTCTTTATTATTAGCCTTTCATTCTCTCTTCACGCTCCCTTTTATGGTTTCCTTTTAGTTTGATTCAACTTCCCATCATGCATGTATACATATTATATTCTATGAAAATTTCCAAGTAATCTATCTTATTATTGACATTTTGACAGATATTGTCATCATATTCCTCTCCACTCTCTGCCCATTCCACTTGCCTCATTTCTAATCTAAAGGTTGTATTTTATTATTTAATCAACTCACTCATGCACCCTTTCTCTATATGTGCATAAATGTAATTAAGTGCAACTCAAGTACCTCATTTTCCTACATATATTATATTAAAATTTTCTTACAAAAATAAACAAGATTCACGTACCTTTGTTTTACACATTACTAATAGTAATATATATTAAAACCATAAAATGCATTTAGTATAAATTGATCATTGATTTAATAAATAGAATTAACACTTAACGACAAACACTTATTGAAGATATTAAAAATATTTAACCAATTAACAATTAACAATTAACAGTGATTTATTTTAACCTCCGTGACCAAAATACTTTCACATACCAAAAAATTAGTTATGAATACTAAACACTAACAAGCATAACATCCATTAGCCTCGATATTCACAAATTCTTTTACTAAGGTTGATACACATGATTAACTTATGATGTTATTTCGTGAGACTTTAATGAAAAGATAAAGTTGTAAGAATGTTGACATATTGAGAAAATGAGTGATTTTTATAGAAAACAAAAAGGAGAGTGCAATGATCGTAATTGAAGATTAATTAGTTGACGATCATTACAAAAAATGGAGTTTAGCATATATATGGTCCTTTTACATATATTCAGCATGGTTTTAATTTTACTCCATGAACTTCTGTGCATTAAAAGTGAACCAGTAACAAGTGCTTTATTACTTTTAGAGTAAACTTTGTAAAAAGGTTTGCATGGTTTTTATTGTGTTTTGATTGAGAAATTACTTTTAGATGACCTCTATTGGATAGTATAAGACATTGTTTGAAAATAGTACGGAAATTTTGTTTTAATTAACATAAATTATGGTCTAAACATATTGTTTTCCTCAATAATTCAACTCATGGACCATCCTTAAATTGTTTTCCTTATACCAAAAAAAAATATATATATAAAGAGAAAACCAACTTCGAAGAGATAATTATACTATAGCTAACTACAGCTAGAAAATATCCCAAAGTTTCCATAAAAAGCCACCCAATTAGGGCTAAAAATAAACTTTTTAAGGATATTAATAATAAAAATTTCCTTTAAAACAAATTAATAACTTTGGCTGTCAATTTTTTTTGTCCTCGGAAGGAACATGGCCTTAAAAAGCGATTAGCTGGATCGATCACACCCCATTTCATCCTTTTCCTCGCATAGGCATACCTTTCGTCCTTTTAAAGTCAATAAAACCCAAATAAACTTTTACAGAAACATTTAATATTGTTTATTCATTTTGAGTAAGAAAAAGAAAAAGTGTAGTACTACCATTATATAAACTTTTACATTACGTATATATGATCTCTACGTACATGAATTTTTTTTCATAATTTCAGATATTTTTATTGAATTAAAATCTGACAGACACAGAGACCATCACACACCTCTCTCTCTTTCTTACATTCCCACAAGCTTCCAAACAAAGAGAATTTATGGAAAGTACGATTTGCAAAGGAATAATTCTCTTCCTCGTCCTCTCTCACTCACAACCCTACGCATAAATATATATGTATATATATATATAATAATTGAAAAAAGTATCTATTAAATTATCAAATTAAAAATAAAAATAAATAAATAAACAAAACCCTTATCTTCTTCATGAGAATCATTTCCTCTCCACAAAACCATGCCTTCTCTAAGCCCTCTTTCTCACTTTTCAGTAATCTCTCTAATATATAGCTCATGCTGAGATCATATGACCAATATGGTTCCTATTGAATCCTAACCGCTTTTTGGCGTTTTCTGCGGTTTCACGGACGCGATTATGATGAGAGAAACAACAATAAACAATCAAGATTCTAGTGGAGATCACATATGCTCCGTCTCCGATCCAACAGCAACTTCTACTAATTACTATAACACCTCTTCTTCTCCGGTGAAAGACGACGGAGCCGCCGCAAAGAACGACGTTCTTTGTTGTACTAACATAGAAGATAAAGACAAATCTTGGCTACGCTTAGGTATAGGCCCTGAGGAGAATAACAACAACAACAACACGGCGTCGTATAAGCTCCAACGTTGTTATAGCAAAAACGCAAGTGGAAGAGATAAGTCATTAGAGCTAAGCTTGTTCTCCTCATCTTCAACTGTGGCAGGAGTGGTTAGTAGTAGTCTTGATCATCAACCGGCGCAGCCGCCATGTCCTCATGATCAGTTCTTGACGATGCGTGGACCGTCGTTGGTTTATAATCACCAATTAATTCGGTCTCAAACGTTGTTAAATCGTGGCTTCTCGTTTCCATCTTCAAAGCCGTGGATACCTCAATATACGGCGCCGTTTATTAGACCGTCATCATTGAGTGACCGTGACGTCACTAATAATAATAGTGTTACAAGGAGTTGTTGTGTGGAGGAGGGAGGAGCTGGACCAAGCTCCGAGTTTAGGGTTATTGATCCTCCAAAAAGACCACATTCTGGTCTTTGGTTTCTTCTTCAAGCTTCACAGTTTCAGTAATTATTTTTTCTTAAATCCTTTCTTAGTTTGATTTTTCAATCCTTATATATTTTGTAACATTGGATTTGCGAACGCAGGGAAAAGGAACCGTTCTTGCCTCAAGTAAACAAAAGCTACTTGAGAATCAAGTAAGTTTAAAATTTGTCTCGTGCGTTATTATAAAATTTATATGTTTAGTGAAGTCACTTATAACGATTATTTCTGTTGTATTTGCATGGTTAAGGGATGGTAGAATCACAGTTAGATTGCTAATTAAGTACCTTATGAAGAAGCTTCAATTGGATAACGAATCTGAGGTAAATATCTAAACTCACACTCTTCTACACATATATGATAGTTAATCTTCCAAGTTTTGGGGCTACGAAATGAAAATGACATTGGAACTAAATCGCCAACTTATTAGGTCACAAGTCTGATGTCATGGTGTCGTAATGTAATTTAGTTCAGTTAATTCTTAGCTAGAGATATATATATTCAAATTATAGTAATACAGTTGAGTGAAACCACTTTCTGAATCTTGAGAGCTACATGCCATCCTTAATTAGGTGCAAATCTAATTAATACTCATGAATAACCTAGGGTTCAATTAATCAATTTCAAACGAATTAATTCATGATTTTTTTTTTGCTTAATGGTTCATCAAATGACTATTTTCTAAGCAACACTCTAATTAGAATTGATCACCCAAAAATGTGTCTATCGCATTTGAAAAAAATAAAATAAATAAATAATATTTAGATTGATCATTTCTCGAATTGAAGTACCCACACCACCTTATCAATAATTATTATCATTATTGTTATCGTTATTATAAATTCTCATAAGAAACTGGAAAACGAGAGAGGGGCTATAACTAGCCATTTCATTTGTTTTAGGCCATGAAGCCATATAGTTTATATTACTATAATATGCTAATACGAAAAGAAAAGAAAAAACAAGTCTGAGTCCATCAGGCATGCTTGCTTTGAGAATAGTATGAACCAGAAAAGAAAGGATATCTTAATCCAACCTCGAAAAGCTTACATGCGTAAGTGTGTTAGATGCTCTCGTTAATCAGAGTTTACAATAATCTAATTAAAGTATATTGCATGTTCCCCTCGACTCTCGATAGGCTCACAAATACATGTTCATGCTATATGTGAACTCTTGTGCCCTACAGGAATCAACTGCACGTAAGTATATAACTTTCAGAAAAGCGACCGTATATAAACATTAGGAGGTGAAAAAACATTTTTGACTTTACCATGATTGGATATAAACGACTAACACTTCCTAAACAGTTGTTGTATATATATATAAAAAAAAAAATCAACGTATGTAAGTACATTATAAACATCCTTTTATCCTTTTAGACGTCTGATAAACGGCTATATCGTTCTAAAATCGTAGTTGTGTTCGTAGATGTCGTCTTCTTTGTCGAGTTAGCGATGCCGATCAATTTCTACTGATTAAGCATACTTAATTAGTATAGCTTTTTAATTTGACAACTAAAAATCTTGAAATTAATTATCTAGTATGGGTAGTTGAATTTAAAAATTAACATGACATGTGTGTTATTTTATAAGAATCAATAATAAGAAGTTTGATTTCAAACAAAAAGAATGACAATATATACATAACCGTGAAAAAATATGGAAGAATATATTCTCATGTTTTTGCTGATTTTCTTGAGAATATATCGTTAGAAGAATATGTTGATATTTGGTCCGACTAAATGCAATGTGAGTATAACATTGTATATCGATACTTTAACTACATAGGTGATATAGGTCCATGATAGAAAAATGGGTGACATGTATATTAAATTCTTTATTCAAATAATTATTTGATGGAAAACGTGATTTGAAAGCATTGATGCATGCATGGCTAAGTTTGTCTTTTCCGCTGAGCCAAAACAATGTCTTCCTCACTCACAGAAGCATATTAAAGTTTCCCTAATTAATCTTTGGATACTTTTCCTAGTCAGTTAATTAGTTGATACTCCATTTAAAAGTCAATCACTCAATCCAATCGGAATTTAAGAGTTTGATCTGAAAATTTTCTAATTTTGTGATGATAATTTTGTGTTAGTATTTCTTTATCAGGAATCTTTTCTTTTTTTGGGTATACACCCTCTTATAGATTACCTTAAAGATATTTCGTTTAGAAGAGTGGAAAATATTTGTTTAGATCAACTTCTAAAACTTGCAAATAAGTAAAATTTCCTTTTTATTTTAAAGAACATAACAATTAAAGTAAAACAAATTAGAGAAAATAACAATTACAAGTAGAAAAATGTATGGAAAATAAATTTTATTCCTAAAAGATACAATTAAGTTTCGCTTCACTTTGGAGAAAAAAAAACATAAATTTATCTTTTAGGAATCATTTTTTTTTCCGATAACTTATTCACTTTCACTTGACTAATCAAAATGGTAACATGCTTTAGATTCATTTTAACTTTTAGGAAATTGGCTACTCTATGGCTATATACTTACCTTGTTTATTAGGTAAGAGATCTTACAAACACCTAAATCATATATCATTTTAAGCACCTAAAAATTCCATTATGAACCATTGAACCTCTAATAAATGAATTAACTAACATACAGAACTGAAACTTTTTTTTTTCATTTTTTGTGTATGTTAAATTATATTGAACAAAAAAGTTGCACATTTGAAAGAGTATTCAGTATCCCGAATATCTGAAACTTTTACTATGGTGAAACTTTTTCTCTGGATAACAACAGCTATAGTGTAAAGATAGCATTCCTAGAGAAGATGGTGTCTGGCGATGAATAGAAAAGGTAAAGTAACAATAAGTTGATAACTATGTTATTGGCTCTAAAATAGGACATGCCATCTAAATTTTCGTGTGTCGTAACTTACCTTTCGGAATTTTTTTTTTGTTAAAATTTAGATGATATAGAGTCTAAGACACGTGTATAAAATTATTGAATTTTCTTCGGAAAAGAAAGATGCCGTGAGCACTAGGTTTGAAAATAGTTTATATCATTACTAGAAGGAACTCTAATGGATGACAGGGGAATATATACAGGTCCTTGGATAATCCATATATTTTGAATTTTGTATTTGGGAAATTTCATGTTAAAAGTATATAGTGTAATAATATAACTATAATATCTTGACCGTTAAAAACAAAGATCTTCACGGATACTAAAAAATAATATGGTTTTGTAAAATTTAATAATTTGTTTAATAGCTAAATCTAAGTTTAGTGAGGGATTCCATGGTTGAATTTTAAGTGAGGTTCTAACTAATAAAAAAAAAAAGAAAAAAAAAAGCTAAAGAGAAAGGGGTTCTTAAAAAGAGAAATTTAAGATCATCTTCAATGGTTAAGAACCTATGAAAAGTTCTAACAAATCTAAATTATTGTTATAACAAAGTTTACCTTTTTAGAAATAAAATAAAATTTAATTAGATAATATTGTTATATTAAATTATTGTTACCTGGTCTAAGAGTGGTATTGTTGTCGTCACGGTTATGCTTGCTAAGGTCAGCTATTCTCTTATTTTCTCGTCGAATAGCATATACAATTTTTTAATCTCATATATAGATTTTTATTAGGGGGCTTGAAATTAAGTGTAAAATGTCACATCATAATCCCTAGTGCTGCACTTTCATGAATTTTGAAATAACTTGACCATCATATCGATCACCTCACCAACCAATCACGTTCCTACAGTATAACTTAAAACAATTTCTAAAATAAATAAATAAAACACTAGCTTTGACACGCTTGACAGTTCAGCAGCAGAATATTACAAAACTTCATCTGTTTACATAAAAGAAACAGTTACATTTTTTTTGTGAATCTAAACACTAATCTCAAAACCTTGCATGGGATGTCTTATTATTTTTTCTTTATTTTAAATTAGAAAAACTTGAAGCATAATATTCAATTATAATACAAAAATATGAAACAAATAATATACATGAAACATACGAAGGAAAAAGCAAATGTATTGCCGGCGTACATGGAAATATGATTTTGAGGTGCGACCAAAATATAGAATTCTACATTATTTTATTTTATGAAATAAGGAATTCCTTTTGGATTGCTATTTTAAAAGTAGAATAAGATTCTCGAATATAAAAAATTTAGCCTACAAATAGTAGACAATCCTATCGTAGAGCTGATCAGATTTTGATTTATCTTTTATTCAGTGTTAACTTTTTTGAGTTTGAATTTATCATTCCTTTATTTTTATTTTTGGGGGTTCTTTTTTACTTCGTATCTTTGGCGTCAAGTCGAGGAAAAGTAGGGATTTAGGGTAAGGCGTACGTTACATATACTATGGTAAAATCCTCACAACTTCTAACTATGACAACAAAGCCTAAGTTTATCCAATAATAAAAAACCACATAAAATAAAGTTGAGTGGTTACCTCATACCCAATTTCCATCAGTATTTTAAGTTTTTAACCTTTTAGTGTCTCATGTCACACACACGAGCACACATGGAGATTTATGTGATTTTGACTCCTTTTGATTTGCTTGATGGATGCAGATAGAAATAAGATGCCGAGGACAACAGTTATCGCCGATGTTGACGATGCAGCATGTAAGAGATAACATTTGGACTCCAAAATCATCATCTTCCTCTTTCACTTTACTTCGGGACTCATCAACTACTGATCATGTCATGATTTTGCATTATGGTAGGACTGCTTAATCTTATATTTTCTAGTTTGCCGCTAAGTCTAATATTTTTCGATCAGTATATTATGTACTTACGATTTGAGTTTTAATTATATATCCCTCTCTTTTTGTTTGGGTTTTTCTTTAGTTTTGTATTTCCCTCTCTTTTTTCGAAGTTATTATTACGTTTTGTTCTTTCTTGGCACATATTATCCCGTTGTAGGGAAGTGGAGTGTGAACTCAAATGTCGTACGAGCCAACCAAGTTGTCTGGTCACTGACCTATAAGCCCTAGACACGATGTTATTACTTTAGCTTCCTATATCGGTTTGGTTTTGTTATCATAATTACTTTTTTCTGTTTAGAAAAAAAAAATAGATGTGTGTAGCTTTTAGGGTCGTTGGGAAAGTAGGCTATTTTTTTTTGTAACTATTATTTAATGAGATACTAGTATTTTTGGCTTATTCATTAACAAAATAAGACCTTCAAAATATTTTGAACGTTTTTTTTTTTTTTTTGGGTGAAAAACTGTGATGATATTCAAATTTCTAGTAAAGCTTTTATTTTATAAACGAAAAATGAATTTCAGTATAATTTTCTTTAAGTTTAAATAGTTACATATATTTTTTTTGTGTGAAAAACTTACCAAAGTTTTGCAAATTTTGAATGAGTTTAGAAAACACAAACTAGTTACGGTTATATGTTAATTTATGTTTTAACTTACTAAAGTTTTAGCTGTATTTTATTATATGCTTAAATAGTCATATTTTTTTGTTTATATGATATGATCTAAAAGACTTGACCAGACTCCGAGCTCAATGATGAAAAAACACAAGCCTCTCTAAAGTCTCTTCCTAATACACAGCTTGGTTTTTAGAAATGTTTTATAAGTGTTCAAACTCAGGTCTCGGATAAACTGAAAAACCTACTACTGAACCAATAAGAATGTTCCAAACCGAACCGAATCTTAATTTTAGCTGAAAGCCCAAAACAGTGGAATCAACCTTTTTAATGGGCTTTAAAGGCCTCATTCTTCTTCTTCCCCAAAGCATATCTCTCTCCTTATGAGATGCCGATCTGTTCTTCTTCTCCGATGCTCGTAATGTCGTGAAATGTTGAATAAGCTTTCTACAATGGCGTGTGCTTCTTTTGGTGTCTCATCGAAAGCATTAGTCTTCTGCCGTCCTTGCTATGGCTCCATTAGAGATCTTCCTTTCTCCATCCGAACGCCTACAGTTTCGTCTCCCGCTCTTTTCCCTTTCAAATTTTATCCATCTTCTTTGATATTTTCCTTCACGTTCGTTGCTAACAAAGTCATGAAAATGGAATTTTTCAGATTGGGTACTGTGGATGTGTTGGAGCTATTGCAGCACCTAGAAATCTTGTGAAACCACGCAAAGAAGAAAGCAGTGGTACTCTTATCATTTTTGAAGATTCTGATTCAAATTCAATCAAAAGCTGCGATTTTTTTCTTATTAAAGCGGGAATTCTTGTTTTTTTATTTCTTATTTAAAACCATTCGAAGATTTTAGTGGAGCAAGGAGAAGTGATAAGGATCAATCGATTCCGTGGAAGAAGTTAGATGCTAGTGAATTTGGTATTCAAAGGTCAATGATTCCAGATTCTACTCGGATGGTTCTCAATAAACTTAGGAAGAAAGGTTTGACTTCTTACACTTACTTAGTCTTTGAATTAGGCCTTCTGATTTGATTCTGGCATATTCTTAGTGTGTCTAAATCACATATCTTAGCTTTCGTTTAGAAGAGGATTGAGTTAATCTGATTTGCTTTTGACTATGCCTCAAAATTTGTGTTTTTTGGTAGCTTTAGTATAATGTGAACCCTCTCAAGCTCTTGAG
>CM051363.1:10495423-10545423 GCA_028015245.1 Cardamine occulta
ATTGCTTATGTCTGCTTTTAATTACAGAGCTATGATGTTCAAAGAAGTAAATCATTTGCCAAAATTCTGAAATATTCATATTTGCTACGATGTTCCAGGGTTTCAAGTTTACCTAGTTGGAGGTTGTGTTCGGGATCTTATACTAGATAGAATCCCCAAGGATTTTGATGTTATCACTTCAGCCGAACTCAAGGAGGTTTATATCAGCTTCTGAAACTACACATTACTTGTTATCCTTGTTTATAATGATCCCAGCCTTCCTCCCCCTGCCTGCATCTTATCTTTCCTTCACATATTTTATTTTTGAATCATCGCTTTGTATACAGGTACGAAACGTATTTCCCCGATGTCAAATTGTTGGAAGACGATTTCCCATATGTCATGTTTATGTCGACGACATTATCATAGAGGTCTGTTCAACATTTCACTCGTTTTACATGCATTTTTCAAATCTACCTATCTGTTAAGCACGTTAGAACTTAAAGAGGGTTCTTTGATTAAAGGCTGCTCACAGTTTCTTTCTGCTACTGTTCCCTAATGGAAAAAAATTGCTCATGAAAAAGAACTTAATGGGGTTGTTCTATTTAACAGGTGTCAAGTTTTAGTACTTCAGCAAGGACTGGTAGAGCGCCCAAAAAAAACTTGAGAAAGCCTGCGGGCTGCAATGACCGTGATTATATCCGTTGGAAGAATTGTTTACAGCGTGATTTTACAGTCAACGGGTAAGCATTGTGACTACCTGTATTTCACATTTATTTGTGCGTAAAACTCCATATGCGCAGTATGCATTAACATTCATATGTTGGTTTTTTCAGGTTGATGTTTGATCCATCTGAGAATGTAGTGTATGACTATATAGGAGGAGTTGAGGATATAAGGAATTCTAAAGTAAGTGTTGCAGTTTAAGCTATTATTCTTTATAGAAACCAACTGACCTGTGAATGAATTGGCATCATTCCTAATCTGTTGAAGTTTATCCTGTAGGTGAGGACAGTATCTGCGGCAAAGCTTTCGTTTGTCGAGGATAACGGTCAGTTTCAGATGCAATGTTTTTTTATTGGTATGAAATCTATTTGTTTAGAAGGACTTTAAAAAAAGGTAATGGTGTTCGCTATACAGCTCGCATTTTACGTGCAATTAGGATTGCTGCGAGGTTAGGATTCAGCTTAACCAAAGACGTTGCTATTTCTGTGAAGGAGCTTTCTTCTTCATTGCTGAGACTTGACCCTGTATATCTCGTTCCCTTCTCGTATTCTCCCTTCTGTTCTTTTTTCTTTGTTAGTTTAGGACTGAACATTTTATCTCTGTGCTCTAATAATTCTGCAGTCAAGGGTCCGGATGGAAATCAATTATATGCTGGCATATGGGTCTGCTGAAGCTTCTTTACGGTTATTATGGAGATTTGGGCTCATGGAACTTCTTCTACCTATTCAGGTATGGTAATTGGTAAATCTTCTCTAGCAGTGTGGTGTTATGTGGTGCATATCGAGTTTATTTCATCGTTTGTCTAAAATGTTATGTCTATGTGCAGGCTTCTTATTTTGTTTCTCAAGGGTTCCGGAGGCGTGATGGAAGGTCCAACATGCTTCTGGTACAGACATGGCAACTTTCTGTATAGTATTAGTAAACACTTGAGACTTCAATAAACAGTTCCCTAACCGATTAAAGTCTCTCTCTTGCAGTCGCTATTTCGTAACCTGGACCGACTTGTAGCACCTGATCGACCATGCCACGAGTTTCTCTGGTGAGAAATCTCCTTTTGGTGCATCTATCTTAGTAAATTGGTTTTGCCAAGTTTAACAATATTGGGAACTAATAATAACCTCAGGATTGGGATCTTAGCATTCCACAAAGCATTGATCGATCAGCCTCGAGATCCCATAGTAGTAGCTTCCTTCTGTCTTGCCATCTACAGTGAAATATCTTTATCAGAAGCCATGGGGATCGCAAGGAGCAACTCTAAACAACACAACTCAAACTTCCAAGAACTATCCAGCAATGAAAAAGACATTGCAGACTCAGACAGTAAATTATCGCAGCAAGTCATTCACTTAGCAGAGTCTATAAGATCAGCTGCGCGAAAGATGAATGATCGAGACTACTTAGCTAACGCAATGAGCAAATACCCGCAAGCACCAGGCTCTGATATGGTTGGTACACACATTTCAATAAACAATTACATCTACTGAGATGTTTCGTATTCTTACAAACAATGTGATGATTTGTTTTTTTCTGAAGGTGTTCATGTCAAGACCATTGGTGGAGAGAGTGGAGAAAATGTTTGGAAGTGTAAGAAGAAAGGGATACAAGGAGAGAGATGAGGTGACAAGTTTAGAGCGTAGAATAAACTACAAGTCTCTTGCTCTTGGAGATTTTCACGAGACACGTCGTGTATTTGCTAGGATTGTTTTTGATACTATTTACCCTCCGACTTAATAATAGCCCACCAATTTTTTTTTTTTTTCTTAACATTTGTCTCTCTTGCCAACAAATTTTCGTAATTTTTTTGTATTAATATTTTTAATTTGTAACTCCGTTTCTAGATGGGAATTGTTTTCGGTTTGATGTCAAAATTGTAAACTCATGTCTAACTAACCCCAAAAGAAAAAAAAAGGGAAATTATGAGTTATAAAAGTCAACGGAACTTTTAGACACGGAAAAAAATGGAAACTTTGTGTCTAGAATTAAAGAAAAAAAAAAAAAAAAGAAACTGTTTTAGTATGACCGTCTAAACATAATTCATTGTTCAACATAATTCAGGCTCTACTATTCATTGTTCGCTTTCCTGTTTATTTGGGTTCGCTTTCTTCTTTCCGAAAAAATACAGAGAGATGAAGCAGAGTAGTAGGGAAATTTGGAGTTGGAATAAAGAAAAAGAGATGAAATCTCTACGCCATTGTCTACGAAGTTTCCGATTGATCGCCATTGATACAGAATTTCCCGGTTGTTTGAAGGAAACGCCGATGGAAGCTGCTGAGGAAATAAGGTATAGAGACATGATATTCAATGTCCACAAAACCAAACTAATTCAGTTTGGATTCACTCTGTTCGACGGCGAAGGGAGAATTGGGGGTACGTGGGAGGTTAATTTTTCTGACTTCATCGAATCAAAAGACGCCCATAACTCGAAATCTATGGAGTTTTTGAGACGTAATGGTCTAAATCTCGAGAAAATAAGAGAACAAGGCATTGGGATTGACGACTTCTTTAAAGAATTTACTAAGATTCTGAATGAGAGTAAGAAGATGACTTGGATTACGTTCCACGGCTCATACGACAAGGCTTACCTAGTTAAAGGCTTTACCGGAGGACAAATCTTGCCAGAGACTTCACAAGATTTTGCGCAACTGGTTGAGAGGCTCCTCGGGGATGTGGTTGATGTAAAGGAAATTGCGGGATTAGGATTATTCCCAGGTTTAAGCAGCCACTTGGGACTACAGAGACTTGCAGATGCGTTTCAGATCAGGCGTGTCGGAAAAGCTCATCACGCTGGTTCCGACAGCGAACTAACCGCTCGTGTTTTCATCAAGATGGCTCCATTTCTGTCTCAAGACTACAAGAGAAAGATGCGTCTTAGAGCTCATCAACAATTCCTTCATGATCAAGAAGAGCTTATGATGATGACCACCACATGCTATGTACCACAGCCACTGAGACCAAGACCAATGATGTTTGCTGCTTACCCGCCTTTTGGTGGTTACTTTGTAGTGCCTGTCCAAAGATTTAACTATGTCTGATCCATGTTTTACATCAGTGCAACTTATTTGTAATTAGAATTCATCAGATCTTTCTTTAAATATTAAAATTAGCTTTCATCTTTGCCGTTTTTCCTTCTCTGATCAAAAAGCAATTCTCTCAACTGTGAATTACCATTTGCAAGGCTTTGATCTTATTATTAAGTCTAACCATACTTCCCTTAACATACTTGATGATTCTCTTCACAGTTAGAAGATGTGACATTTTTGGTTTTTCCTGATATCTCGCACACACTCCTACAGTAAAACAGATGTCTGGTGTGCTTGCTGTTAGGTACAGCAGACTTCCAATCATACCTCTGTAGGGTTTCTCATCTATTTTCACCAGACTCATCCTTTGAAAGCTTCTTGTTTACACCCATTGGATTCTTAGCATCTCTACTATTATCCATACCCAACTTTGTAACCAGATTCCGCGCATAAGTGCTATGCGTCATAAATATCCCATCATCCGTCTCTTTGACCTGTAACCCCAGAAAGTAAGTGAATTCACCACACATACTCATCTCAAACTCCTGAATCATGGTCTATACAAACTGATCAACAAGCTCCTGACATGTGGAACCAAATACTATATCATCCACATAGATTTGAACGATAATCAGCTCATGTGGTTTGCCAGCACAAACAAGGTATTGTTTACACTTCCACGTTCATACCCTGCTTGAACAGAAATGTAGTTAATCGCTCATACCAAGCTCTTGATGCTTGCTTCAACCCGTACAGAGCCTTTTTCAGTTTGCACAC
Source organism: Cardamine occulta (assembly GCA_028015245.1). NCBI lineage: Eukaryota > Viridiplantae > Streptophyta > Magnoliopsida > Brassicales > Brassicaceae > Cardamine > Cardamine occulta. Next base: position 10,499,926 of record CM051363.1, read on the forward strand.
ATGGCTTGATTGACTCGAAACTTCAAATTCTTTTGGTTGTTATACATATACTTCTTCCTATATAATCCCATTAAGAAACACACTTTTAACATCCATCTGATATAGTTTGAAGTTCAGTACACACGCCATTCCAAATAACAACCTGATAGACTCAAGCCTCCCAACAGGAGCAAAAGTCTCATCAAAATCAACACCTTGAACCTGAGAATAACTTTGAGCAACAAGTCAAGTTTTGTTCCTGGTTATTTTTGAATATCCACTTCTGTTCATTTCTTATATAGAGGATTACAAACTGAGACTCAGAAACCCTAATTGCCATGTCTCCTCAATATATGGCTATCAATGAAAGTGGTTCAAATTTTTTCTTCAGTACCATATGATCTGTACACTTCGTCACGCGTCTTTTGTCTTCTTGTTTTGTTTTTGCAGGTTCATTTGACCATTGTGTTGAAGACTCAGTTTGCTGCAGAGGCTTTACTTTCCAGAGGCCCACATTCTTATTGTTCTTAGGCCCACTTACACATCTGATGTCGTTTTGTCTTAGTAAAGGTTTTGGAGAGACTGAAGCAGGGCAAACGACAGTGTTTTGGAGAGCCTCTGTTTCAGTTGGAGGTTTCTTGCTAATACCCGAAACCAACATTTAGTCCATTCCTATTTAAAGAATTACTTTCTGTCCCAAAAGAAATTAAAACAGAGGCACAAAGAAACCAACTCCCTTGTGCTACCAATAGGCTACTATCCATTTGATCAAACCGATGTTTATATCCCATGTAATTAGATTTCTAGTAAATAGTTTATTTATATATATGAATGTAATAAACATCAATAAATCTCCATTAACAGAAAAACATCAATAAATCTATTTAGAGTTGCCAAAAGTGCAACCTCTGTCTCTTCCTTATATTTTCATCTTATAAAAATGTATTTTTGAGTATTTTTGGTGTTTGTAAATAGACTTCGTTTCTCCTTTTTATTTCTACTAAATGAAGCTCATTGAGCTAAAATCTACTTGTCTAAGAAATATCTTCATTAGAAAGTTATACATTTTCTTTTCATTTTTAATTTTATTTTTCAGTTCGTGCTATTAAAATAAAGACTACGCACAAAAAAAGTTAGGTGTTCCTGAAATATGCAGATCTTAAAGAATCTCTATGAATGGTTAATTGTGAGATATTTGTAAAGTGATTGCTTTAGGGAATCACAAATAGAAGATAGAATAATATAAACGTTCCACTAACTTTCTTAATAGACAAATGAAAAAGCTGCAGCTTATGCAATCGCACCTCTTTTGCCAACATTTTGTCTCCAAAGTTTTGATTTATTAGTTTATACGGTTCTATATTTTTTTTTCTTGGTCTACTAAATATCTCATATTATTATTATATATGTTCTAGCAAAGAAGAAAAATATGAAATGCGATAGAAACTAGAAGTCTAGAATTATGAATTTCACAAAACTTTTCAAAATTTCGAATATAGATTAATTCTCGTCAAATATTCGTAGATAGATGGGTGATTTAGCTAGAAATGCTCATATAAGTTTTTAATAAATAAATCGGTATGCATTTGTTTTTAATTAAATCTCTCTCATGCTTAGTTGTAGGAAATGACAATTATATCCCTACCACAAACTACAGTACATAGCTTTGTCTTGAGAAATTAATGTCTAAGATATTGACGAATATTTTATGGAAACAAAATAATGTTTGGTCAACATTGTTATCAGGGCTCAAATAACTATTTTTTTAACGGGTAACATCTAATTCACGTTACATTATTTCAAAGATTAACATATGGGGGAGCTTGTTAATATTAGCATTTCATGTCCTCAAAGTTTTGCTCAAATTTTTTATGACACCATCAGGTACAAGTAAAGTTATCGAATGTTTGTTTGAACATTAACATCTTCATAGTTGTTGTCGATATTTAGTTAACAGGAAAATCAAAAACAAACATCGAATATAGACAATGTTAACGTGAATGAGACAAGCTAACAAATAGAAAATATTAACATTAATGAGAAAATTAATTAAAAGAGCATTAATGAGAAAATAATAAATATGTTAACATTACGATTTTGACGGCTACTTAGTTATCCCAATAATAAAAAACATAACATCGAATATAGACTCGTGCTAACATTAACGTTGAAAGTTAACGAATTAAAAATGTTAAGTTTAATGAATAAGGCTAACATAGATTTTAACAATATGGCTTTAACCGTTAGTCACTTGGAGAAATGGTTATTTCTCTTTCCTTTAATGAATTTAAATATTACTTTATCACTAAATCTATATATTTTTTATTTTGGATACGTATACAAATATAATGCAGCCTACGGCTAGAGAGCATGATGGGAGATAGGGGTCTTTTTGTCTATAAAATGTACAGTGTTTTATGTGAAAATGTACTTTCTGGAAAACTAATTATTAACGAATGTGTTGCTGTAGAGCCGAAATTCCCTAGAGAGTATAAGTTCAGCAAAAAAATAAACACACTCTTTTAATTAATGTACACATCCCCTTATTGTCTGTCAGAAATACAAACAAAAGTTATACCTCTCAATCAAGTTTTAAGATTTTTACTCTTCCAAACTTGGTACCAATATGGATCGAACCTTCGTGGGAAATTTTCTAAGTTAAAGACTCAACTATCGTTAGCTCAACTCGTAAAAATCTTAGGCAAAGTTTAGAAGTCACCAGTTCGAATGACGCTTAAGACTAAAGTAATATTATCTGCTATGGTTTTGTACCCGAGAAAATATATGAGATTTATCCCAGAACTTTTTAGTATTAAAAGAAAAAAGAGTTTTAAGATTTTGTTTTCTATATATGAAAAAATTAGTTTTACCTTATACTTCTCATCTAATTTGAAAAACTAAAAAGTACTTAACTTTGATTTTTATCAAAAAGGTAAAAAACTAAAAGCTCTTAAAAAAAGTTACCTCCATTCAAGAAAGGATAAGAGGGTTTATTTTGCTGTCTACTCACAAGTGCTTTTTATTAGGATGGAATTTGGATAGTAGCACATCAACAATACTAATCAAAACCATTATGCTGCTAACTCTAATCGGATAAGAAAATTTATTGTACAAATATTAGTATCAAAATTAATTAGAGACCTTGTAAACGTTTTAAAGCATGCGGGCTTAACGATCAGTTTTGACTTAGTTTGGTCTTAGTCCTAAATTAGTTGTACACATCTACTTGAGTATTTAGTTAATACGAATATATATTTCAAAGATCATTAAATACTAATGAATGGTATTCATTTTGTCTCGTGCATCATGGAATGATATCAAGAGAACATTATTATCAAGGGTACATGAAACAGAATGAGCAAAGAAGTCTAAAAGGGGTCTAGTTTGATGTTGAGCTTTGTAGATCGGCTGCTTTTCTTTTGCAGCAACATTTGTGACCCTTACAATGTCCTCCAAATTTAAAGCCAAAGCCTGAGCATACAAAGTTGCATTCTTTTGTACATGGTCCAAGACTATATTTGCAAGAGTTACTATCGCCTTCTACTTGTCCTACATAGTCACAACACAAGTTAGATTATATGAATTTTGTTCTCTTTAATCGCATATGATATTTGATCATTGGTGGATTGACTGACCTGAAATTAAGAACATAACAATGATTGACGCTGCAACGAAAGTATATAAAGATCGTTTGCAATCCATGTTTTCTTATGATGTTCTATTTTTTTTGTACTTAGTTATGATAACTTTATACCTCTTGTTATAATGAATTTTTAACTATTTTAACTTAAAAACCAAATATTCAAACTTTAGATATTTTACTTTTAAAAGTGCAAATCTTGTATGTATATCTGTCAAAATGGAAGAAAAGATAAATATATATTTAATTTTCATCTACTATAATTGGTAGTAATTCAATTAAATATGGACTGTTTTATTGTTTTTACTTCTTTTTGATAGTAAAAGTTTAACTGTTTGATTGTTCTTATTTGACTATTTATTATTATTACTAGACTAATATCCGCGCATATGCATGGGTTTTATTACGAATTATTTTGCTTTAAGTTTTTAAAAATAACTTATACTTATTTATTTAAAATTATCTTGAGTTTTTTCATATATACTTTTAAATATATGTATAATAGAATTTCAGTACTTTAAACAAAATTAAAACAAAATCATTTATAATAAAAAATCCGTGCATAACAATTATTATCAATTTTCACATTTGACATTTTATGAAAAATCTACAATCATGTAATGCTTACACTTCTCAGTTGCATATTCGAAAGTGTGAATGGAGAATGAATATGACTTCTGTCAATTAGAAGTTGTGTTCATTACTTCATATGCAAATAAAACCATAATGATCGAATAAATCATTTACTGATAAACCAAAAGCAAAAGTGAAAAGACATGAAAACTATTAATTATGAAATTAATTTTGGTTATGTTGATGTGTCATAATGGAAGAAAGTCCTTTTTATTTTCTCTTTTTTATGTTATAAAATATAAAATATTAAGATATACTTATTTAAACTAATTTTTCTATTGTAATATATAGATGAATTGTTTATCCAGAAAACAAAACCAACAACTTCATTCAGAAAACAGACAAAAAATAATATATTGATTTTATATCTTTTATAGAACATAAAAATAAAAAAAAAATTTATTGATTTTATAAACTAATGAATAGTGTAACTATTTAAATATAATAAAAACGATAGTGAGAAATATGATTATACATGTAAAAGAAGATAAAAAAAATGAAAGATAAGTTAAAATGTCATATTATGTAATTTGAATTGTTTAATGTATTACAGATTTTTATAGTAATTAAATTTAGGATTAATTGATTTGTTATATAATAAAAAAAATAAACGAGCTGATGTGTCAAGCATATAAAATCTTATTTCATGCTGATATGTCAAGCCTGCAAAGTCTCCCTTTACTCATTTTTTTTTTGAAACATCTTTTATTAGGAAGAACTTACAAACTGTTTACATGATCCATAAATAAATATCTCCTTAAAAATCTTGGAGGGAAATGATAAGTACAAGATGTTACAACTTGGTTCGTTGCAACTTTGGCCAATTTATCCCTTCACTCATTATATATATGATTATTGGTCAAAGGTGATATATCTATCTTTTTATTTATTTGCCTCACATTTTAGATATCTTCTCAGATTATTTTTAAATGTAAAGAAACAACATTAAAATTTTGGACTTTATCTGAAACGTGGATGAAAAAGATATCAACAATCACCTATGATCCAATCTTTTGTCCAAATAAAAGTTGAGTTTATCCTCAGATGTAAGCAAATTTACACATATATAGTATAAAATCTTGAATCAAATTCAAAATTTTCTTAAATTTCAAATGATTGATTTGTATCCTACAATACAACGGTGAAAGAAACTCACATAAGAAAAAGGTATGGTTTTGTTTAGTTGTCTTTTATAGCCTAATAATGAACAATATCTCTTTCTGTTAAAACCTAAGTAATCCATGATTAATTAATAAATAAGATTGATGATAAGCAAATGAAGAAGGTGGAAGATGATGTTAAGTTGGGATTGGCGCGAAATAAGAAAAAGATTGAGAAAGAGGACAAAATTTGATTGGACAAACAACCAAAAGCCTATCCACTTCCCCCTTCTCTCTTCTCTTACCAACGAACCGACACAGAAGTCTTTTTTTTTTTTTTTTTAATTAAATCCAGATTATAAGATAATTCTCTATTCTTTTTTAATAGAATTCTAAAGAACTCTGCTGAAGCCGAAATATTCGCTCCTATCTGATTCTTCTGTTAAACCCGCTTCAAGAATTTTGACTCACCAGATGGGTTTTTAAACGAGGTCTATATATCTTCTATTTCTCTTGTATGCATTTCTGTTCTCTCTTTCTTTTTGTTTCTCAATTTGGGCAGTCGCTGGTTTTTAGAATTTGATTGTTTGAATTTTTTTTTGTTAATGCGTCTGGGGACACTTGAATGCAACAGTTTTTTACTTTTTAAGTTACACTCTGTTTGATTTTGAATGCAACAGTTTGATTCCGCCAATGGTTTTGCTCTCGCTAGTTGTTTTTGTACCACTTGCAGTTTAAAAAAAAAAAAATTAATACAATGGCTGAATCTAGACAGGAGTTGGAATTTCAAGACACAAGTGCTCTCAATCACTTGCTTTAGGCTTTGCTTTCATTCTCAAATTGAAGACATTGAGTTTGTGTCCTAAATCTTTCTAATTGGCATATCTGATTCCTGTTTGTTTACTTCTATATTTCCTACCATTTATTAGATTTCACAGTTACAGGGTTGGCAATTTGGATACGTTTGTGTTATCTACTCTCTGTTTATGATTCTGTCTCTATTACATACACCCTTATTGGTATAGTTTCATTTGATTTAGTGTGATGCTAGATTCTAAATACTTTGATGTTAATTTTGGATCTTTGTTATTTGGCTAACATATATAAGTTTGATTATAAGAAAGCTTTATGAATTCGTCATAACTTGTCTCCTAAGGTATGTTTTTTTAGCCTGTGGCATAGATAATAGATTGTATCTATCCATGGACATTGAAGAAAGAAGGATTTCATCTGGCTATGCCAAGCCTCCATGGATATTCAAAGGAAGGCAAGAGTTAACACTTTTTTTTTAAGCTTTTCAAGAATGTCTCAATTTAAGTCTTCCTCTTGTATCTGTTTTGCTGAATTTTGTTCTTATTTGTGCTTTCAGTGCGCTGTACCAGATTCATCTTGTGAAGGCTGCGACTGCTCGAGCATTTATCCCCAAGGAGTTTCGACTAGTTGAAGCTTTTGGGTATAAAAAAGCATCTCTCTCGTTTCTCTTCTTGAAACTGCTTTAACCATTATTGTTCTTGTGGGAATTGGCAGATACACTCTTGGTGGATTTTTCCTTGCTAGCTACGATGATAGCCCTGCTGGTGTCTTTGATGAGGTCTCTTCTTGCCTTTTCTTCTTCTCCATAGTTACTCAAACTTATCATCATCCCGCAACATCCTTTGATCGATTCTCTTTTTTTTTTTCCAGCTTGTTGTAATTGCAGGGATTGTATGGAACCCTCCTACATCATGCGCGTATGTTTATTCTCTCCCTTTCTTGCAACTAATGTAACCATTCTTTTAGTAAAGCAGAGTTTGACTCTCAAGTGACTAAGTTGGGGACTATTCTGTTTATTTGATTCATACTTATCAAAACATGAGTTATGAAGTCACTAAATTGGAAATAAACATCTTTATTCTATATCCTTTTTTAGATGGGCTGCGAGGGTGCTTGTGAACAGCAATGAGGCTTGTCATCATGGACGCAAGGTAGGTGGGTCTACTTTGTCTCTTTACTCTATATATATCAATGGAATGTTGAAAGATTAATAATATTGTATAAACATTGTGATGTTGCAGGAAGTAGGACTCCCAAGCCACGTTGCAAGATTTTCAAAAGTTAGTATCACTTTAATAATTACTGATTAGGCTTTCAATTAGTTTCTTTTTAAACTATCAAATGAGGAAAACAAGATTACTCTTGTCTACTTAAAGTGGAGACATTGTTACTATTAGCTACTAAAAAAACATTCTTCCTAAAGTTTTGGAGAAATAGGATGAAATATGTGTCTTGATTAAAAGTGATTTTTTGTGGTTGGGAACAGAAAATCACAGCAGTTCCTAAGCGAAAAAAGGACAGAGCTTTTGGTTTTTTGGACACATTTGGGTTGGGAACTACTCTGTCTCACCCTCAGGATTTGATGGAGGTTAAAGTTAGTGAAGTTGTTGGTGCTGCTTCTGCAGATATATGCAACATCCAAATGAAATCAGACGGTGAGTTTTTTCACTTCTTGGCCTAACTTGAGCTTCTGTGTAATATTATTATACTGAGTAAACTCATGTCATGTTCTTATATCTAACTATGGTCAGAGACCAAAGTCGAAAAATGGATGGGACCAGCAATCAAAATGTCACTCCCGAGTTTTAGGTAAAAGTTTGGTTCTTGTTACTTGTTTTATCAAGACTTGGCTTGTAAGCTCATCAAGAATGTCAAATAATGGCAGTGGCAATACAAAATACAACTCAAACCTGCTCAAATACTCATGCCACCTCCACTGCAGGTGTTGCTACTACTTTACTTTAGTACAATCCATCGATAGAATACCTGAAGAAGAACGCTTAATAGATAGAATTTGTATTGAATCTTGCAGGGTGAGGCCGGTGAAACATGCGGTTGTATCAGGGGCTTTGGAAGATGAGACAAAGAATTTGTCAGAACAGAATCACACATCTCAAGAGTCGCTTGAAAATGAAAGACGGTTAAGCATAGCGGTAATGCTATCAAAACCAATCGTAGCTCTTCAATTCAAAGGCTTAACAATGCAAGTAGAAGCTCCAACTGTAATTAACCCTTCATTCTAAACACAATACTCAACTTCCAAGAACATAAAGCTTCCTTCCTACAAGGTTCACATCTTTACAAAAACAAATCTTTTTTTCTCCCGCTGATTAAATAAGCAATTCTTAGGATAAGCCTTTTGCCAAAATCTATTGTTTTATACTTGCATAAGCTCAAAAGATCATATGGTAAAATATCAGAATTCTTCAGGAAGAGGATGACCATCCAAGAACGCCTTGAACAACACAAGTGATCTCTCAGGCTGTGAGAATGGGACCTCGTGTGAAGCTCCTCGCACTGTTGCAAATGACAAGACGTTTCCATAGACTTGAGTCCACCCGCCGACCTGAAACACCAAACACAAATATGTTAGTTTTTGTTTTCATCGTTCTTTTTCGTACCATTAGAGAATGTTGCTGCTTGTTTTACCTGTTGTCCTGCGAACCAAACTCGATAAGGCACACTTGTTCTCAGTCCCAATCTTTTGGCTAATCTGCTTACTAAGGTTCTACTTCCTGTCAACGGGATCACAGAATCTTGATCTCCACTGTTCTTGCAAGAAAAAGATCCACTGTTAATTGATCAATACAAGAGAAGGCTTAAACATAAAGACACTGATATATACCTGTAAACAAGAACTGGAACTCCAGCATTAACAAGGCTCCCTACGATATTAATCGTTGGTATTTCAACATCAAGCAATTGGTAATCAAGCACACTGCCAAAACATAAAAACCATCTTTTGTTTAGTAACTCTACTAACATCAACTGTAATCATCTGCAAACTGTTAGAGAAGAAAGTGATTACTAACTTGCTACAAACTGTCCATTCACGTACTCCGATGAGACGAGCATGAAGAGCATCCTGCACATCTCTTCGGTTCAGATAGTTTACGGTCTCATCTTCAACACAGACATCCACAGATTCTCCCACTTGCTGTACATTCCAAAGAATCAACAAAGTTGATAAACACAGTCACATAGCATATAACAAACTATTAACATTTATGTTTGTGTTGTGACTCACGTTGGGGCTTACGACTTTGGATTGAGATAACACAGAGGGAATGCAGACATCAAGAGTGACATCATATTTATCGACAAATCGACTAGTCTCAGTGCTAACTTGACTCATCACTTTAGAGCACATACTAGACATTGACCCTCTATAGTACTCACTCACATAACGAGAGTAATTACAGTAAGATGTGAACATTTTGTAAGTTGAATCTGATATCAAGCCATGAGACCAGAAGTACTCAGCCCTTGAATTGAAATCCGTAGCAAATTCCAGAACCGGATTGCCAATCTACAAAAACCGGATTAAAGATAGAAACATTGTATAAACCATATTGAAATGACAAAACCTAGAAAAACCATATTTGACTTACAGCAATTCCTCTAAGATTGAATAAATGGTGTTTCTTGTTGTACTGAATCATAAGCTCAGCTAATTGGGGAACATAATGGCCTACATTTGCATGGAATCATTAGTGACAAAAAAAACTACAATTAAGAGCTTCTGAATGAAAAAGAGGAACATTAATTAAAGTTTATACCAGCGTAGCTTTCACCAGTGATGAAGAGACTTCGATTGAGATAGTGAGGGAATTTGAGGAACCATCTTTGCAAGAACACAAGATTGTCTCTAGCTGAAGTGGAAAAAAAAAAAGACAAAAGAAGAGTTTGAGATAATTTAAAGACAAACAGAAAGAAACAAGAAGAAGAGAATAATAATCTCAGATTCTCAGATGTGATCTGCAAAAAAGATTGGTTTCTTTTGTTCTTTTTGTCAGTCTAAGACAGAACAAGAAACAAAAGCTGAATCTTTTTTAATTTTAGGAAATATAAATAATAATACTATTGGCTTTCCTGTAAAAAGGAGAACAAACAAAAGAAATGGCATTCACAGGTCGCAGTAACACCATCATCATAACTTCTCTATTCATTCACAAAATCTGTAATAGTAAAATAAAAAATTTAGAAACCAACGACTTTTTCTGTAAAAGATGTTTTTTTTTTTCTGGTGGTAACAAAATCGTACTTTTGATCTTTTTTTTTTTTGGTTGTATCTGAATTTAGAAAAAAGGAAAAAGACACAAAATTATGGGTTTCTTTATGCCAAGTCGAAATCAATAGATCTGCACAGTTTGTCTGAAGCGTTTTGGTTTTTACAGGGTAATTAGTAATTTCTTTTCAAACAAGAATTGGGAATTCAAAAAGGAAATAACTTAATTTAGGTTAAGAAAAATCAAAATCAATAAACAAAAAAAGGTTTAAGGGAGAAGATAAACTAACTAACTAACCAGTGATCTTATCAGTCACACCCTCATAGGAAGAACTCTGAGTTGAATAAGAGAATCCAACTCCAACAGGTGTCTCCAAATACAACATATTCGCCTCTGCAACCATCAACAAAAATCAAAAATCAAGAATTTATAAAAGATGAAATGTTGAATTAAAAAGGCTTAAAAACATTACCTTGGTTCCAGCTATGCTGATTCTTGACCAAAATTAGTCCTTTGGGTCTAAATGGTCCGTTCTCTGAGAATGCACCAACACCCAAAGATGAACATCCAGGTCCTGCATTGACCCACATTCACATTTATCTTCAGTTTTGTTTTCTGTGTAATATTTGGGGTTGAGTGAGGAAGATTTGAAACTAAATAACTAACCTCCATTGAGCCAAAGGACGAGAGGCTTAGAGGTTGGGTCAGTTTCTGCCTCAGCAAAGTAGTAAAACAGAGCCCTCTGTTTCCTTTCGTCGACGGTGACATAACCAGAGTATTGTTGGAATCCGACCCGGGGTTGACCGGGTAAACGGGTGACCTGATCGGAGTGGGATAGGACAGTGGAGAAGCTCTGAAAGAGGATTAGTGCAAAGGAGAGTGTTAAGCATTGGAGAGGAGACATGATATGATGTCACTTGACTTGTATCGAGTTTGGTTGAAGAAGAAAGAAAGGGAAGACGAGACAAGTGGTGACTTTGGTCTTTGTTATCCCACCTGATCCCTTTGCATTTATATCAAGATTCACCTTTTTCTTGTGTATCTTCTTTGTTTATGGACTTCTTGTTTTTTTTTTGTTTTTTTTTTTTTATCAACGTACGACTTCTTTGTTTATCAACATACATTTTAGAGTGATTTTGGTAATATATATTTTTATTATTAACATATATTCTACATTTAATTTGGTGAGGAGCAACAGAAAATACTTTATTTTAAAAACTAAAATTTTGAAATTGTGATTTTAAAAATAACAAAAGAATACAAGAAAATATAAGTGATTATTTTTATTAAATATATATTTTAAAAATACATTTATTTATTTTCTGTTCTCAGTATACAATTATTTTTAATTACAAATCATATCCTGTTTTATTAGTTGCTATTAAAGTATAAAAATGATTGAGGAAACTTAGAAAATAAAAAATAAAAAATAATTCTATATTGGAAATAAATAAAATCTAATTTTTGTGAAACAATTTTTTTTTCCAAAAAAAAATATATACGAATTTGAAAGGAAAGAGTATTGTCACATTATTATGTTGTCGTATCGCATAATAAAATATCAAATGTGGACCAAAGCACTTTCTACTGATGGTTTGAATCCAATAGTGTCAAATGGAGTGGAGGAAATCCACATTTCCAATTATGTTAATAGTCCTAAAGTCCACTATTATTATTTTTTCAAAAAAAAAGAAGAAGAGAAAAGTAGATAAAGTTTTTTTTTTTGTTTTTGTCAAACAACTATATATATGTCTAATTGTTTTGTCAAGAAAAGTAGATAAACAAAAGGAAAAATATGTATCTAAAAGAAAAAAACAAAGCTGGTGAAACTGAAATTAGATTGATTTTAAGTCAATTAGCGACTAATTATCTGATTTACCAACTTTAGTAGGAAAAAAATGTTTGATTTGATGATGTTTGAAAGCAGAGGAGTGGACAACAAATGGAACTAGCGTGGCTGGACTTCACTCAACCAACTCCCACCCGCTCAAGTCCCCCTACCAAAAAGTATTATTCTCCATTTATCAAGTAGAAGATTTTATTTTTATAGTTCTTGTAAATTTTACAAAAATATATAATTTTATTAAATTTAACATCAATTTTTTTTTTAAATCAGCGTCTTTAGAGGTTGCTCAGAAATAACATTTTCCTACGCAAATTAGTATTAGAGTGACAATAACAATTTGATTGTTTCAAACATAGATATTGTGTTTGCATTAATGTTTGCTAGTTAAAAAAAAAAAGGTATTTATAGTGACAAAAAAAGACACAGCATAGTAGTTTGTTTATCACCAAAATCCGGATTTTTTTTAATCCATTTACGTTTTGCATGTATGTTGACTATTTCCAAAATATTTTTTGAAAATTTCACTAAAATGCTATGTTTTTTTTGAAGATAGATCACAATAATTTAGAAAGTAATAGATAAACGAATGCAAACATACAAAAAGACTATCGGCCCCTAAAGATCAAATTATATCTATTAATTTAATTATTATCAAATTAAAAAAATTAAACGACAAAAGGAATACTATGAGATTGAGAATAATATGAGTTTGGCCTAGTTCTAATGTAGATTTTATTTTTAGGCATGGTATATATAAATGAAAGAAATTTGAAGAAAACAAAAATAAGGCCACAAAAAAATTGAGAATTAAAACGACAAGAGTGGTATGGTATGCGTGTAAAGGAACTTTTAACAATGGCACTTGCAGAGACCACTGCATGCAATTATGCCTTTCAGCAATTTTATTACTTTTACGGGTTACTTTCTACAGCATAGAATATTTTTGAATTATACTGTATTATTTTTGTGAATTTTTATTATTTCGCTTAGTTGAAATTTAAGTGAGATGATGCTCACTCTAATAGTTTCATAGTGAGTATTCAACTTAGATTTACAAATTTTATTGTGTTCACCATCTATAACATGCTAATTTGTTCAAATTTTATCCAAAACAAAAAAAAAATGCTAATTTTTTTTTGTCAAAAAAAGTTATTTAACTATGTAACAATTGAAACAACAACTCAGAACTCAACAGACCGTTGTAGCAAATGATCAAATAAAAAATTCAATATGTGATAAACAATTGCTAATCTGATCAAATGTTACTAGTCGTTGTATATTCCTTATATTTTTAAAATATAAGTTCAGTTAGTGTTAATTAGCCAGACTAATAACTAATAAGTGATAATCAAACTGGATAGATATAAACAGAAACAAACAAAAAGTGCACTGCTTACAGCCAATTTGATGCTTCACGCCAAGCTTTCTCCATCTTTCCCAAGGCCAAATCATTTCACTTTAATTTTTTCATTTTATTAAATTAAACTTCTCTTCATTCCACCAAGCACCCATTTATTCATTTCTTTTATATCTTCCGATCTCTATTTTTAATCAAAAGAGAATTATCCCTTTTTCGACGTGTTTGAAAATAGGGTATATATTACTAATACCTTAAAAACAATTTGGTAAAAGAAAGAAAAAAGTGGTAACGATGCTTTTAAGGGAATGTGTATTATTTTGGTTAGTACCTTAAAACTTAAAAGTGGTAAGTTTTAGTATTTTGCAATACTCTAGTTTTTTTTTGTGTGTTTTTTTGGGCAATGTGTATAGAAGAATGATGTATATTATGCTTTTAGAAGCTTTGAGTGTAAGCCAAGTCTTTTTAACCTTTTTCCTTATTCTTTGTCGAAGCTTTTTGATGTGTTTTCTACCCAATTATAAATCGAGGAAAAGCTAAATAACTTTCCGATAAAAATAAGAAAAAAAATACAAATATACGTCAAATGTAATAATAGTAATATTCTTTTTGTAGGTATTTAAATAGAAATTCTAAAAACTACATAAGACGATGTAACTCATCGAGCCACATGTATATTGATGGAGAACAAGATATTAACCTACGGCTACGAGTCTACGACTTCCAATTGATATTTTTGGATTTTGTGAAACTGACTGTTAGGTGAGCCTTTCTTCCCTATGGTGTTTCATTCTTCGAAATTACTAACGATTCTTTCCATGAAGAAGAACGTAACAAATGAAAACAAAAACAAGTATCAAAAATATTCTTAACTTTGTAAGAAAGATATGACTCGACAGGGTCAGATCATACTACCATTCTTATATTTCAATACCAATGTCAAATAACTTTTTGAACAACTTTCAATGCCTACATTGTCAAAAGAGATATAATTACTCATTGACACACGTAAGACGTCGTATATGAACGTAGCCATCACGAGGAGAGAGATAGAGCTTATGGATAATCTTGATGATGATGGGGTCAACGTGAACAATGTTCCCCACTTGAGAATGTCGCCGGAAATTACTCATTCTCGTTTTTATCTTATTTTTCGTTTTTTTTGTTTTGTTTGTTAATTATTTCATAAGAATCTTAAAATATACTAGAACCTAATAACAGATAACACCGTAATCACGGCCATTCTTCATTTGCAGAAGTCTCTGATTTGTAACTGTTACCGCGACCTATTAGCTTGATGTAATCTTTCATATGTATTTCAAGTTTTGTTTCCCTAGATTAAAATAAACTAGGAGACCCTCATATTGTGGTGGGACTTCAGTTTCAACTTCTTTTCAATATTGTGAAATGGTGCATCGTGCATGCGTCTTTGGTAATTAATGAAGCAGTGCACTAGCAGGGAAATATTGAAGTTTGCTCTCCCCACATGCCACAGAAGCCAGTAGGTAGAGAGAATAGGATGTGGTCTGACAAAACAAACCTGCCATTGGCAATACTGAGCAGTTTCACCGCATGATAGGAAATTGGAATTACGCCATTTATGACCAACAAAAAAGATACTAGCCAGTAGCATTTTCTTTAGGAACATTATGGTGATAGCCATTTTGTAATATTTTATTGGGAACCGAAATAGACAGGAAAGAATGGACCAACCTAAACTAAGTTAAATAGGGATTTAGAATAATACAATAACTATCAACTTTTCAGTAATATTTTCTACTATCAAAAACCTAAAATGATTTATCCCATACAAATAGTTTGTCGAAACTATCTTATTTTTGGTAAAAAAAAATTACTCATGACTAAAATTCAGTGTTGAGATTGTTCTCGGTTCTAACTAACAACCATAAGAAAATCGTGGTAAATCGTGGTAAATCAATATTAAAAAGCAAAAAAAAAAAATACAGAACTTGTTAGCAATGATCGCATAATTTTGTTTGGACTGGTCCCTTGGGGAACATCCGATTAAAATAAGAATCAAATTTGGACTACGGATATATTTTTATATGAGTAGCCATTTTGTTGGGAACCGAAATAGAGAAAAATAAATAAAAAAAAAGGGAAAGAGAGAGAGTCTATTTGCCATTTGGTCTGAAACTCAAAAACAACTTTTGCCTTTATGGGTTGGCTAAAGGAGTGGGAATGGCCCATCCCCACCCTCTCACGTCTTGTCTCTTATATCCTTCATTTCTCATTATCTTCTTTTTTTTTTTACTGTTTTTTCTTCATAATAATCACAAACGGAAACAGTAACTAAATTCCAAGCCTTTCAATGTCTTCTTCTCTTGCTTTCTAGTCTCAATGTCTTTTGGCATGCATTCACTTAATTAGTTTACTTAAAGTTCATTCAAACTTGATTAGTTTACTTAAAGTTAACATTTAAGGTTTGGACCCTGTTGGAGCTGGATTTCACCCTCAGATGGGCCTAGCAAAAGGAGAAGTCAAGATAGCCTGAGATAGGCCCAGGAAGGGTCCAATATTCATGTGAAAGCAATTAAGGCCAAGTCAAAGGAGCTCGAATTGGAAGCTGAAATATAGCGGAGGTTGCACCCAAATTCCAAGATTCGTGGGATACTCAAGACCCACTTGTACCAAGGAGAAATGGAGAAGAAGTCAAAGCACGTGGAGACTAATGACTTGGATCGCAAGTCACAGAGCTACTGAACGAACACCTCCAATATAAAAGGGAGGAGAAGAAGCGAACTGAGGAAAAAGGAAAAAGGACAGAGAACACATCTTACTATCACTTGAAAGAGAGATCGTTCAGCTTTTTGTATTAAACGTTTTATTCTCTTTAAAATCATCAATAAAACATCTCATTTTGGAAATCATCTTCAGTATTTTATACACCTTCATTTCCTTAATAAAGTCCAATTCGTTCGATTCAATTCTTATTTTATCTTAGGCTTGTTACGAGAATCTAGACCCTAATCCCCTCAATTTATTCTTCTAAAATCTTAGATGCGAGTTTTGGTACTCACAGACCCTATGTTAAGGTAATTATATTATATGATCCAAACAAAACCATAGCATGGCTTATGTAACATTATAATATGATTAATACATCAAATTAAGCACTTTTTTGTGTGGACCAAGTGTGTGTTCATACTAGGACTATGATATTTAGATCTTTTTGTGTGATATTTAGTGATTCGCTTCACTGTGATATTAGTGATTCACATCACTTTGGATCAATACAATTTCAAAATAACTAATTGGATATTTAGTGTTTTGAGGTTTTGTATGCTTGCACCATAAAAGTTTGTATTTTATTCTTTGAAAATTATAGTAAATCTATATAGATATATAGTAAATATAGAATTTACATGTTTTTGTAAACGAATTCATGTAAGTTTATACTGTATACCCGTAGCCAATGAAAAATATGCAATTTAAAATTTTAGTAAACGTTTATCTTGTAATCCATGGTTTAGTTCTTACATGTCAATATTTTTTAGCAAAAAAATGGATCATGAATGAAATTGATATATTGGTTAAAATTTAGCTTACATACATTGATTAAATCATACGTCTAAACCACGCAATCGATTAATGCATAGAACGGTTAATCGGCCGTAACTCTTTAAGAGAAAAAAATTTGGCAGTTTGAAAACACGTCACTTTGACCATTTTTATAACACTAGTTCTAAAGTTATGCATTCCAATTTCTATTCGGTTTAAATAGTTCAATTACTTGGAACTAGATACTAAGTTTATTTAGTAAATATATGAATTATCTTTGTTTTGGGACAAGAATCCAAAGAAGAAAGTGACAAACTACAAAAGGACATATTAATACTATATATTCTGAAGCTCAACAGTATAGTCTTTGGAAGGTTGTGACAAATAGAAAATACTCCCTGCCTGGAAACAGCCAAGGCAACAAAAGAAGCATCATTACTAACACTAGTGACCTAATGTGAATAGACTCGCCTCATGAGGAAACCAAAAAAACCTCGTCTTTGTGCTAGACAATCAGCACATAGGTCTAGGTGGAGTCAAAATTTGTTCTGAAGAAATGTAAAATCATGAAACAAGTTGTGACACAAACATATTTTATTTTGAGCGAGTTCTCATCTCACCTTCTAAACTTTGGCTATGTAGCTTTGAGAAACTTGGTTCAATCACCTCTTGTGCCGTGTCATTACCAAAGATAGTACTCACGATCACATAGCCGGACTTAACAGTATATACACCAATTTTGTATACATAGAGCACATTAGGTCTCGTCTCACACTTGCACTTCTCGACTCCTCTGCTAGAATTTTGGTTCCTTCTAAATATTAACAAGATCAATGATAGTCTTTCTCTATCATGAGTATTTCATTCCTGACTATGTGACTTAATTATAACATTTTAATTAAATTTAGAGACGTTAATCCGGCCATTATAACAAACTTTGAACTCTGACATTTATCATATGGCAACTCTTAGGTTCTACTTGGTCATAATCAACCCTACAAAGGATGTTATAGGAAAAAAAATGGTCCATTATCTAATGTTGCAAAAGGGTTTTTGACATTAATCAAGGAGCAAAGAGGATGTAATTCTTGATTGTTCCATGGTTTCATCCACATGAATCCATTTCACCAAAGTTTTGTAAAACATCTTTACGATATGTCAAATGATCATTTTTCCACATTGTCCGATACCTGTATACAACAAAATCGTTAACTCAAAACCTGGTAAGATGTAAAGGAAGAGAGGTCATACGGCAATGTCGTGTTTATACCTTGCATGATGACTTGGGGTAGAGGATATCGTAATGGCCTGGACGATACAGCAAGGTTATAAAAGGCGCAGAAGCTTCTCCTTTCTCATTAGTAGTGCCCACAGGAACAAAGTCATGATGATTCACAGTGACACCTCCATTATGACATGAACTACGGTCAAGATACACAACTCGGATTGCAACACCAAGTGCGTCCGACAAAGCGGTTATGTGAATATGGTCACTCTCTTCCCCCATTGGTTCCACCGATGACTTGCAAAACTATGATAACACAACAGTGTTAGAATTTTATATTCACCTATGTTCTAATATATATATATATATATCTCTATTAGGAGCGATTCAAAGCTTTCTATAGAATCTTCTTCAGTTTGAGTGACATGTCTCACAATGTAAACCGAACAAGTATAAATGAAGTTTTCTATATTGTAAATGCATCTATAAACTAAACCAAAGCGTCTTTCTGTTTATATTTCTGCCTAAGGCAACAATGTAAAACTGGAAACGTTCCACTAGGACAACTTTTCAGAGGCCACATGAGTGAGTTCTTGTTGCTGGAAGACATTAACATTGACAGAAAAAATATCTCAGAAGCATGAAGAAACTTGTATCAATACAAATCCTAAAGTGGCTTGAATCTAAAAGCATTATAAGTGTATTTACAAACCTGATCCACTGTAGCATTTGATAATCCTGTTATAAAGGGCTCGAAAAACTCTGCACGCGTTCGTATTTCACCAGCAGTAACAAATCTGAAGAACATTACAACTGAGACACCAGAAATTGTCAAAACTGTGGTCCTTTGTATATGCATTATCAAAGAAACTCAGAAGCAACTTACCATAGTCGGAGACTGACTGATCTCTACTTCTGTTAACCAGCTCATCATAGCTGTCAGAGAAAGATATTTGCACAAGGGATGAGATAATATGAGAAGAGACCTATGCCATTTCATGGAATTCAGAACTTATTCACAAAAATACTGCAATCAAACTTAAATGCCAATTAAACAGCCTTTTACCTTATAGACTCCTCACTTCCTTGGAGAATGTCATCAAGTTGCTCAAGAAACAGCTGTATCATTAAGTAATGGCATTTTGTTATGATCCTACCAGATTTAAATGGCAGGCACAAAAGATAACAAAACAAGGTGGTAGATTTACCGCAAAGAAGTCCTCAAACGTAAAGTCTGTATAACCTAAGTTTTGCAGAGTCTTTCTACATTTCTCAACATTGACCTTGATACGATCGACTTCAGCACGATCTTGTGATTCCAAAATATGCTCCTATGAAAACAGCATAAATAGATAACAACTTAAGCTAAAGATACAATCCAAGTCTAAGCAAAACAGTAAGAACACAAACAACAGCTAGACAAGATTGAACACATACAAGGTAAGAGAACATAAAACTTCGGAAGAAGCAATTTCCATCGCCTCTTGTTCGCCTGATTGCGATATACTGATTGTCCAGTATCTACAAGTATTGCAAAAATGATAATTTTGAAAGACTGAAAGCAACAACCGGAAAGAAAAAAGAAGAAGCAGAAAGAAATAAAGAAATATAACCTTTATCTTCTCCAGCAAAATGGGACTCCCTGATTGATACTCTGCAGATAAACTAGACAGAGGTTCCTACACAGAATTGAACCAAAAGCATCAACTTTAAAAGTTAAAATCATGAAAAGGTTGGTCATATGAAGTGTAATTTCTAATCCAATGCAAGAAATTAGTTCTTTCCACAGAGTAACATAGCAAGTTTACTCTTTAATATAGATACGAGCTAAACGATTGCGAAGAAAACAGCCACAGATAAAAAAAGATATGAAAACATAATTTGCTACTGACCTTATCAGCAACATAAGGAACTTTAGCAGTTTCTTCTTCTTGAAAAGAGTGTTGATCCATAGCATCTTCTACTGATGAACAACATCCCCATTCTTCACCTTTAATCGCCGAAATTGAAGCAGCTACATCTTCTGCTTCATCCTTGACAATCTCATTTTGATTCTGCATCCTCACTACACTTCTTACTAGCTTATTAGCCTCTGATCTATACGATTTTGACACAAACAACTCAAGATTCTACAGTGTAATCAACTGATCCTCAATAAAGCTTAAAAAATAAAGATAATTCAATTCTCATAACAAATTTGTTCATGAAGAATCCACAAATCCGAATCGTGAAAAGAGAAACAATGGCGGATGATTTTACCTGAAACAAAGGATCGATTGAAGGAAAGGATTATGATGTTGCGACCTAATTTGAAGCGGTTTGGGGAAATAGTGAGCGAAGGAGGAGGAGGAAGCGTTGGGGAAGAAGAAGAGTTTTAAAGAAAAAGATTTTTCTGAAAATGGGGAAACCAATTTTGATTGGAGGGGTAGAAAAGGTAAGAGACGTTTCGCTTTTTCCCAAACTACTCAATTGGATATTCATTCATTATTTTTATTTTTTTCTTCTCTTAGACAACAAATAAAAATAAGATAGAAAAAAAAAAACCCGTATTGTTTTCTCGACCATAAAAACGACGTGCATTTGGTTTCGCTAATAATGGAACGACAAAACGATAGAGATCAAAATGGGCATGAATCTTTGGGCCATTTTGTGGCCAATCCCCAATCTGGACTTGCTTCCTTGGGTTTCGATGTTTTTTTTTTTTCTCTAGACAAACTGAACCAAGTTTATCAAAATGTGAAAAGAAAAAAAATAAAAATGGAATTGTAAAAAAATATTACCAATGGAGTAAAAGAAGATACCAAATACATAAAACATCTCCAAGGAAAATTAGTGGTTAGGTTGGATATCATTCTTCTCAAGCTCATTTCCACCTTCAGTCTTACTAGTCTCTTCTTATGATCTCTACTAAATAAACATTTTTTTAATCATTATGTTGCTCAACCAAGAAGAACTTAGAAGCGACTCAACCGGTGAAATCCTAAGACTTTTTTTAGCAAAACGTTGGCTCACCATTTCATCCCCTCTTTGCATTTTTTCAAAATTCCCAAGCCAATAGCCATAAATCCTCCACCAAAATAAGAGCTTCTTCCTCATATAATAACTCCCAACATCTTTATTACCATAACACCTTACAACCAAATATAAACCACCGACGAGATCATTCCACATGGTAATATAGTATGATCGTCTTTGAAACCAAATACTCAGAATTTCCCTGAAATAGAGAGCCATCCAGAAAATTACTTATTAAGGTCCATTAGACTCCTTAGTCAAACTAAAATCAGCGAGCTTCAGTTCACAAAGTTTTTTATGAGTGTAGCTCAGAAAGATAAGAATGTTCTCTGGCATGAGATCACAATAAACGTAACAGTCTCAGTGAAGATCCTTGAACCCTTCAAGAATCGCGAGAACGCAATAACCGACCACGTTCTTTAGTAATCTTCCACCGAATTTGATTATCATGTCTTCCAGTGAACCATGTGATATGATTTTCTTGTAAATGGAGCAGATCTTGAAATTTACTGGCATGTTTTCGTAGTCAATAATAAAGCTTGCGAGTCTTAGGATGTTGAAATTGATGGACTTGTATCATTCCAACTCCACCAATTTCAACATCGTAAAACCCATAAGCCCTATTTTTTACTACGAAACCATGCTAGTCAATGTCAAGATCTACTTTATTTATATGGAAATCACACCACATTGTTCACTCGAAGATATGATAACTAAAGTCGGTAAGAGATTATCAGAGAATGTGGTTGGTTATTGTGCTATCATGATTCTTGAAGAGGTCAAGGATCTTCACCGAGATGGTTACATCCATTTTGATCTCATGCCAGATAACATATTTATCTTCCCGAGCTACACTCATAGAGTTTTTTGTGAACTGAAGTTTGTTAATTTTAGTTTGGCTAAGGAACATAATGGGCTTAATCCTCTAGATGGGTCTCTGTTTCAGAGAAATCTGAAGTATTTGGCTCCACAGACGGCCGGGTCATGTAGAATGGTCTCTTCGGTGGTTAATATAGAGTCGTTAGGTGTTATGATAATGAAGATGTTAGGGTTATTATAGGAGGATGAAGCTCTTACTTTGGAGGAGCTATCGCTGATGGGTTTTTGGACTTTTTGAGGAAATACAAAATGCGTAATCCGGTGGGTAGAGTCACCACAAAGGAGCTGGTGCATCATCCTTCAGTAAAACAGTCTTGAGTTTCCACCGATTGAGTTGCTTCTGGATCCTTCTTCCTTAAGCAACAAAGTGATTCGAGGAAGGTTTATTTTGTAGAGGCAAAGCGGATACCATGAACACTTAGGTATATACATAAGTGATTTACATGTGTTAGGTATATACATAAGTGATTTACATGTGGTCTATGTTTAAACAATATTCAAATTTCTGGTTTGCCAAATCATTTTCTACGTGTAAAGATTGGTGCTCCTATTATATTTATTGGAAACATATATCTTAAAGGTGGTTTATGCAATGCCACAAGTCTGGATATTACACAACTGACTAATCATGTTTTAGAACCTAAAGTGATTACATGGGACAAAGTTGGTCATAAAGTGTTGATTCCTAAGGTTTTTATTATGCTATCTGACACAAAAATCCCTTTCATAATGCATCGAAGACAGTTTTCATTGTACTGTATGTACTTTTTGTAATAACTATTACTAAGAGTCAAGATAATCACTAAACAAAGTAGGTATTTATTTTCAAAGACGTGTTTTCTTATGGAAAACTTTATATTGGCGCTATCTATGGTGACTTTAAAAAATGGATTGAAAATGCTTAATGTAGACAAAGAAGAAAAGATTCAGCAAAAACGATGAATGTAATCTTTAAAGACGTATTTCAGATCTTATAGAACTAGCCATTTTTTAAGAAATCTGGAAGATTTTGACTGTAAAATTTACTTCACCTCTACAAAATTTTGGACTATCTAGTACTAACATATTTTTTCATGGACTTATTGTGGTTAGTTTAAGTTTTTGTTTTACAGGTAATGGAGTGTTGTTATTATGGTCTCAAGCAAAGTTATCATGTTTTAGAATTAATGTAACAATTCATAATGCTACTATTTGTTATATATTATAAGAAAGACGAAATGATCTAACCTTCGTGCATCGATGAATTGATGACATTCCTTTTATCCAAAACATGCTTCTTCTGACTAGAACCTATAACACGAATTGTAACTTTGTTATATTGTCATCATGGAATAATATTGAATGTAATTATATAATTTTTCAGATAGTTTAGATCAAATGCAAAAAAATTAAGGTTATGATTCTTATCTTTCTCGAAATCTCTTTGCATTATCTTCGAATATAGTTGTACCGTAACTTTTCTTGTTATGTAACCTAAAAAAATAAGTAATTGATCATGATTATTAATTTTAACCGTAGTAGATGTTGAAAACTTATTAAGCTATAAAATGATTTGTAAAATATACCTTACATAACTCACCTAAGAAGAACAAATTCTTCATCGGTGTCCTTAGAATTTTCATCGCTCATTCAGTATTTTAGATTATTCGATCCGCTTGTAATCAAAACTTCTACAATTGAACCCAAGATTATTCTTGGATTGAACCAAAGAAATTTCATAAAAGAGCAACTGAAAGTTTTTGAAACTTTCAGACAGATCAAAAACTTCAAATTCAGATCAAACTCACAAATCCGACAATCTAACTAAGTCAAACTAATATGGAGACAAAAACAGAACGTAGCAAACCACGTCATTGAATCGATGGTTGCATGAAACCGTAATTGTGAACTTTGGAATTAATAAATGAGAAGGAAGACTGGAAAGATTTAAGATTTTTGAATTGAATAACAAAGAAATTATAAAACATAAGTCTTGGTTATTGTTAGATTTTATAAGAAATATTTTTTTCTACCGTAGTGACTAAAATTATTATTATTAATTTTCTTTGAACAATACTTGGGTTCACCTCTAGTGGTGAACCCCTTTGTTCACCTCCCTTTTTTTAACCAATCAAATTATGACAACTAATATTTCATTTAAACACAAATAACAATACTTAAATTAAATCTAAGCAAATAAAAATAAATAAATAAATCTAGAAATAAATCTGTTAACGTGACGTCTTCCTGTGATGGTTCTTAGTTTCTTACCTTTACCATCAATACACGAATAAGAAGAAATTTACCTTTTTTACCAGTTTATTCCTTGATAAGAAAGCAAATTTTGTGTGGAGATATATCGTTTCAACGTTCAATCTCAAAATAATACCTAGGTAGCTCCTTTACAATCATCTCTTGGTAAGATTTTATCTCAATTTTTAATTTCGTTTTGCCTAATCAATAATACACCTGTTTTCAGGTCGTATAAAAAAGTCTGTGTAGCAAATATTTTATTAAATAGATTAAGAGTGACGTTTTAGGTTGATTAGAAAACCATTCAAGTACATGTGGTAGCAGCTATTTTATTAGATGAATTAAGAATGACGTTTTAGGTTGATTAGAAAACCATTCAAGTACATATACGTAGTAACATCAATTTTATTATATGGATTAAGAGTTCATTGTTCTTACTGGGATTTCTTATTGGCTTACCCTTTACATCATCTCGTTGTTAATTAGTTACTTTCTGTGTTATTCTCTTTAACATGTTCAAACTCTGTTGGTTGTCTTCTTGTTATGGTCTTATGCTCTTGTTTATTAGTTTTCCCAGCTTAGATATATCTGTTACACTAATTATGGCCCAATCTTTTTATAACTGAAACATGGATTTTTATTTTCATCCAGTCACTTGTTGATCATATAAAGCTGTCTTTGTTTGAGTTTAAATTGAAGATTCTTTGGTTAGTTTTAAAACTCTGTTAATTGTTAAAAGTTTAGTTACGAACAATAATTTAAATTTTGAGAAGATAAAGCATAGAAAACTTATGGTCATGTTGATTAATTTTAACTACGAACAGTAATTTGTAGTTTGAGAAAAAACAATTATGCAGGCCATTGTCTTTGCTTCTTCTTTTATCTCCCTCTATATATATATATATATATATATTTTTTTTTTTTACTTGATTATTTTTTTTCTCACCGTGTTTTCTGTTTTGTTGTCTTTGAATTGGTTAGTGCAGATTGGAATGGAGAGTAGTCATTTAAGTGGTGGTGAAATTGTTCTTGCTAGTCAGTATGGATCTAGTTTGCAAGTATCGAGTGAATCCAGTTTGTTAAGTCAAAATTCCATTAACTTTTTAGTCGAGGAAGAATATGATTCAATAAGTGAAGCCAAAGCTTCGGTCAGTGAATTTGAAGAAGAAGATGACGTCGTAGCCAACAACGAGGATTATGTTCAAACTGAAGAGGTTGCAACTTTAGAAACAACCAAAGAAAATGAGAAGAAAGATGAACTATGTATTGGAATGGAGTTTAGTTCTGATGAGACTGCACATTTAGCTTATAAAAAGTATGGAGGCAATCATGGTTTCAATGTAAGGAAACAACGGAGGATGAAAAAAAAAGATAAAGTAGTAAGACTTCTTTATGTTTGCTCAAAACATGGGTATAGAAAAGAACCTAAGGTTGAAAAATCTTATTCACAACCAATCACACGGTGTGGTTGTACTGCTCATATGATTTGTTACCTTCAGAAGACTGGAAGATATAAGATTGTGTCTTTCGAGCCGAATCATAACCATGATTTAGTGAGGACACCTATGAAGCATTTGTTGAGGAGCAATCGATTGTTATCTCTATCTCAAAAATAACATGCTGATGATGCCGAAATATCAGGAATTTCAGTAAAAGCAACCGTTGAAATGATGAGTAGAGAAGTTGGGGGACGAGAAAATCTGGGTTTTTTGGATAAAGACTATCAAAATTACATATATCGAAAACGAATGGCAAAATGGAAAAGGGAGATGCTGGAGCTGTTTTGGAATACTTTCAAAAAAAAGAAGGAGGATAATTCATCTTTTTTTTTATTCAATGCAACTTGATGAGGACGATATGATCACTAATATCTTCTGGGCAGATGATCGGTCTATAAGTGATTACAATCTTTTTGGAGATGTTGTCTGCTTTGACACAACTTATAAGACCAATGAATATGATAGAACCTTTGCTCCCTTTGTCGGGGTCAATCATCACAAGCAAACTGTTGTGTTTGGTGCTGCTCTCTTATATGATGAAACCACTGAGTCATATAAGTGGCTTTTCGAGACTTTTCTTGGAGCAATGTCTGGAAAAAAACCAAAAACAATTCTTACAGACCAATCTGCAGCAATGGCAAATGCAATAGTGAAGGTATTTCCTGAAACAAAACATAGATTATGTGTTTGACATATTTACCAAAATGCTGCTAAGAAGTTGAGTCATGTATTTCATGGAGCAGAAAAAATTTGCCATGGATTTTAGTAAGTGTGTATATGACCATGAGGAAGAAGAAGATTGGTTATTGGCATGGAATGATATGCTCAAGAAGCATAAGTTGACAAACGAGAAATGGTTGAAGAATTTGTTTGAGCTGAGAGAAAAATGGGCAATGGTATATGGACGTCATACTTTTACAGCAGATATGGTGAGCACGCAGCGTAGTGAAAGTATGAATAATATTTGAAAAAATACTTGAAGCGTAGTTATAACTTGTTGCGCTTCTTTGAACACTATGAGAGAGTATTGGGCAATCGGCGATATAAGGAATTAATTGCTGACTTCAATATGCTGCATACCTCACCGGTATTATGTGCTACTGTAGAGATGCTGCAACATGCAAAGGAAGTGTATACTCCAGAAATTTTTAGCTTGTTCCAGAAGCAATACATAGTTATCGGTGATTATGTTGCCAAAAAGGTCAGTATGACAGAGATGGTGTATGAATACAATGTATCTTATCGTGGTGTAGGACGAGAGCATTTGGTTCATTATGATGCTACAAACGAAACAATACATTGTGGTTGCATGAAGTTTTCTTTTACTGGGATCTTATGTCGTCATGCATTAAAAGTGTTGGACAAGAAGAGCGTTAGAAGAATTCCATCTGCCTACATTCTAAATCGATGGAGTAAAGAGGCAAAAGCACGAAGCATATCTTATTATCATTCAGAGACATCTAATGAAACAGATAAGCAATCGATTGGTAGACGATATAGCCATATATGTCGTACTTTCCGTGAGATTGCGTCTGTTGCTGCTGATCATATAGAATTGACTATGTGTGCAAATGAATATGCCTTTCAGTTGCTTAAAAAGTTAGAAAAAAAAAGGAACTTTTGAATGCTAATGCATGGATGCTCCAAACTTCAAATGTTGAACATGTGGAAGAAGAAGAAGAAGAAGAAGAAGAAGAAGACGAGAAATTTTCTAATGCACGTGGAGTAAAAAGAAAAGCTGCTGTTGGACGACCAAAAAACAAAAAAGTCGGAGCCCATGGTCGATATTTGAGTGTTCTTGAAATGAAAAATCGGCGTACATCAAAGAAAAAATTATCATTTCAGGTATAATTTTTCTTTTTAGTTTATGTCCAATTTTTTTAGAAATGTGACTAAATATATATCTATATATATAAATTAATTGATAATGTTTCAGGACTCTAGTCTTAGTCGAGATGCCCAGTTATCTGTTGTTACCACCAGTCCCATTCCCACCTTTCCAGATACCTATTCATCTGCTGTTACCACCAGTTCCACCTCGCATAATGAGCCACTTCTCTCACAAGTGTTCAAGGTAAATACTTCATTCTTACTATTTATATTTGAACAATCTGTAATTTTTTTAAATAATTTGAAGTCTTATATTTTGTAGGAATTTAACAAGAGTTATGGAGGTTCATCGTAAAGAAGAATCGTAAAGCTCTGATATATTACTATTTTTTTCTTCAAAATCACATACGTACCACAAAGTATTAAGGGTTAGATTGATTTCCTTTTTTCTTCTTATGTAGAATCACTTTCTTGCAAAATTACATTCGTATTGTTTTTTTTTTCTGGATTTATCTTCTTTCTTCTTTCTTATTATTTTCTTACAAAATCACAGACATTAAAAACGTTGAAATGTTGTAGTGTATCCAAACATTGATCTCGGTTTGTGTATGTGGTTACTTCCTAATTTCACAGTATTAACTACTTCCTAATTTTCCTGACATTTATTTGCATTGCTTCCTACGAAAATGTTATTCTCGAGCAAAATCCAAGTTTCTCCACTGCTTGTCTCCACTGTGATGTGAACCTTGACATGTTCTCAACCGCATGTTTCACCAATATGTCTATAACAGTTTGGCGCCTGAAAAAGAATCCAAATATTCCTCAATTTCGCAGTTTTGACATAATAACAGGTTCAATAGGTGCTGTGAATCATGGAAGCATTCTTACCATGGAATTTTGAAACGTCGTGCAGCAATCTCCAAGCATGTAATCAAAGCTTCTCTTTTTGACCTGACAAACCTTTTATTCTCTACGGCATCTGCTTTATTTGTGCATTTAGTTTAAAAGAAAAACTAAACAAGTTCAGGTGTAGGAACTGTGTAAGTGTAATTCTCGCGTCTAGCCTTCTTCTTCTCCCTCTGCAATCTAAAGTTTTTTCTCTTTCTTGCTCAGTAACTTATGGGATTCTCTGGCACAATTTCTTTTGGATACACACACTTATCTGCAAAACTAAAAGAAAAAAAACTATGTATATAAGACATTATAAAACCTGAGTATAATGGTTCAAGACATTAATATCCACATTACAGATCATAACACAGTAAGGAGGCAATCTCTATTCTAAAATAAGCAATTAAGACCAAGCACATTCCAAAAATATAAGTCAGCGACAAAGGTACATGGGGCTCTTACAAAGTTGTCATCATCAAAGATATTAGTTTTATTGCAGATGAGAACCTGTTTTTATGAAGCCATGCCTTAAATTTAAACAGCTTGGTTTAGTCTATATACTGACCCTCTTAATTCACACATAAACTGGAACTTAAAAGCTTCAATCAAACCATAACATGTTTAGCTTCCATAATCTTCCCTTCCCTGCACCAACCAAACATCAACGAACTAAAATACCGTAACCTCATATCTTCAAAAAACTTTGCAGAATCCTTAACACTACCGTGCTTACACAACACATCTAGGAAACACCAAAATACATACTCGTCTGCTACTAAAAAAACTTAGGCATTTCGTCCATCACCTCAATGGCTTTCGTCACCATATCTGCAGACGCAAACCTCCGCACCAAAACCACAAACAATTCTGGTTTAATCGGATTCTCCTTGCCTCATTTCTTCAATTAAACCCCAAACAGCTTCAAATTGATGCATTTTACTTAGAAGTTTCACCACTGATTTATAAATTTTCGTTTTTGTTTTCTCCTTCTTCGAAAGATAAGAACCGTCACAGAAAGACGTCACCGTTAACAGATTTTATTTACAGATTTATTTATTTATTTTTATTTGCTTAGATTTAATTTAAGTATTGTTATTTGTGTTTAAATGAAATATTAGTTGTCATAATTTGATTGGTTAAAAAAAAGGAGGTGAACAAAGGGGTTCACCACTAGGGGTGAACCCAAGTATTGTTCATTTTATTTTATCGTATTGACTAAACTTTCTATATTACCGTATTAAATAAAATAATAATAATAATAATAATAATAATAATAATAATAATAATTATTATTATTATTATTATTATTATTATTATTATTATTTGTCTTATATCGTATTGACTAAACTTTCCATTTTACGGTATTGACTAATTTTTTTTTATTTTTCTTTTATCGTATTGACTAAACTTTTCATACTACTGTATTGACTAAAATTATTCTTATTATTATTATTATTATTATTATTATTATTATTATTATTATTATTATTATTATTATTATTATTATTATTTATTTTCTATCGTATTGACTAAATTTTCCATTTTATCGTATTAACTAAAATTTATTATTTTTAGTTGCCTTTTACTTGAGCGTAAGTATTGACCTGTCAATTTTGATTAAATCTATTTGTCTTTTAAAATTAGTTTTGTTTAAAGATGAAATTGTTATATTATATTGTCTAAAAAAAAATTAAACCCTTTCATTTTAATCTTATATAATTATTCTAAAAATTTTATATACTTTCTAACAGATGGTAAGTTTAATAATACTCACTTCTCGTACATCCTCTGTTTTTTTTTTCCACAAGATCAAATGTAATATTACTCTGGGTAGGGTAATGGGAAATCCCATATCCAAAACAACCCGCCATGGAGGGCCTGAAATGTAACAGCTACCGAAACAGGCCCAATAGCCTAATTCTAAAATGCAAAAACAATGAAATCGGCACATCCCGACAAGACAAAAACGATCAGAAAAATCGATAATTCTTCTCAGAAAGTATCGTAGCTCGCAACCAGGAAGGATCACCCCTGGCAATATAAGATTGTGTGCGCATCTCCTCCGTCACAGTCTTGGCAATCCGCATAGAGCTCGGGAGAAAAGACCAATCTCCAATCAGCGAATTTATGTAAGAAAGAGGCAATTTCAGGTTTGATTGTTTCGTTTCCTTGATGTCTATCTGGAAACTCCATAGACTCGATGGCTTGTCTTGAAGATACCTCGAAAATGACAAGACTAAATCTCAGGTTACTCAAGTTTTCTGCTTCCCACAACAAACTCAGAAGCTCCGTCTCCAGCACTGATCTAACATTTGAAAAGGAACGGGGACTGTGAAACAAAGGGTTTCCAGAGTGATCTCGTGCTAGCCAGGCCACACCTCCATTGCGGTTTCTCATGTTCTCGTACATCCTGTACAAATATGTATATTTACGTAATTGTTTTTAAAAAAAAACTACTTTATTAGTCTGATGTATCTTATTTTTGTTATTAACATTTATCATATTACATACTCGGATCCTCAGTTTGAAGGGATGCATGGACTAAACCCCAAATTTTTTATAAAAAAAACTTAAAAATAAAATATTAATACATTAAATCCATAATGTTAATTAAACAGTAACTACATTTAAAACTCTTCTATTTCTATCAATTTAAAAGAGATGCTGCTTCTTAATAAACACAAAAGTAAAAATTAAAAAATGTAGACAAAAAATAGTCGCATCACTTCTGGACCACAAAAACGACGTGCATTTGGCTTCGCTAATGATGGAAAGACAAACGACAGAGATCAAAATGGGCCTGATTATTTGGGCCTCTTTCTGAATTCCGCTGAATAAACGGCCAAGATAAAAAAAAAAAAAAAAAAAAAAAAAAAAAACAAACTAGCAAGTTAAGAAAAAATATTTCCAACTCTTAATCCTTACAATTTAGGTCTCCTGGAATTTAATTGCATAGCGGATAGAATAGCTCATCAAGCATATGCATTTTATAGCCTTTTGATTCTTGGATAAGTAAATGTGTACCGACATGGTTTACGGTCCTTTGTAGAGATCAAAATAAAACGGAGGTGGAGTTGTGTAATTATTAGTAGAACTGATAATGAATCTTTGTTGGACTAAACAAAACACACTTAAACTTTGGCATAATAATATGAGCAAGCTATATATATATATATATATATATATATATATGTCGATGTAGATCTATACTGTTGCAATTAGATAGTTGACAAGAACGCACTTTCTCAGTCTTTTTTTTTTTGGTCTTTCGATGTTGTCCTAGATCCTAACATTACTTTCCAAAATTCATTCAAAAAATAACTGGATTGTGCTTCTTTCTTGTTCTAAGCAAAACATGCATATATACGATCATGTACGATATACAGTAATTCCTCTTTGTGCTAAAATTTAACATCGTATTGGATTTAGAAAGGATTATGATAGTTTGTGCATGGAGTTAGATGTAGGGCCAAGGGCCCAAGGTTAAAGGCAAATAAATAAAACTTGTGTTTGCGACTCTAAATAAATTAAGTACTGGACCTTCGATTCTTCATCTCTCCCCGTCTCCAGAATCAGATTTTAGGTATTCCAATTTAAACAATAATTTTGTGGACCAATAAATAGTTGAATCCGGGGTTAAAAAAAACTAATCCTCTTAACTTCTTAAGTTGTTTTAGAGAATATTTCAGAGGTCAATTGGTTGTGAACATTTATTTAGTTGAAAAAGTGATGGTTTGAATCTTTCACCTTAAATTTTAAGTTTTTTTTTTTAATTTATCAAATCATAGTTAAAAATAGTGAAAATATACCAGAATAACTCTATTATTGATGTTAATTGCTAGACTAACCTCCTAAAAATGACTTTACTAGTATAACCTTAATCTTTTGTTAAAAGACAAAATTACTCTTTATCAAAACTTAATAAAATTGTAATTTTTGAAATTTGAAAAATATATTTTAAATTTAAATTATTACAATTACAATTAAAATTAAATGTCAAAATAAAAACATCTCTTAAAAAGGTTAAAAACCCCTAATATAAGAAAAAACCCTAAAATTCATATGAAATAAAAAAAATAGGCTTAGATAGAATGTATATCTAATTAATAGAGAAATGATAAGATGAAAATTCATATTCTTGGGAATGAAAATAAAACTGAATGAATGATTATAGAAGAAGAGGAAGGAGACTGATTAAAAACCCTCAAAAAATCGTGATGGAAGTTAGTATTATTTTAGAATATTTTCTCTTATTTTTGTCATTAATTAAAGAAAAATTAAGACAAATCTGCGACCTCATTAGAACAAATCTGCTGTTAAAAATCTGGTGTAACATATTTACACCAAATCTGCTATAGTAAGTTTACGGCCACTGAAAAGTTTAATCTAGTTATAAAGTTGTTTGCGGTAAAAAGAGTTAAAAAAATCTACTATAACTAATGTATATTTTTTCAGAATTTCATAAATCTATGGTAACTGTATTCAAATCTGCAGTAAGTAAAAGGTTACTCTAGCAATTAATTTTTGTTAATAAAATCTACGGCCACTTCTATAAGAAACATGACTCTGCCACAATAAAATCTGTCGGGAACAAAATATCTGCCATTTAAAATCTACAAAAAAAATAAAATCTACTGCCATTATTTTTAAAATCTACTATGAATTTAAAAATCTGTAGTGAAAAAAAAAACTCTGTCATGAATTCAAAACTCTACCACCACTAACATATGTAACTCTGCAGAAAATAAAAATCTGCAATACAAATCTGCAGTACAAATTAAAATATGTCATTCAACAAAATCTAGCATAACATAGAACTGCATATTTAATTTGCAAATTTTTTCAGTGAGCGATGGTAATATCGTAAATATGAAGCATTTTTCGAAAATAAATATGATGTAGCATTAATTCATAATGACAGTCTTGTAATTAAATTTTTTCTAATACATGATTTCAAAAATATTTATGTGATTAAAAGAACTTATTTATTCTTAATTTTTTAAAAGTTAAACTAACAATTAAAATATTAAGTAGGATTATTCTAGCTTTTCTCCCATAAAAATAAAATAAAAATTTTTGCGGCTCATATATTTTGACGAGCGGCTATCATCAGACGATAAAGTTTGTACGTTTGGGTGGTTTCATATGCTCAACTTGGTGTAGTTATAGACCCTTATTTCTATATATTCACTATAAAATTAAAAGGAACTAGTTCATTGGGTCAATCATTCAGTCCAACAAGTTAAAACACTCCCGAGAAAGTCTACAGTGCGGAAAGTCCTCTTGCCTAACTTTTGTATTATGATAAAACTTTAGCTTTATAAATAATAAAGTATAGAGTAATCTGTGGTATGGTTTTGTCTAATTAGTTATGTAATGTTAATTTATTTAAAATTTTTTGGAAGATTTTTATTTGTTGTTTTGAGATGTTAAAAGGCCAACCTAAACAACATGTTCTATTACATCTCGTCAACCAAATTATATTTCTTTCACATGCACCTTAATTCTAGATTACTATTTAATGGTTTATTTTCGTCTTGTTAGAAGACAAAAGTTATAATACGATTTTAATATAAAAATAAACCTATTATTTTGACCTTTTATTCTTATCTTTCCATGTTGGAGCGCATGGGGCAAACGACTAAATAACCTTAAACTTAATTATGCCACATCTTTTAAAAACTCTACCCAACTAATTATTGGTCACTTCGCCCTAACAAAAATTATTGGTTTCTACATAATGCAAATTTTTTTAAAGTCTGCTTGTCGGAACTTTGTTTGACCAGGTTGGATTAGTTTAGTGTTTGAACCACTTGGATCAAGTGTAAAAAAAAAACAGATTTAGTGCTAGATTTATCCGGAGCTTCTAACACTATATTTTTAATAATGAACTATTCAAGCGAGAGCCGATGGTTAGTCACACAGTTTGCGATAATGACATAAATCTGTTTGTTACTAAAGTAGTGTGCATGAAATTAAACTTGATAATGATACGTGGCTTTTACCAACCAAGAAACATAACTGGACCCAGCCTTTATATTTGAATCATGGCTTTTTATTCACCATTCGATATCTTATAGTTTTTCTGATTATCCAGTCAGTATAAGTCGGGTTAGCCGATAGAAACACATGCATCTTTACTAATAGTTCATCATGAGTTTCAAATAGTGATCTGACAAATACAGTCGACTTTGGCTTTAAATCGTCATTCTTAAGCTGGTAACACGGTTCTAAATTTATGTTTCAACCTAAGACCAAATTTGCAAATTAACTCTAATGTATTCACACGTTGTGATGATAACCACAACTTCAAGTCTTCAAGGTTGGTTGTTGGCATCATGGTCTGAATATATCGAACTATGCATATCTGTCCATCTTTATAACTAGTATAACTGAAATGTGCATTTACATTTTTAGGCCAAAATTGATTTAACAGAGAAAAGAAAAAAAAAACAAATCTTGCATTTTATCGGTTAATGTTTTATATATGTCCACTAATATTTTATCAATCATTTGGAAGAAGAAAAAATCTTTTAAACGTAATCACTAAAAAGGTAATGTTAGTTTTAATCAGTTCGAACTATTGTTGAGCCATTGGTCTGTGGTTTGTGTTTGGTATTGGCTGCGTAGGCCACTTGAAGATTACGCATGGCTCGTCTTTCCAGTTGAGCTAATCACTATGAATAAAATGAGATGAATAATGTAACACTCTGCTATACTTTTAAAGATCACCCTTTTGGCTCCTATTTCTTCTCCTCATTTCAAGACTAGATGTGCCCTCGTAGAGACACTTGCTTTTGCATTTTACACTTTATGTTATTCTGAGCAAAAAACGACCTCTAAAGACCAAATCTAAGCAAATCCCTGAACAATTGTCTAATCCCAATTAATTTAGTACTTGTTTCTTTTCGCTTTCAAGGCGTTTACCAAAAACCAAACATCTTTTTCACAAAACTAATTAATTCTATTCACTTTGGGATCGGTGATGTGCTTATTGCTATTGATCGTTAACTAATTCCTTGGATTGTAATTTATAGTATTATATATTATCATAGTCTCTACTCCAAGCAACGTTTACCACTTTGTATTCTGAAACTTTATTCTTCTATGTATAAAATAACTTTAATCTATATATGCAGTACATTGTGCAACTGGCACATATACATCTTTCCAGAGGATTCAAGTCATTGTGCAGAGTTGTAACTATCTTAAT
Source organism: Cardamine occulta (assembly GCA_028015245.1). Lineage (NCBI taxonomy): Eukaryota > Viridiplantae > Streptophyta > Magnoliopsida > Brassicales > Brassicaceae > Cardamine > Cardamine occulta. Next base: position 10,535,829 of record CM051363.1, read on the forward strand.
CTATTTAGATATAAGGTTTTTTGTCCAATTAGTTATATGGTTGAATTATAGTTCTTACAGACTTACAGTTACTCTTGTTCTTACTTTCTCTGTATTCTAAAACTTTATTTTTCTATATATATATAACTTGTCTTTCTGACTGTTGACATAACCAACTGTCCTTTGCTGTGTTAGATAAGCTTCAGTAGCTTAAAATCCAAGACATTCCTAACAAGTCAGTTAAGGATAATATAGGCTTAAAAGGAAATTATCATTTTGTATTAAGAATAGGAAAAAGAAGTTTTCTATTAGCAATAGGAATAGGATTAGCAAAGGAGGTGCTAACATCCATATAAATATCAAAATTGAGTTGTGACTTTGATATCATCAATCATAAGAGATTTGAGAGTTTAGTTTTTGAGAGAGTTTTCTAACCTTAATAAAGAGAGTTATTCTTTATACAAAACTAAGAAGTGTTTGAAAAACTTTATTTGGTAGCAGAGCAACCAGGTTGTTGATGATCCAAGACAAGGGAGAGATGACGACAAGAGTATTCCCGAGCCATTGGAGATACTGAAAATACAACAAGGACGAAGAACCTTGTTCCATCGGCGGTGATCTGTCCGATTTTAAACTCATCGAACTACACGGTGTAGTCGATGAGGATGAAGGTGCTTTTGCAAGTTCACAAGGTATAGGAGACGATCGAGCCCGGTTCAGCCAAAGCCGAAAAATGACATATCAATTGCTTTGCTATTCCAATCCATACCCGAAACCCTCATACTACAAGTTGGCGATCAAGACTCACCAAAAGATATATGGGATGCAATCAAATCAAGACACCTTTTAGTAGATAGAGTTAAAGAAGCAAGACTTCAAACTCTAGTGTCCGAATTTGAAAGACTTAAGATGAAGGATTCAGACACAATAGATAAATTTGCGGGAAAGTTATCGGAGATAGCATCAAAATCGGCTTCTCTTGGACAAACAATTGAGGCATCAAAACTTATGAAGAAATTTCTCAATAGCTTACCAAGGAGCGAGTATAGTCAAATCATAGCCTCTCTCAAGCAAGTTCTAGACTTGAACAAAACCGGATTTGAAGATATTATTGGAAGACTAAAAGCATACGAAGAAAGAATTCTCGATGAGGAGAATAGTGGAGAAACACAAAGTAAGCTTTTATATGCTAATACATATCATCAAACTTTTGCGACATCACGAGGAAGAGGAGGACGAGGATTTAGAGGATGAGGCAGAGGAAGGTTTAATTCACAAGACAGGATAACAAGTCAAACTGATCAAAATCAAACAAAAGAAAAGAAGGATATATCGAAAATAATTTGTTATCGATGTGATAAACCTGGCCACTTCACCTCTACATGCCCAGAGAGAACTCGGAAGTTACAAGAAGTAAATAAAGCACAGACAGAAGAAGCTGATCCAATGCTTTATATGCACGAAGTCATGTTCTTGAACGAAGAAAATCTAATACCAAAAAACTACGAAACCAAAGAAATGGAAAAAGGAGTTTGGTATCTAGATAATGGAGCAAGCAATCACATGACCGGAAACAAGATTTATTTCTCAGAACTCAACGAAAATACTAAGGGTAAGGTGAAATTTGGAGATGGTTCTTATGTTAAGATAGAAGGTAAAGGATCAATCCTTTTTTCAAGGAAAAACAGGCGAACAAAAACTTGTCAATAACATCTACTATATTCCTGAACTCAAGAGCAACATTCTAAGCCTAGGACAAGCTATGAAAGTCGGATGTGATGTTAGGATGAGACAAGACTACTTGACGGTCCATGATCCAAGTGGAAGACTCTTGGTAAAAGTCATAAGATCACCGAATAGACTTTACAAGATAAATCTGAAAATTTTCAAGCCTATGTGTTTAAGCATGAGACTAGAAGATGAGACATAGAGGTGGCATGCAAGGTTAGGACATATAAGTTTCAAGACAATCAAGAATATGTCCCAACAAGAGATAGTTCATGGATTACCAAAAATTAAAGAAGAAACAAGGATTTGTGGATCATGCCTAGTCGGGAAACAAGCACGACAAGCGATTTGGCTTCAAGACATCTTGAGTGAGATAACAGGATGGAATACAGAGCAAGTCCTTATCAAGATCGACAACAAGTCTTCAATTGCACTAACTAAGAATCATGTGTTTCATGGCCGAAGCAAGCACATCCATAAGCGTTATCATTTCATTCGAGAGTGTGTCAAAGATGATCAACTTGAAGTCGAGCATGTACCCGGAGAGAAGCAAAAGGCGGACATATTGACAAAGGCCCTAGCAAGAAACAAGTTCAAAGAGATGAGGAGTTTGATAGCAGTTCAAGACCTCTCAAAGCCAAACTTGAAGTTTAAGGGGGTGAATGTTGGATAACCTTCAATAGCTTAAAGCCCAAGATATCTCTAACAAGTCGGTTAAGAATAAGATAGGTTTAAAAGGGAATTATCATTTTGTATTAAGAATAGGAAAAAGAAGTTTTATATTAGCAATAGGAATATGATTAGCAAGGGAAGTGATAACATCCATATAAATATCAAAGTTGAGTTGTGACTTTGATATCATCAATCATAAGAGTTTTGAGAGTTTACTTTTTGAGAGAGTTTTCTAAACCTACTAAAGAGGGTTATTCTTTATACAAAGATAAGAAGTGTTTGAGAAACTTTATGCTAAACTACCATTAATACCATTAACTAATAAAAACCACTAGGTTTCATATTCCCTCCGTTTGTGTTATTAGAAAGATAAATTTTTTGTTTGTTTGTTTGTTAAGAAAAAAAAAATTGTAATGTATTAGTAAGAGGTATGGTAGAAATTAAATTTATTAGAGCACTAGCTAGAAAACATATTATTGGGAGTACAAATGACTTAAATACCCAATTAATTAGTCAAACTTAGAAAAGTACTTAATAGTATCCATATTTAGTACATTTTGTAGAATTTAAATTTTGTTTGAAACAAAAATATGTTTTGTATTTTCAATACAGGTTTTTGGGGGAAATAATATTTTACTTTATTAATTAGAGAATGTTAATAATTTGTTTAATAAGTGTGAAATATAACGAATGGAGTAAAATCTTCGGAGTAACCTAATAAAAGTATTGTCTCTTAATTATGATTAGTGGAAATCTCTAATATGAGTCTCTTGTGATTACAAAAGAAAAAAAAAATAGTAAAAATTAAGAGAAAAAGAGTGAGAAGAGATTAGCTAATGAAAACTTTGAAAACCTCATAAAATATTTGTCTATTATTTATTGGTTTAAATTTATTAAAAATAAAATTTAATTATATAATCATATTATATTTTAAAAAAACTTTAGAGATTATGTGGGTCTTCTATTGCTGCTGATAGTCTAAGAGCTACTCCAACCGGACCCTAAAACGGAAAATATAGTGTTAAGTCAGTTTCAATCGAACGGCATATTATGCACCATATTTGTTTTTGGTGTTTTATGAACAGTGTCACACTATATTTTGTGTGAATTTTCATAAAATACTCAAAAAAAATTAAATGTTTATTCATGTTTTATTTAGATATATAATTAAAATTTTGTGTCTTTTATTTCAATTAGTATAAAATTGTAATTGTAATAAAATTATAATTGTAACTAATATAAATTTTAATTTGTATAAAAAATATAAATTAGTACTCGAACTGATTAAATTAAAAATACATGTTAAACTTCAATTAAAACACTGAAAACATAAAACTACAAACTTAAAGGTAAACAAACATTAAAGAAAAAAAGAAAAACAAATAAGCAAACATAAAAACTAAATGCAACTAGATAATTTGTAAGGATATAATATAAACTTAAACAATAGTCTAGTTTTCAGGAAAATCATTTCTGACTCGATTTAAAAAACGATATATTTAGGTAAATTCTTGTTGGTCACTTGGTGATTGTTAGTCTTCACCTTGAAATTAATAATATAATAATAAAAATATTATTTTTGGTCTAAAATTTGGTATTGTGGTTGGAGATAACAAACAAATTAGAATATCAAAACATCAAATTTAGTGTGATTTCAACACCAAATTTGGTGTTGTAGTCGGAGTTGTCCTAAGTATTTGGTTTGAGGGTAACGAACTCATATTCTCATATTAAAAACACAAAAAGTAATTATGGAGTTATTACATGGACTACGGATATGGTTTATAAAATTTCGTGTGACCACAAGCAGCAAACCCATTATAATAGTAACATTTACTTGTGTTGCATTCATGAGAGATCAACATGTGTCAAAATTATAATTCACGAGATCATGAAACATGTCAGTTGATCGATAAGATTAAGACACGTGTCATAAAAATTATGTTAATTTTATTTTTCTTAATCAAAAAAAAAATTAAATAATAAAGCGGATAATTTTTAGTTTTTATTTTTCTAATATATATTTAAATTTTTTATTTTAATAAAATTTAAATTTTTTTCATAGATTTTTATATATACTATTTAAGTTTCAATAAATTTATATATTTTCAAAGAATTGTGAAGGATTTTGGCCAGTGAACGTGCGAGAAAAAAGGATTTCGCTTTGAAACCGATTGAATTTCTAAACCAGAGAATTTCAAAGGGAAACCGGATATCTTATCAGAAGAACTTCTCACCTAGATATAAGCGAAAACATAATCGCCGGTTACCGGATTCGTTTTTTCATATCTCACACTAGGCATGTGCATTCGGGTTTGGTTCAGCTTTTTGGGTTTTCGGGTTTAGAGACGTATGACCCATTCGGGTATTTATAATTTTTTTTTTGGTATATTGTTCCAAGTTTGAGTAAGGTTCTGGTACACGAAATATCGGAAAAGATAAATGAAAAAGTTGGTAAAATTTTCACAAATATAACTATGAACTTTCAGATATTGTGTTGTTAATTTTGGATATTTTAGTTATTTAAGTAGAAAAATAATTGATATTTTTTTGTTTATAGTTGTAGAGTAATTAGGTTAAATAAAATTTAAATACAATTAATATTTTTGGATATATAATTGTATTTCAAATATTTCGGATATTCATTTGGTTTTTGGTTTGGTCTTTCGAATATATGAGTTTAGGACCTATTCAGATTTTTGTCGGTTGGTACCCTTTTTGGGTGGGATTCGATTTGGTTATTCGGATTTTAGATATTTTGTCCAAACTTATCTTACACGGTGGTCGGAAAATAAACAACAAAATAGAATCAAAGCCGAATGGATCCTAGATTCATATATCCGAAGTTAAATTAAGTTTTAATATATTAATAATAAAATTTTAATATTGAAAGTTATTCATTTATTTATGTAAAAACAACTTTGTAAAATAACTATCTTCTCTACCTAAACATTTTGTCTATCTTTTTCTGTAAAATAATTTAAGATATATATTTAACAACAAATATTTAATTTAATGAATTTATTTACATTTAATTTATTATAAAATTAAGAAATCTGCCTGATAGGTGCTAATCTAGTATACATATATATATATATATCACATTTACTTATTATTATTATAATTTTTCCTTTTTATATTATTATTACACGTCTACCTGTTGATTTATATTGAAGGAAAGTAGGAGAGTACTTTTGGAAGACAAAAATGCAACATACAATGTGAATTTCTAGATATGTATTTGTTTCTCTAGGGGAAACAAAGTATAACGTTTTACGATTTTAAAGTAAAAATTTATTTTAAGTTTTTAAATATAGACTTTTTGTCCATGATACCAGTAAAGTATTAAACTAAAACTTTGCAATATAGTAAAACATTACACCGTCATTGTTGTAGTATTTTTTTTTTCTATCTAATTCATCTCACATTCGCTTTTACACCAACCCGTTTTTATTAAAACAAATTTTGTTGCGACAAAACTTTCATTTTTTTGGTTGCGACAATTTACAGACAGATACTACTATCAAATAATAACAACACAAAGACGACATTACGATATGATATCACTTGTCAAAAGTAAATTTTCTTGAAACTCACCAAACTCTCTTAAACAAGTTCTTATAATCGTAATGTCAATCTTGAGTACGTCTTGACAAATTTACCCTCTACATCATCTGAATACCAAAGACTATTTTTGAACTCAGATAAATCGAAATCAACGCCCACGAAACTATTAGAATACAAATTTCTATTAAACTTAAACTTCTATCATTCATTACTTTTTCGTAAAATGAATTTTCTAAATTTAAGTTTCTTTTTTCCTTATTGCATTTTTTCTGTTTTTCTTATTCCCACTATTAGTCTTAAATTTTGTTTTACGTATTTTTCTCTTATGGTTTTGTCGTGTATCAGGATTCAGGAGTAATTAATTCACGTCAAGCACGATATAATATCAAATTTAAATACGTTATCCTAGTCCATGAGAAGTAATTGTGTCGTGCATATAGGTTTGAAGTAGTCCACCAAAAGAGCAATAATTGCAACGCTCGTAACTTTGACCTATTTTTTTGTCTTATTAAACTGCTGATTGTTTTTTCTTTAATTTGGTATGTTTATACTTCTATTATTTCCTCTCACTTTTCGATGCATAAACTATACTTAAAACGTCGACAAAGTCGACAAAATAAAATAAAAAACGTCGACATTCAAACCCCACGTAAAAAGCCTATCTCAGTTTTTATGTGAGTAGCTGGAGTCGAACTTCAGGTCACGAAGTTGCCGACCTTAAATCATTAAATGGACTAACATCTAGACGAAAAAGAAAAAGAAAAAAACATCTAGACGAAAGACCCTCGTAAACTATATTCAAAAATATAAGCTTCTACAGTATTCCGGTTCTTAAGAGAAATTAATTTATTATATGCAAGAGTGTTTTTCTAAATTTATTATAAACTGTAAAGTTTGGATCACAACTTCCTAATATTTGCGGGATCGGAATCAACTTTTAAACTATTCCTTGTAAAAATAATATTTTTCTTCACGTGGATTCAAACTCATGGCTTTCTTATATAGTCTTTACAGTGTTTTTGTTCGTTTTCAGGAAGCCACTTAATGTAATTTTATAATTTCATTGATATATCTTTTATTTTAAGAAATAGTTTCATTCATAATTTATATTTCATTTTATTTTGCAAACATATTTTATCTTGCCAGTGATGTCAGTTTGTTACAATAACAATTGAATACTTCACATTGGATAGCTCTAACATGCGATAAGTGACATGTATGTCGAAATCTCTAAAAACTCAAAAACCAGCAACTATAACAGTAACTATAACATTTTTTACATAGACTAGGTTTTCTAGATCAACCGTAGTCTGGAATTTTGACGTTAAATTCAAACTGAATTTTTTTTCCACGTGAATTAAAGTAAAAGGTTATTAACCACTATATAACAAGATAAGACTGATGAAAAACAAAAATATACCAAGATATGTCCACTAAAACTTTTATTTATATCGCATTTGAAACCCAAATTTTTATTTGAATCTTAGTTTTTTTAAGCTTACCTAAGCTTATTGACTATCGAATTGAAAAGATAAATTTATGAGTGTGTACATATGACTTTCGCTACAGCCAACTTTTGATCCTTTAACTTCTACCATGACTGTATATAGAATCCCGTTGACATATTTCCGAATAAAGAATTGGAACAATATAATATACCAAACTTTTATGTTAATAAAATCCTTTATTTGAACGACCAATCCAAATATATGTATATATCTATTATATATCAAAATATATAAAGTAGTTTACTGTTCCACGATAGAACAGACCAGACCATATAGATATTTCAAAAGATTTGCGAACCTACTACTTTCAAATTTGTGATCCATATATATCCAATTAGCATTTGGGATAATTAACCTTAAATGACATAATAAAAGAAAAAAAAATCTTAGGTTTCAGAAAATATTGTTAGAACAAAAGAATAAAGGATGGATAACAACATTAAGAGTTTTTTTTTTTTTTTTTGGGCCAACAATATCAAGAGTTTTAAACACAAAAATAGTAATGTTAGAAGATATTCAAAAGAGTGCATGTCTTTAAAAGCTGATGGGTCGGTCTTATAGATTGCGCATGCCCTGCATCCATTCTGAATTTTGTGGACCTGTTTTTGTGTGAGTAGCGTACGTAGTCCCTTTAAATATCTCAAATTAATTATTTCAAAAATACAAAATATTATAATGATTATCAATAGCTCAAAAATCTAGTTATATATACTCAACTCGTGTTACTCCTACAATTTTAATGATATATATATATATATTATTTAAACAAATTTGCGAGTATAAGCAATGTGATTAGGATAAACGTGTGGCATATATCGTATAAGGTCGACCATTCCGCGAATTTAAGATCCACATTGTATATATGTATATCGTCGTATAAGGTCGACCCTTCATCGATCGTTCGATTTCAGAGAAAATGTTTACATGATGTAGTTGGGTTGTTTTTATAAACTATAACCTTATATAAAAATAAAATTTGAGGATATATATTTTGGCTCGTGGTTTAAGAAAGAAACGAGACTCTGAACCATCAATTGTTATCGTATTGTCATTGTTTTTTTTTTTTGTCATAGATTTTTTTTTTCTTCATTTATCATTGAATGAACAAAAGAGCAAAATAATTTTTCAATTTTCAATTTCTCAAAATATAATGATTGGAAAAACTATGGAAACGTCAAAAATCAACATATGTTTCTTCATTTAACACGAAGCCAATCAAAAAGTGCTTTGTTAAAATGTAGAAATAGTTTAACAAACAAAAATAAATAAATAAATACTTTAACAACATCGATATTTCAAAAGTTTATAAAGAATAAATTCACTAGCTCAAAATCATATTTACCGTTTCCTAGTAGATAACATATCAAAGCATAAAATTATGAAAAGTGTTAGAGGGTATATGCCTATAAATGCAGATGCAATCAAAAGTAAGCAATAGAAAACGCCTAAAGCAATGGAATTGACGGAACATGCCTAAAATGTACGACATAGCGTATTTGAATGAAATTAGTTCACGAGAAAAAGATCATCATCTTCTCCCACGCCTCTTCTCTCTCTCTGTTCACATCTGTTTCATCGTCACAACAAGATATAAATACAATTATACATTAACCTAATCCGGTTCTTCCATGTTATTTTCAAATTTCTTGAAAATTGAATTAAGTTGATGCATGTTATTTTATGCTGTAATTCTCAGTATAAATGGTTAATTAGTCAATTTGGTCTATTTATATCATATGCATTTGGATCTGCATCACCAAGATGATGACTTTATCATATCCAAGAGATTTAACAATCCTTATCTCTCTCTCTTTCTTAATCTTGATTGCCATAAGTCAAACTTGAGATTATACTATTAATTACTATATAAAGTTTAATTATCACACATAAAAGAGGTTTATTAATATATACATACACATTTAAATGAACATATGAATACGGAATTCAAAAAAAAAAAGAGAGTTGCGTATTTCACAGCAATGCAAAATACAGATTAAAAAACAACATGCAAATGAATTAAGGGAAACAAGTAAATTCTTAAAAGAGAATTCCTTAATTAACATATGTATAAATATATATAATATGTTAACTGAAGTAATCATACTTTTTAAAAAAATCATATTCTCATATATATGCATGTG
>CM051363.1:10545523-10595523 GCA_028015245.1 Cardamine occulta
AGTTTATAAAGGGATCAACAAGTTCCTAAATAAAATCTAAGAGCCAATAATATTTTTAGAAGAGTATAGTGAAGACCAAGTGAGTATATCTTTTGGCAGACATATGCAAATCTTGTGAATATGATTGGATTGATATTATTCAACGGATCATAAAGAAAGAGTTTGATTGGAGGATTAAACAACATATAAACAAAATGATATTTTTTAACAAAAATAATAAGAAAGCCTGCACAGGTAATATTGACCAACAATAGCCTCATTCTAACTAGACAAGGCCATGTGTGTTGTAGGACCTCCCAAATATATATTTTCTAATAATTATTTCATCATTTCCCAATTTATTATATAACCATTTCTTCATCCTTCTCCTCATACCACCAAATCAACCTTCAAGAACAGAGAAGAGAAGTGATTATCTGTACAACAGAAATAAAATAAAAAGTCTATCTCTCTCTCTCTCTTTTTGTTTGTTTGAACTCATCATTGCAACACAAACAATAAGCTTTGTTTGTGTCTGCTTTCAGACAAAAAAAAAACAATGATACCAAGTTACGACCCAAATGATACAGAGGCTGGTCTCAAGCTTCTTGAGGAGCTGACAACTAATGCAGAAGCAATTCAAGAACAAGTTCTCCACCATATACTCTCTCAAAACTCTGGAACTCAATATCTCCGAACATTTCTCCATGGAGAATCCGACAAGAATCTACAAAGCTTCAAGAACAAAGTCCCTGTGGTGAATTACGACGATATAAAGCCTTTCATTCAACGAATCGCCGATGGAGAATCCTCTGATATCGTCTCCGCTCAACCCATCATCGAACTTCTCACTAGGTAAACATAATTTCGACCAAATAATATATATTACAAAAACTATTTTGTAACGTTTAGTAGTTAATTTCTTTGAGTAAATATTGGATGCAGCTCGGGGACTTCTGCAGGAAAACCGAAGTTGATGCCTTCTACAGCTGAAGAATTGGAGAGGAAAACATTTTTCTACAGCATGCTTGTGCCTATCATGAACAAGTAATAAATGAGTTATTACTTATATATTGATTTACATAACTACTTTTTTTAGTTAAATAAAAATATATTTACACTCATTTAATTTTCTTAAGTACATTAATCTCTCTTTAATTCTTTCTCATTCCAAAAAGAAACACAAATATAAGTATATATATATATTGTGTTTGATTTTTTTACTATTGTGATAAAATATACTCCATATTTTGTGTATTTTTTCTATAAATATATTTATCTACATATATATATTATCTGGTTATTCGATTTTCTAATTAGGCTTAGAAAATTATAGCGAATAAGTCTATTTTTTATTTGCTACGAAGAGGTTTAACTTGCAGATTCAATATATATGTGATCATAGTTAAACTAGTCAGAGGGAAAAAAAATATAGAATATATATAAATGAAATTTGTCTGCTAGTCGAACTAATGAAACAGTGAAGAGAAACTTTTTCTTAATGGATTGTGTTATATACTTTGTATAATTGCAGATATGTGAGTGGGCTAGATGAAGGAAAAGGAATGTATCTTCTATTCATAAAACCAGAGATCAAGACTCCTTCAGGTCTAATGGCACGTCCTGTATTAACCAGCTACTACAAAAGTCAACATTTCAGAAACAGACCATTCAACAAGTACAACGTCTACACTAGCCCTGACCAGACCATTCTTTGTCAAGACAGCAAACAGAGCATGTACTGTCAGCTTCTCTGCGGTCTAGTCCAGCGATCTCATGTCCTACGAGTCGGGGCTGTCTTTGCCTCTGCCTTTCTTCGAGCGGTCAAGTTCTTGGAAGAACATTTCAAGGAACTTTGCGCTGACATTAGAACCGGTACTGTCACTAGCTGGATCACTGATTCAGCTTGCAGAGACTCAGTCTTGTCGATACTTAATGGCTCAAATCAAGAACTAGCTGATGAAATAGAGAGTGAGTGTGCTGAAAAGTCGTGGGAAGGAATCTTGAGGAGGCTATGGCCTAAAGCTAAGTATGTTGAGGTGATTGTGACAGGTTCGATGGCTCAATACATTCCAACACTCGAGTTCTATAGTGGAGGTTTACCTTTGGTTTCAACGATGTATGCCTCTTCTGAGTGTTACTTTGGTATCAACCTTAATCCATTGTGTGATCCTTCCGATGTTTCCTATACGCTTCTTCCTAACATGGCTTACTTCGAGTTCTTGCCCGTTGACGACAAATCCCACGAAGAGATTCACTTTGCGTCCCATTCTAACACTAACGAAGATGAATCTCTCAAGGAAGATCTTATTGTCGATCTTGTTAATGTTGAAGTCGGACGATACTACGAAATTGTCATCACTACATTCACAGGTCAGTAGAACATACATGTTTGCTATATTATTCAAATGAGTAACTTGTAACACAAGTAACCTATTATTATATATTTTTTTTTTTGGGTTAGGTTTATACAGATACAGAGTTGGTGATATTCTAAAAGTGACCGGTTTCCACAACAAAGCGCCTCAATTCCGTTTCGTGCAGCGAAGAAACGTTGTACTAAGCATCGACACAGACAAAACCAGCGAGGAAGATTTGCTAAACGCGGTGACACAAGCTAAACTCAACCATCTCCAACAACCTTCAAGCCTGTTGCTCACGGAGTACACAAGCTATGCGGACACGTCATCAATCCCGGGGCATTACGTGCTCTTCTGGGAGCTAAAGCCACGTCACAGCAACGACCAACCAAAGCTAGACGAGAAGACAATGGAAGATTGTTGCTCTGAGGTTGAGGATTGTTTGGATTACGTGTACAGGAGATGCAGGAACAAAGACAAATCGATTGGGCCATTGGAGATAAGAGTGGTGAGTTTGGGTACGTTTGATTCGTTAATGGATTTTTGTGTCTCACAAGGATCTTCTTTGAATCAGTATAAGACTCCAAGATGTGTTAAATCTGGAGGAGCTCTTGAGATTCTTGATTCCAGAGTTATTGGGAGGTTCTTCAGTAAGAGAGTTCCTCAATGGGAACCTCTTGGTTTAGATTCTTAGCTTCTTTTTTTTTTTTTTTACATTTTTAAAATGTAATTTAAGTATAAGATTCTCATTTGTTAAGTTGCTAATTGGTGTCTTCGTTTCTTTTTTTTTTTTTTTTTTTATTTTATTAAGTGTTTTTGCTCTTCTGTCTCTACTGTAACAAACTTTCAGCAAAGTCCTCTCATTTTGTGAATGTATACTTTTTGTGTCTCTTTCTTTATCATTTTCTGACTCCCTCTCTTTTATTTTTTCTTTTTCTTTTTGATGAAGTTTTTGGAAGGATAAATACTTTACAGTACTAAATTCGTACCAAACCTTTTACATAATATCTCATCTATTTTATCTTTCTTTTTTTTTCTTGATAAAATCTATTTTATCTTCTTCAGTCTTCCATATATTTATTAACTACATTAACATAGTAAGAAAAAAATGTGATTGGTTTTATTTGATGCTATCAAAATGTTTAAGAATGCCAACAATATAACAGGAAACTGATTATATATTTTTCATAGAAATGGTAGTTTAATTCTAATTCATATATAAAAGAAAAAAATCCTAAAAATGTAATGGTATTCTAAAAGATAAAACTTTCAGTATTCTCTTTTACATTATTTCTACTTTAGTATAGAGATAAAGATGAAATTAAAATGAGGAGATTGAAATAATTGGATAGAGAGGTGAAGAGTGTGACGTATGGATGCACATGAAGATGGTGATGGTTTAATATGCCAGCCAACACACAGCCACATCATTGAGATCCACATTTCTTTCTTACATCATATTTTTTTTTTTTTTTTTTTTGCATAATCTCAACTCTCTCTCGTCAACGGTTTCACTCTTTTTGTTTCTTCTTCTTCTCCCAAAATCTTGAAAATAATTTGTATAAATCATCGTTGGTTGTACAAAGAATAACCAAAAGAAAAGTGTTGTTATTAAACGATCATAAGTTAATTTATGGAAAATAATTGTTTATATGGAAGATTGGAAAGATTTTCGGAGCAAATTTCTTCCTAAGTGTTGACATTTAATAAGTATTGGTTATGTTTTCAGCAAACCATGTGCCCGAGTAGTATTGTATTGTTAACTGCAGAATATAAAACTTAAGAATACTCTAGCAACAATAAAAGATTGAATATAATGTCTGATTAATTTATGTTGTCGAATATATTTATAGCCGTAGAATTTTAATTCAAATAACTTTTGTGGGAAAAGTTTACAACTGAAACTTAAATGGATGAAAATCCTAAAAGTTGATTGGATGAAAGTATTTCCAATATATATTTTTGTATAAAAATGGATTATATTTTTATAGGAGACAGTTAATTTGCAAAAAAAAAAAAATCTTAAAACTATCACCCAAAAAGGTCATATACAATTTTACTCTAAATAAAAATATTTCTAATAGTTGTACACTGTACTACTCTTACCCGTACCCACAAATGATTTTGTGTAACTAGTCATATCCATATTCAGATATTTAGATATCGGAAATCTCAAAACACATCGTATCGACATAGTGGTAAGATGGCTAAAAATGCTAACACCTCATTCCAATTTCCAAGATTCATCAGTGTAAGAAATGTTTTTTTTTTTTTTTTATGGATGAATGAAAAGCATGGTTAATGTGAAATGTGAATAACCCGACAAGAGTTGGATATGATGGATATGTTGCTATCTGAGTAAATGAGGTAAAAGAGACAGATCTATGACCCCAAAATATTAAAGGCAAAAAAAGAAAGAGAAGGGAACACATTTTACTGTTCACTTAAGAGAAAACAATGAGCTTCCTCTCAACTGTCGTGTCATGTTACTTTCCGTATCACTCTCCAAAGAAAAACACTGTCGTTTTCGTCTCGCTACCAACACAAACCATTGCAACCCCATCTAATCATGTCTGTTTCTTATACATAAATAATTAAACTGTTCATTTTTCATGAAAGTGTGGAAAATATATTCATGAATTGTCAACTTAATGACAGATTCAAATAATGCAATCGTAGATAAGAAGAATCTATCCACAATAATTTTGATGAGACCTAAGAAAAAACTAGTTTGTGAGATATATATATATATATATATATACCAAATTTATTATTAGACGTTGTGCATCTACAGTGGTCTAATCCGAAAATAGTTCATTAACGTTCACATTCTGCATTCATAAATCACAATCTGTCTTTCTTTTATAGAAAAAAAAAGATCTGGAAACCTAATTTTTACTAGAGAATTGGGTAAAAGTCACACCACAAACCAAGGCTACTAGATAATGGATATATAGCTCAACTAGACTTTTTTGAGCGACTATTAAATCATTCAACGAATCAGAGAAAATGCTGATATGACGTTACTATACACACATGCAAAAGATAGAATAGTAATTACCGAATCTTAGAGATGCTTACCAAGAATTCAGTGACTAAGAAATTTACTTCACTCAACAGTCAACACTATTACATAAAAATGTGCTTGTGTTTGTTGAAATAATACCATTATTAGTTGGATGGTTGTTTCGTTGGTTTTTCGGTTTAAACAACTCTAAGAGGTTGCCTCGAGATTTAAATCCCGAAATGATAAATAGCAAGTGAAATGCAATTGTAGTACTATGCGGTCGAATCACAAAGATTAAAATTGGTACAAACCAAATATGCGAAAACAAACTGAAGTTAAGACGGAACTAACTAAATTATTTGTTAATTTTTAGGTTACGTGTTAATGTCTGATAAAATACCAAATCACATAAACAAAGTAATGAGACATGAAACATGCAACATGCAACATGCAAATGAAAGTGGAACGATCAACTAAGAAGACAAAACAGTCCAAAGGCAAGTCAAGTAATTAAGACATCAAGCAAGCCAAACAAAGAAATGGATTAAACTCAAGATTGTGAAATAAATAGTTATTTTTAGGTTATTTGTTAATGTCTAATAAATACCAAATCATAAACAAAGTAATGAGACATGGGACATGCAACATGCAAATAAAAGTGGAACGATCAACAAAGAAGACAAAACAGTCCATCAACCAAGCTAAACAAAGAAAGGGATTCAACACAAGATTATGGAATTGGTCAATAGTTTGAAGAAATCGAAAAGAACAAGAAAAAAGAAAAATGTGAGCGTGTGTGAGCCGTGTGTTTCAATTCAATATGTAAAGGGAGAGGTCAGAAGAAGGCCACGAGTGCAAGAGAAGTAAGGAATTAGGGAGAGACTTAAAAATGAAAAGAAGAGACAAAAGAAAGAGAGACAAGAGAGACCCACAAAAGAAGATACACGAGTTGAGATGTATCAATACACACGACTCCTCCTTCTAAGTCCGGACGCAATTTAGGGTTCGTCCTCATATTGGTGGTGGGGACTCTCCTTTAACGCTTGCTCTTTCCCCTCTCAGTTTTGGTCGGATTCACTTCATCAGTCTCTTTCTCTTATCCGACTTTTCTTGTCTATATCTCAAATTCTAAAGAAACAACAATCTAGAATTAGTAGAGATTACATGAAAGATTATGTTATATACAAATAACTCTATGTTCTTTTGGTATGTAAAGTAGAGAGACTCATAAACCCTGGCAATTAATTAGTTGATAATTTTGGTCAAACTTAGTATACGTTGGTCAAAGTTATGCATATGGGGTTATTTTGGATAATTTTGTAGTCATGCAAATAAATGACAAAACTCCTTGAAGATTGCGACAGAAAGCAACAAAAGAGAGAGTGTGGTGATAATAGTCTTAAGAATGGACCATATTATTAGTCATACTCTATACACCGCATTTAACACCCCACTCGTGTGTCCTGTCTTTCAATTGCTTGTCCCGATTCACGTTTAACGACAAAACCTTATTCCTAATTTCACGCTCTTTGTTTGCAAACTTAACAACTCTTTCTTGTCATTTTCCTTTCTCCAATCCAGAAACCCGGAAATATCATTTTCATTGTAGGCCGAAAAAAACACGTATCATTTTTTTTCTATATGTCAAGGCCATTAATATATATAGATAGACTACTAAAGAAAGAGACCTATATTCGTTTTATTGATCCGTCTTAATTGATATTAGTCTCAACCATGGTTCTCCTCTTCCTTCAAAGCATGGCCCAAAGAAACGAAAAAGGTGGTAGGTTCTACTCGGAGGTGACTTCACCCGCCGGTTGAGTTCATTGCTCGTAGCTCTCATAACTTTAGCCATCTCAATAACACAGTAACACGCTCAGACTTGTCTCCTCAGTGAGTTGCAACTCATAACTAGGGGCTTGGTTCTGGATAGAACGACCCAGAGTGGAGTGGACCATATTTTATTTTGTACAATAAGGCTTGGACCCCGTTTAGGTTTTAAACCCACCTTTTTGCTCTGCAGTTTCCAGGTAAGATGCGGGCCAAGGCGTGTCCCAGCGACCAAACTTTTACCTTATATCCTAAAATACGAGCCTATATCAGGACAGGACAGGACTATTCAGTGCTGAGTCAAAATGAGCCGGGCCAGGTTGGCCCATCACAGGGGAAGAATCTCAACCACAAAATCAGATCTTAATGCTGAAAGCTTGAAAGTTGAAACCATGACCATATCAGAGCCGGGTTGGCCCATTACAACAGTCAAGGGATGGGATGCAACCAATTCTTAATTAGGGAAATGGTTAATCCTAGTTTCTTTTTTGCACATGAAGATTTTTGATATTTGTATTGTCATTTGTAATTGCAAGAGAATGCTTACTAATAACAATCTACAAACTGTTTATAGATTAGATTATATCATCTATGGATACAAGATATTTACCCGTTCTTGAAGATGCTTAACACATTTCATTATTACTCGGACGTTCTTATCCGGACTTTTCTTGCTCAAGTTTCTCAACTACAGCCATCTTCTCATCTTCCGAAAGAGACATGAACATGAAAACAGATTTATCCCCGATATCATCCTTGAACAAGCAAAAACCAGTTTGAAGATATATTAGTATTATGGAATTTTGATACTTTTATAAAGACCTATGATAATAATCTTCAATGAGGAACAATATACCTTTATAGGCTGAGTGAATTTTCTTCCAGCAAATAATACAAAGAGCGCCATCCATGTTCCTAGCAACACAAGTTTTCCCTCATCATTCATCAGACCACTCTGCAAATTCAATTTTCCAACTTAAGTCAGGCCAATCAAATACCAACACAACATTCCCCAATTCTAGCAAAGGTGAAGCCTTCTATTTAGAGAAATGATTATTAGCTAATTTGGCATAATGATAAGTTCTTATGTGATCTCAGGAGTCTGATCCAAGGTAAGCTAAAGAAGAGTATCATACTAAAACAAGGTACATTACCAAATGTCCAAGAAGAACAGAAGGTATGATGAATGTAAGAAGACCAGCTTCTAGCTTTCCGTAACAAAGTCCTGCAGATAGAAAATGCAAATCAAGAACATCAGTATGGTTAAAAAAATATCAGTGAAAAGCAATTTATCCTCAAAATGCAAAAGCAAGATTTGTACCTTCTTTGAAAACAAGACCTGTGAGAGCAGCAAAAAGAGGACCAACAAACCAAACAGCACTCGGATGATCAACAACATAATGAACCAAGTTATCACCGGCTGGTTTAGCAAGAGCAGCGTAAGTGGCAAAAGAACCAACAAGACCAAGTGCCCATAAAGCTTGAAGAGTCCTCTTAATCTCCGTAACATATATATGAATTAGAAACAAGGATAGACCTAAACCACTAGAACCAACAAAGTAAAACAAATCATGGTTTTGCTTGATTAATTCACTAAACCAAGAGTCTCCTGGTAAAAATGCAGCAGAAGAAGCAGCTACAAAAGATGCAGCAGCAGTTACTAATCCTGATCTGTATAGAATAACCTGAGAAGAGAAACCAAACAAAAAGTAATCAATCATCAAAAACTTGCATTGAACCATCTACTAAAACAGGGCTTAACTACAAATTGGCTTAAAACTATAAAAAGGATTCAACTTGCATGTGGAGGTTTCAAACAATGAGAAGTAAGCACATTTCCAATTACTCAAAATCTTGAATTTGAGGAACACAAAGCAACGAAATTAGTGTGAATTGAGTTAAAAATTGTAAGGAATTGAGAAGTAAACCTCTTTGACATCGGATTGGTCAACGGTCCAAGGACCGTAAACACCTTTGTAAACGGTTCCATCGACGGATCCTTGAGATCCTTCGCTCACAGCTGTAATATCAATTCTCGCCTTTCTTACCCCAACTCTCGCCGGAAACGCCGTTGAATACGCCGGCGATTTGTTGAGATTAGACGGGGGTGTGATGAGTGTCGTGGATAACAAACGCGAAGCCATAGTGACGAAATTGAAACCAGAGAGAAGTCGTAACCGGTGCGGTCTGGCATTGCTAGTGTGAGCAGATTGATCAGAGACGCCAAAACGTAGTCGTTTCTATTATGACGTGGTAGGGTTGAATTGGATGAAATTAATCTGTGGTTTATAATCATTTCATCGTTAGGGACAAAAATTTCACAAATAAGCCAAGAAATATCTCAAAGTCATCTTATGAAAAGATCTTTCATATTACATTGTTTTTCTTTGATAGTAATGGAAAAGTGGGATATTTTTCACTATACAGTAACCACAAAAATTAGTTTTTCTAATTAAGACACTATAATATGGATGATACTAGAGAGTAAATGTAAAATCTTTCTATAATTCGTCATATTATAGGCCTCATCTTTCTTTCTGAAAATGCAACTTTATTCACCCATGTTTTAGCTTGATTTGATTCCAATGATCTCTAGTAGTCGATAATATATCAAGATGAATCTGATTATTATGAATTATGATCATCATTTTTGATTCTACTACCAGCAACGAAAGTTGTTAACATGTTATCTTGTATGTGATGAAATCTGAATCCCATATACATAAAGAACACAAGGTTACATATCACAAGGTCCTTGCAAATGCTAAAAGACAGTCACTGCAGAACCAACATCACATTTGCGGTAAGAAATGAGTAAACTGTGTAAAGAGAGAACCATCATTCTAATAAACGTAGAACCTACTCATTCAATCTCTATCTGTTGAGGAGCTTCTTCTTCATTGTAGACCATCCCATCTGCATCAACTTCCTCTTCTGTAATACCCGAAGCTTCAACTGTTCGTGTCACCCATTCCTTAAGCGGCTCTTCGTTAAGATCTAGTCTTAACAGTCCAGCAAACATCCCACCCATAAATGCAATTGGCTCCTAGAAAACAATAACACTGCAACAGCATTAGATGAACCAATACCACTGAATTTGAAACACATGACAAACACACAATGTAACACTCATATCTCTCCTTTAGAAAAGCTACAGAATTTGAAACATATATAAGGATATATGTGAATAACAGAAACCTCAAAGATTGACCAAACAACACACAATCACATCAAGAAATTGCTATTTGGAACAACTCATCCTAAGTATAGATTACACTAATTGGCATCACAAATCTTATAATCTGTTTTCGAAAGAATAGGAGAAAAATTCGAAAAAAAGAGTTACCTTCAGAGCCTCGGAGAGAATGGGTTCTTGAGGGAGATTGAAACAAGATGATTTCGAAATTAGGGTTTTACGGGTCGGTGAAGAAAACTGAGGACGAAACGAAATTTCATTGCTTTTGACTCCGGCGGAGAACTGAATTGAGAGTCCCACAAAAAATAGAACATTGTAATTAGATAAATCAAAATCATCAGTGTCAAGAGAAGAAGAAGAAGAGAGACCTGATGATGGTGAAGCTGAGAGACGAGGACGAATGAGGAAGATGGACAAGAACAGGTTAGGACAAAACCCATCGCTTCTTCTTCCTCGCCTCAGATTATAGTTTCGATCTTAAGACTGAAGCTAAACCACTGCGATGTCCGGTTCTGTCCCTATCTAAATCCTGTCCTAGACTCCTAGCCGAATTTTCGAATGAGATAACTGAATTTTTTTATTTTAGTTATTTGGTCCGACAATTATTATTATATAAAAAAGTATCACTCTGAATTTCACACATAAACATGGTTTATATATAAAAAAAAGAAATACCTAAATCATACTGGTTAATTGCTGAACAAAACTAAATGAAATGGAAAATAAGCTAGCAATCGAAAAATGAATATCACTAAGGTTGTGTAAAAAAAAAAAATATATATATATATATATATATATTTATATATCACTAATTAAGACATGTTGTGATTACAGGTAAGAGATCATTAAAATTGATAGTGGCAATGAGGAGTAACAATCCACACCAAATAAGGGAGTTGAATGAAACCTCTTCTAAAGAGAGTACAAGCCAGACAATCATGAAGAGCCAAGCCAAGGCCTCTGAAGTGATCAAGTTTGCAAGGTTCCATTTACTAACGCTTAAAAGTAAGTCACTTTTCAAATCATCGGAATAGTCTAAGCGCCAGTACCAGTGACCACTCGATGCATCCAAAAACTACATATTTCACTATTTTGAATAGCAAACTTATAATCATTTAGGCTACAACCATATTTGTCGTGTCCAAATTTAAATTATATATATATATATATGTACTAAAATCTGAATAATTAATTTTCTGTCCGACACCCCAAAAATTGGATTGTTTTCAAATTTTATAATTTGGATGGAATTTTGGATACCATACCATTCTTTTTGTTTGAAGTTTTTTTTTTTTTTGATAACGATTGAATAAAAGAAATGGATACAATATATTTATGAACTTAATAAGACCTTATAAATAAGAAACATGGTGTACCTCAACAAAAAAACGTTTTGAGATAATATATAAACCAAACTATTTGATCCTAACCGATAAAAATAATCTATGAAAATTGAACTATGCCTTATTTAGCAAAACTGATCTAACGTTTTTAGATGTTCTATGTAAATTTTAAAAATGTGTCTTTTTATATATATTATAACATGCTTAATTAATATTTTTTTAGAGAAATATTCATGAACATTAGTAAAAATAATTTTTTTTTTAAATCTATAACTTTTTAAATATAAATATATATTTTTTAAAATCAACAAAATTTTAACTAAAAAAAAGCTCCCAGAAATATAATTTTTTTTAATCTATGGCTTACCTTGCTTGTGTTGTGTTGTAACTTGTAAGTCGAGCATGCTTATTAAGATTTTGATGGATTCATCGTAGATATGTATATCTAAAATTCGAACATCGATTTGAAACTGACCAAAAAGTAAAAAATTATGCTCGAAATTTTAAACTAATTTTAAAATTAAGAATCTACGAGTATATATATAATTTAGTACCAACCGATACCATAGTAACTCATCCATGTTATGTATTATTTTAGATGCTACTATTCATAAATAAAAATTACAAGAAACAAAACTCGAAATTTTTTAAACGAACTAAAATTCATATTGAACATTATTCGCAATCTTTAATTATACAAGATTATTTTAAATTTATTCAATATTTAATAAAATAATATTTATTGTTGCGTATGACATTAGCCATCATCTAGTAATAATAATACACAATAAAAATCATAAGATGCATATGTTGTTTACTTTCTTCTTAGATAATGAACATGTTCAAGTTCATGCGACTAATCATAAAAAGCAGTGGAAGGTCATATAGAACTCCACAATATTATTTAAGAGAACGATAACAAATCGTTTTCTATAGCAAAGTTTCTATAATGTACATATAAATTGCTTCCTTTTTAGTCCTCGTGAGATCATGTAAACAATCAAATATCGAATCAGTCATGATTAAACGAAATGAAAATAATCATTTGGATCCGAGAGATTGCAGGCCTTGTAATCATGAGTTTAGTAAAGCATGTGATTAGCTCATCATTAGATCAAGTGGCATAGAAAAACAAATGAATCGGGAAAAAAAGTTAAGGAAGTTCACATAAACATATTGGTTCCGTTATTGAAAAGAAAGAAAAGTTTACATATTAGTTTTATAATACCATTTTTTTTTTGGACTAAAAAGTAAAAATGGATAATAATATTCATGAAAATTGAGGGAAAAAAAAGTTTCTATATTTATAGGAGACAGTGAATCAATTTTGAATCGAAACATGTTGTATCCATTTTTTATTTCCAAAAGAAAACTGTTTAACAACAACAACAACAATCGCCAAATTTTCCGACTATTGATTGGGAAAATATATATCATATAGTAGCTGCAGGCTTAAAATTCCATTGCAGATTGGTTGAGTCCTACATGATTCACTTGGGGCCAATCCTAAAGGCTAAAAACTCATTTCACTTTCCTCATATGATTAGATGGTGATGATCATCTGATTTTGCACATTTCCATGTGACCCATTTTTTGTATCTTCAAAATTCCTCAAAAGGGACCTTTTAATATAAAAGAGAGGGTCCCTACACACACATAGTCTCATCTATTTAAACACACATTCCATTGTTCCACATAACCAAATCCATCACTTCTAATTAACTCCTAATTAATCTCTCTACCATTTCACATATTTGAGTGTAAGAAAAAACATACTAATTCACTATGGAGTACAATGGCAATTCAAATGCCGGTTCTTCCTCTAGATCAAAAAAGATTCATAGGCACAAACAACAACCGCAGCCACAACCACAACAACATAACGAAGAAATAAAGTATGTAGGAGTGAGGCGGAGGCCGTGGGGAAGATACGCAGCTGAAATAAGAAACCCGACTACGAAAGAGAGGTATTGGCTAGGTACTTTTGACACTGCCGAGGAGGCTGCGTTGGCCTATGATAGAGCTGCACGGTCCATAAGAGGCTTGACTGCTCGAACCAACTTTGTCTATTCCGATATGCCTCGGGGCTCCTCGGTAACTTCCTTTGTGTCTCCAGATGAATCCCAACGTTTCATTTCTGAGTTATTCAACCCTCCAAGCCAACTAGAAGCTCTTAACAACAATAATAACAATAACAGCAACAATAACAATAATAGCAACAACAACTTTTACTTATCGACCAACAACCAAAACCAGAACTCTATCGAATTCTCATACAATGGGTGGCCTCATGAGACTGAATGTGATTTTCAATCTATAAACAACACTAATGATGAGCATTGTGATCATGAGCTTCCACCTCTTCCTCCAAGTACTTGTTTTGGAGCTGAACTCAGGATTCCGGAGACCGATAGCTATTGGAACGTGGCGCATGCAAGCATTGATACGTTCGGCTTTGAGCTTGATGGCTTTGCGGATCAAAACAGTCTTGCTCAGAGTGGAACAGAAGGGTTTGATTCTTTATCCTCCACATTTTTCTATCAATAATAATGAGTTTCTCCGAGTTTGCGTCTTTCTTCTTTGATATTAATTCCGTTTTGCTTTTCACAATCCTTTTCGTCTTTATTATGGAGTGAAATTAATGAGAGGTATCAAGTCTCTCTCGCTTGTAGCATTTAGGTTTTTTTCTGAAAGTTCATCAAATGTTTTGTCATTGTTGCTTATCGATCAAATGTAAGAATCTTTTGACCAGTACTTGTTAATTCCTCGTAATACTCACAGTTGTGACTGCTGATGACATGGTATCAAATTTAATTTCTAAAAATAACTCTCCGTAATTAATAGCATGATGCAAAAATAATTGACATCATATTCTATTGAAAATATCATGTTACAATTAAACCTCCATAAATTAATACTCAATAAATTAATATCTCGTTAAATTAATAATTGTATTCGGTTCCAAATTGATATTTTGACCCGAATATCACCTTTGTAAATTAATAAACTCAATAAATTAATAAAATATATTGATCTCAATATTATTAATTTATAGAGGTTTTACTGATTATAAAAAAAAAATAATGTCTATATATTAAAATGCCCTTATTATATACACATAAATGAACTATACATAGCGTGACTAAAAAAAATGAACTATATATATATACTAGATAGTAATCCGCATTGTGCAGCGCAAAAAAATATTTATTTTATACTTTGTTAGTTTATATTGTCATAGATTATTATTAGTGTTTTATATTAGATTTATTTTATATTTTTAATATCTTATTTATCTTCTTTATTATTATTATATATGATTTGTGTTGTGTTATTTAAAATTACTAATATATAATTACATGCAGTATTATATTTATTGATAAATTTATTTGATAAGTTAGATTCTAATATAATTTTGTTGTAAACATTAAGTGGTGTTATGTATATATTTTTATATTATTCAAAATATCTATAATTGTGTAATTTACTCCAATATATCAATTATTAAAAATTTGATATGAGATCTGTTATGATCCTTCTTGACCCGTCTTTATTTGCTATGGCATGTCTTAACCCGTCCTGGTCCATTGTAAAAATTAGAATATTTAAAGATCTGGATGATTTAAAGTTGGATGGTAAGAAAATTAATTTTAATTTTCGTCCATAATTATAAAAGAGAGAAAGTGAGTTTATTTTTTGTGAAAAGTAATAATTGTTTAAGATATTATTTACAATTTTTTGTTTAATTATATTAATTTTGTGATTATTATTGTATCTTTAATGATTTTATTTTAAAACATTAAATATTATATTGTTTAAATACTCTAATTAAAAAATTTCATATTTATTTAGAAGATACTAAATAAAAATAAACGGATTTAAATTTAAAATATTAAGAATTAAAATTTTGAAAATCTGTATACCGATTTTGTGTTATTTATTATGGAAGAGAATTAATATGATTATTAATAAAATTTAAAAAAAATAAAAAGATTGTCCAATGGTATTTACCGTAATATTCCACGTAAATGCAAGGTTATTTTGCTTTTAACATTGCTCAAATAATTATATATATATATATATATATTTAAAACTATTATGATATAACAAGAAATATCATATAATGTATATATCCAAATATTGATCATTATATTACATATTAGTTCGCTATTGATAATATCATGTTCCATAACATAATAAAATATGTGTTTGTTGAAAACAAAAGAAGCTTTTACTAACTACCACATTTAAATAAGGGTCATAATCATATTTCAATTATTTCATTATCGTTGAAAGGGATTTATCAAAGCAATAATTGTAGGACTGCGAAATTGAGTTCCAACAATAATGATATTTGTGATGCAATCATGTCAACACACATTTGAAAAAAAAAAAAAGGGATGAGAGAGCGATGATCCCAAAGAACCTGGATGAGAAACCATAAGTTTGATCTCTTCACTTCCTTCAAACATAGATTTCCATGGAAAAGAGCTGTTCAAGTACCAAGGATTTTGGTACAACAAAAACACTCTGCAAGGAATCCTGAATTTCCAAAGAGGTTTCAAGCCACAAGACACAGACATAATCATTGCTTCTTTCCCCAAATCTGGCACTACTTGGCTCAAAGCTCTCACAGTCGCTCTCCTCGAGAGATCCAACCACTCTTTTGATGATCATCCTCTTCTACATGAGAGCTCAAATCCAGATCTGACCAATATCTTATCATCCCCCCGAGGCTATTCTCGACTCACGCGCCGTTCCATACGCTGCGAGAGGCTCTCAAGAACTCTCCTTGTAAGATTGTGTACGTGTGGAGGAACGTGAAAGACGCGTTGGTGTCGCTTTGGTATTTCGAGTGCGCAAATCTAAAGATAGAAGAAGAGAGAAGCATTTTGGAGTCAATGTTCGAGTCGTTTTGCAGAGGAGTTAGCTATTACGGACATTCTGGGAACATGTCTTAAGCTATTGGAGAGGAAGCTTGGAAGACTCCAAGAATGTGCTTTTCTTGAAGTACGAGGACTTGAAAATGGAACCTCGTGTGCAGCTCAAGAAGCTTGCTGAGTTCTTGGATTGTCCTTTTACGGTGGAAGAAGAAGAAAGCGGATCTGTGGAAGAGATCTTAGAGATTTGCTCATTGCGTAACCTGAAAAAATTGGAGATCAACAAGACCGGAAAAACAGCTAGAGGAGTCGATAACAAGATTTTTTCCGTAAAGGGGAAATCGGTGACTCAAAGAATTATTTAACTCCTGAAATGGAGAAGAGGCTTGACATGATCATCGAGGAAAAGTTTCGAGGTTCGGATTTGAAATTCTAAGTTATATATGTGTTGATTTATGATTCATGATATCTATCATTTGTACTACTTTGATGTTGTTGAATTCGGATTCGTAAACATGAGAACTATGATTTGAGATCAAAACGTATACTTCTACAATATTATAAGGTTATTTATCTGCAGCTCACTATACTATCTCGTGGCATGATTCGTTGAATGTTAAAAGATTAAACAAAATTATCTCTTTCTACCTACCACGTTGCCATATATTTTATTTCTATTAAAATATTATTACTAAACTGAAGTTGCACTTTTCAAAGCCATTTATATATCAATGATTAACTGAATAATTCATATAATTTTTGAGTACTTATTGAACATGATCGATTTAAATAATCTATCAGGAACACTTCCTGGTTTAAACTTAGGGTTTGACTAGATACAATAGTTAAAGTGGACAAAATCATCTGCGGATTAAACCAATTTTTTTTTATCATTTATAAGTTCGAGTCCACAGTGGTGTAGAGAGGAAAAAACAAAAAAAAACCGATGTGGACCAACTGCGGTCTAATTTTTCAAAGAAATAAACTAGAAGCACAGCGGACTGCTGACCGCTCCAAAAAAGAAATGGTTCAATCCGCTAATGATTTTGTCCACTGTGACCGCATTCACCATTCAAACCTTAGAGGCTTCATGTCTCGCAAGTTCAGGTGGCACCAAACTATTACATTCAACAAGCTTTTGCTTCAGACCATAAAACGTATCTCTCTATCTTCAAGGGTCAAGAACATTGTCGCAACGCCTCTCTTCCCAGCGCGACCTGTTCGTCCAATCCTATGCGTATACATTTGATAGTTTCAAACCTTGTTCCTCAATTGACTTCCACGGCCACCAACAATAGAGACCACCTTAACCCCTAAGTAACAAGCAAACTTAACAGTCTCATCTTCAATCTGCTATGCAAGCTCTCTTGTAGGGACCATAACTAACGCGTAAGGACCCTCCTTTTAAGTCTCTTCACTCATTGGTGGCAATCTTGATATGTAAGCTAACATTGGCAAAACAAATCTTGGTTCCTTTGTAACACCATCTCCAACCATTAAGAACCTCTATGGGGTTCTTATTTTGTTTTTAAATATATTTTAAGAAAAAAGGTGAATCAATTAAAAGCTAACATGTGGCAAATAGGGTTCTTAAATGAGATTCTAAAGTTCTTATTTAAGAGACTCAAGTGGTGGAGTTCTTAACTTTTTATCTTTTTTATTAATTAAAAAGTTAAGAACCCCTCTTTAAGAGCCTCCATTGGAGGTGCTCTAAGAAATATTGAAATCTTCCTTGAAAATACGCCAATCTCTTTCACTCATCTCCTCTAAGTTCTTATCACTCCAGTGCTTATTCTCTTCCTCACGCTTCTCTCTTTTGTCCTCAGTCACTAGTTTTTTATGCGCAGGACGATCTATTCCCGCGCGAAACCCTCTTCCAAACAGAAGCTGAGGTTCATGAGGGTTTTGGTAAAGAGCATTCATGTCTCCACTCGAAGTATCTTCAGTGTTTTCCCAACCGAAATTGAAATGGTATTTATCACTAGGCTTGTTGATGACTCTCTTCTTAGGTTTCGTAGATCCTAAATATTGCTCTTTAATACTCCCTCCGTTTCAAAATATAAGACGTTTTGGAGCAAAGCACGCATATTAAGAAATTGCTTTTACTTTAAAAAAATATTATTTAATATATAAACAAAAATAATTTAATCAATTATAAAAAAGAACTGTAAATTATTATTGGTCACACAATATTCAATAAAGTAAAAAAGTACATCGAAATGTGAGAACACCTTATATTTTGAAACACAACAAAACTTTTAAAACGTCTTATATTTTGAAACGGAGGGAGTAGCGTAAATCTCCTTCTCACGCTTTAATTTCTCAACCTTGGCTTTGACTACTCGTTCACGAAACGCACGTTCGCTCTCTCCGTCTCGGATTCGATACTGTTTTAGGTTCCCATCTCGGTCATGGTCTCCATCTTCATTAGCATTCGTGGATTAGGAGGTGGTGATCTGAACAAGCCGGTGATGATGATGATCTGCGATTGCATCATGGCGGCGTTTTAGGGCTAATTCTTCTCTCTGAGCTCTAGTGAGGAAGACTGGCTTTATAAGAATTGAGGAATCTAGTGTCTTCTCCGTCGTGGTTTCTCTGAATTGTTCGAAAGATCGCTTCATCGCTTTAAGGGGTTTCACGACGAAGAAGATGTGGAGAAGCAAACCGTATTTTTCTCTCTGACTCTCTGTGTTTATAACAAAACTAAAGCATACACCAGAAAAAAGAAAAGGAAACTACACTCTTCATGAAGAAGAAAAAGAACCCGAAATCAGTAGGCCCATTAGCTAAGCCCATTTTAAGGCCTACTAAATAATATAATGGCAGAGCATATCTTTTGAAGTGACATAAACTTTAGGCAATCATCAAAACACAACCATATCAACTATCAAAAAATGTCTCAGTGAAGCTTCGATTTTTATTTTCCCTCATATCCTTAATCGGGGAAGGGATACACCAACAGAGTTGTAACATTTCATTGTACCGATATTTTTCGTTTGGTAACAATTTATCATTTGTTTTGAAGATGTTCAATCGGTTATGAATGAGCCCTTCCAAAATTTTATTTCCAAACAAAGACTTATAAAAATAATTTTTTCAATTAGAGGCAGGTCTGGTCCAGAGGCCAAGCCATACAAGTATTTACTTGCGGTCTTATGTGTATATATAAAAGTTTTGGTCTTCTCTTTTCATAATCTAGTGGCGAAAGCGACATTTCTTTAGCTTCCCATCACGAATTCGAGCAAACTATCATGCCTTTTTCTAGTTTTTTTTTTTTTAAAACAAACTTTAAACAGTCTATTAATTTGTTTTAAAGGTTCTGTTTAGAAATAATTTTTTAAAAAGATCCAATTTTGGATATTTTCCCTATAAATCTATGATTTCTATACATGTTTCTGTTGTGAACCCAAAAGAAAAAAAAAAGGACAAACTATTTTTTTGTAGGAATAGTAAAAAAGAAAAGCAAATTTAATCATACTTGGAGTTAAAAGAAAAAAAATAGATCACCTAAGTATACTCTGGAGTAGGTCTTGGCAAATAGATCAGTACCAAAAGATTCGAACCAAATCGAACTGAAAACATACTCAGATAAATTAAATAACCGAGTAATTAAATACTGTATAGTTTTTTTTGGGTATCGGATAATACCCAACTCAAACTGATACCTAAAATGAAATAAACAATTATAGATGATCTTATTCTTTCTTCTGTAATGAATCTACCATTACTACGAAAACATTTGAGTCTTGTGTTTGGCTCTCATGAAAAATAATAGAGATCACACTATTTAGAATTCCCAAAATTAAATAGTCTCCATGAAGATAGGCAGAATCATGGAGTCAATGCGTCTCAATCTTCCCCCCACCCCCATCTCTCATCACATTCCAGAAGATAATTGGTATATCCTATATTCATTCATATCTTAGAGATTACAGTAAACCTAACTATTAATATTGTTAAAACTTGTTGTCGTAATTTGAAGGCTACATTACATTTACTATTGGTATCAAGAGCTATTAAAAAAAAGAGAGATGTCTTTAGGTGACTTTCTTTGACTCCTCTTTTGTCTCTTTTTACACCCTTTTGTTCACAAAATCAAAAACTGAGACTGACACAGAACTCCTAGAAACACGTGCTTCTCTATCTCTCCCTCCGTCTTCCCCATATATACCATTCAAACATTTATCACAAAAATATGACCACGCTTTTTTTTTCTTCTCTATTTAGCTTTTTTTCTTTTCTTTTTCCACTACTATATATATATATATGGCTTTTTATTTTGTTAATTAACTATTCTAATGTGGTTTTCTTTACCCTCTACCATGAAACTAAAGTCAATTCCCATGTTAACTGACTTAAATTTGGCCTAATATAACTAAAATCAATTTCAATTTAAGTGACTTCAATTTTCTGGAGGAATTTTGCCTAACATTTTGTATAGTCGAAGGTCTAATTCCGTTAATTTGTTCTTTTAACTTAATTCCATGATTTTTCTATTAATAAAAATTATGGTTTCTATATGATCAAAAATATATAAAAAATAGCTCAAATATTATGATTTTATACCAAATCTAACCGTCAAATTCGACAGAAAGTGACAGAAATAAAAAAAAAATCATTTTCATTTCCAGAACATTCAACAGAAATTTGTTTTCATACCCCAAAAATTTGCTTTACAAAATAAAAGACAAACTGTATCATCGTTTTGATTGATTAGATTTTAATAAACAAACAAAAAATTCAAAACCCCAATAAACCAAGTTGCCAAACTAGAAAGAAAAATAAAACTCCTTGTTTTGTTGTCTGACAAAACAGAATTCAGAAAGTTTATCCATTAGTCGTTCAAACTTAGTTTATTTGAATACTTATTTTAACAATATTCAAAAGATTCCAACGTTTGTGTACGATAGCAACTATTTCTTTTTGGCAGAAAAATAAAGCAACTCATAATTTTTCATGCAAAAAAAAAATAACATTTTAAAAATACTTGGCGTTCAACGATAATTAAGTAGTTACAAACAAAATAGTTATACTGTTTGCAAGTTGATTCGTCAATTCAATTATTCAAATATACAGAAGAATCCAGCATTTTCGGAAACAACTTTATACCACCTTTAGTTAATATTTTTTTTGCTCAATTTCTTTACATTAAATTTTCTATGTATCAACACACAAATAATCCTGCTAACTTAAGAATTATGCCAATTTTCGAAGACTAATTTTCTTAGTTTTGGACTTGAGTTTGGATTGAAGCTTACGCTTCACAGATGATGAATCAGTCTGTGACGACGACGACGACGATGACTCTTTGTATCTCTTCTTCATCACAGGAAACTTCTTTCTCTTCTTCTTCGTCTTCTCCACCATTGCTTTCGTCTCTCTTATCGTCTCAAGCTTTGGTTTCCATTTACGTAAACCAACCAATTGAACATATTCTTTCTTCAACTTCACAGTAGTACAAACTCTTCCTTCTTCTCCTTCTCCTTCTTCTTCTTCTTCTTCTTCGGTTTCTTTACTTTTCTTTCCTTCCATCATCAACTCCGACATGAAATCTTCCGACACACGAATCCTTAAACGCTCTCCTTTTTCTCCCTTTTGTATAAGAAAAGGCTGCTGCTGCGGCTGATGCGTCTTCTTCACCAAAACGCCACCGTTTTTAGGTGTTTTCAAGGCAACGATGTTGAGGAATGAGAGATCGTTGTTAAAGAATTCTGATGGGAGGAGGAAGTAGTTAAGACCAAGCTTAAGTGTCTCGGTTTCAGACAGAACAGGAGTTTTCTGTCCGATGTATAGTGAATCCGATCTGCAGATTTTGTGTTTTGGGAAGTCTTTTGTGAGCTCTGAGACAACCATAGGACGATCGTAGAGTTCTAAAGAACCGTCGGATCTGACGAGCTTGATCCGTCGACTTTGGTTGCTTCCTCCGCCGCTGGTTCGGTCCGGTCGAGGATGGATACAGAGCCAACCTGATGGAGCTTTGTGTAGCTTTACGAGTATACTCGCGAGCTTTGCGATGTTATCATGGCCCATTTAAGAATTGGAGTCAGGGTTTAGAGATTTAGGTTTTTTTTTGTCTTATCTTCTCTGTTACAAAAAGGTCATGAAGAAATTGATGTTGAGCATGGAGAGAAAAAAAGAGAGTTTTGAAGTTTAGGTGTGAACAAATGAGACGAAGTTTTGCTTTGTATATATATTATCTATATATAGACACTTACGCCTAACACAGAATATCTACTTATAAAAGGATTTAGAAAGAATTGTATTTTCATATTTAAATATAGTGAAATTTGCTATTTTATGTTAAATAACTAGAATGACTTTATGATTGAAGTTTAATGGGAAATGACTTTCTATTCTTGTGATCTAAACAAAATAACAAAATTGCCATTATTATTTTAATTGAAAAAACGAATTTATTTTTGAAAAATATTATTATAAAATCTAATATATTTAAAATAATTAAATAAATAAAAATAGTTTTTTAAAAAATTAAAAAGTGTAAAAACTAATTAAATAAATAAAAGTGTAAAAATGAAAATAAATATAATAATGAAATAAATAAATAAAAAATTATAAATGAAAAAAATATTTAAAAAATATTTTAAATAAAAAACTTTAAAATTTTAACATAATTCAAATTTGAAAATTTTTAAAAATAAAAATATCTTACATAATTCAGATTTTTTTTAAAAACATAAAAAATAAGTATTGTAACAACGTGTACAATAAGTTTGCGATAATGTTTACAATAAATCTGCGATAATGACAATCCGTACATTTTATAAATGACCAAAGTGATGATGAAATGGAGAAGTTAAGATGTTGAACCCTAAATCGTATGGTCCATATTTGACGATCTTCGATTTAATTAATAAGTTTGTGGCTATTACAAAAATAAGTGTGCGACAATGTGAAATATAAGTCAGCCATAATATATCAATTAAATCGGTAATCATAGATAAATTAAATCGACAACAACACGTAAAATAAATTGGCAAATTTTGTTACGACAAATATAACTTTACGACCATGGGAGATAAGTTGGCAAGATAAGTGTACCAGTAAAATAAATTGGTAAAGTAAGTCTACGAGTAAAAAAAAATTAACACAATAAGCCTACGAGTCAAATAAGTTGGCAAAATAAGTGTACGAATCAAATAAGTTTGTAAAGTAAGTCTACGAGACATATAAGTCGGCAAAATAAGTTTACGAATAAACTAAATCAGAAAAATAAGTATACAATAAATCAAAAAAATAAGTCTATGAAAAAAATAAGTCTATAGTGTCTTGGTAATAAACATGTAGTTTAAGTCGGCAGCTAAGGGATAAATCTATAAGTCAGTCACAACGTAAAACAAATCGGCATAACAAATCTACGAAACAATAATAAGTTTGTAAAATAAATTTACGAAAATTAAATCTGTAAAATAAGTATTCGAAAAAATAAGTTTGCGGTTATAGGACAAAATGACATTTTCGTAAATAAAATGATACGTTAGAACATGTTTTAATGGCATTTTTGTAATTCAGTTTTTTCTTATCAAAGTTTCTAAAAATATTTTAGAGTTAAAAAATATTCTAATAATTAAAATAAAATATGAGTTATTGTAGTTATTTACACACTTCTATATGTCAAACACTTTTATATGTCAAACTACTAATCCTCCCTTAAATATATATGGTCTCGTTTTTCTTATTTGGTAAAGAAAATAATGTCTTGGATTTGGCAAACTCTCTTTTTATTTTATTTTTCAGCTTCTCATTTCTTATTTATATTTTCTCTTTAACGTTAGTTTTAATATATTTTTGGCTGTTATCAATTTCCTTCTAGACGCTTACAAATGTTTTTTTTGTAATAAGTGATTTAGAGTGTATATATACGTACGGTACACAAATATGTTAAATTATCGGACATGTGCATGTATAGTAAGTGAAGTATAAATTAAAATCCAGTTTTATGTTTCCTTAATTCCCTCTGTGTTAGCAGACATCCAAGGTTTAGTAGTTGGGTATCGATTGACTAAGTTTGGTCCAAGTTGTAGTCTTAAGTGTGATTAATAAGCCATTAGTTTAATCAATAATTATGAATAGTTAATGAATATGACTATGAACGTGCGTGGCGGATTTATAAATGATACAAAAATATAAAACG
Organism: Cardamine occulta; assembly: GCA_028015245.1. NCBI lineage: Eukaryota > Viridiplantae > Streptophyta > Magnoliopsida > Brassicales > Brassicaceae > Cardamine > Cardamine occulta. The sequence continues at coordinate 10,570,271 of CM051363.1, forward strand.
ATTTGTGAGAAAAAGAAGACTTAGACCGGTGGAAAAAAAGTAAGTATCATCAAGTGTTCTTTTTGGACATTTCAATTTTTGGTTTTAAGGTACTTCAACTTTAATGGATTATGACATAATGTTATATCCCTTCTTAAATATTTTAATAGCCACACATTTCGAAGAACTCTACGGATATTTCACTTTTTCCTTCTTCTTTTTAACCGGTCATGGACCAAATCCATACTACCTTGAGTAATGATCGGTCCAGGGATCATCATTATGAGATATGAATCCTTACTTTATTGTTGTTCAACTAATCTGCCCTAAAAACTCTTAATTCGTATTATTATGAAAACAATTTGGTTTGGTTACGAGGTTTTTAGCTCTATTATCTATGAGAAAACATATCAACATCCTATTTATAGATTAAATACGAAATATATATTCTTAGTCTAAGTTGCAAAAAAACCTAAGAGAAGTAGCCACCTCTGATTCTGGTCATAGAAAAATGTAAAGTTTGACCCATCCTGCAATTAGTGTACGTAATTATGTTGCCTTACTTTGACTCGCTTCTTCCTTTTCTTTATTTTGTTTTGAATTGCTACTCCCGCCTTCTTTTTTCATTTTCCTTTCCTTTTCACCCTCTTTTTGTTTTGCATGATTTCCTCATTTCTCTTTTATTTTGAAATTTATTATCAACTTTTTGTAAGAATATTAGTGATATTTAGTTTACACTTTGTGGATTTTGGTTAGCTTTAATCAGATGTAGACACCGGAGATCAGTCTAAATGGTAAATCTTAAAATTTGGTAGCTAGGCACTAGTCATAACTTATATGCCAACAACTTTAATAAGAAATTTAAACGACAAGGAGCTATGGCTTTGAGTAAGTTCAAATCTTAATGACCTTTCGATAACTTGTAAAGTCGGTCACTTCGTAAGAAATACAATGATATTGACACACAATATTATGAAGCCTAAAATAGTGATCATCATTTAAATAGTTTGCATACAATTTAATGCAAGTAAAAAACAATTACCACCATATAGATTTGTTTACATGTAAACACTAAAGTCTCATACCAAACTTGGTTCGTTAAAATTCTCAATACATTGAACATAGATAAGATCCACCACTATGATTGAAAGTTATAAATGAAGTTGTTTAGTTAATTCACTACAATTTCCAGAAAGAATTCAAAATGCTCGTGTTCCTTAGCTAATCTTAAAGCTGAAAATGAGCCTCTAAAATGGACTTCAACCACATAGGTTTTGTTTTACATTGGCAGCTGAAAATACCAAAAGGAAGAGCCCATTTTGCAATTGTATCGGCGGCTGCATTACCCTATTTCAGGACTCAAGGGGTATGAAAACCTCATGAATAATCATAATTGTCAGCCTCTTTAAAAACAAAACAAAGTTTCAAAACTTCTGTTTAAATGGTCGACTGTGGGCCATAAGCTGGGCCATTGTGATGGGCTGCAGATTCCTTCAATAAGGTTTACACTCAAAAGCAACAGCCCAGAATTTTGGTCAACAAAGAATTATTAACTTGCATTCCATTCTTATTTTGTAGGAGAGCTCAGTGTTATCTTCATTTTATTAATTTTCTCAACCCCAATATTCACTTCCTTTTAGATAAATAATATCCACAACTATTGTAAATAGTTACTACTTGTTGTAAACTTGGTTTGATATAATATCGTGTGTTTGAAACTTTTTTAGGAAAAAAACCATAAAAACAAAAGACCAAACAATCAACTTAGAAAACGCATACAATACACTCACTTTGTTTGAATTGTTTTACAGATTGTGTAACAAGTACAACCATACACTACCATACGTTTTACACGCTTGCTTTGATTACGTACATGTTTCACACCAATTTTAAATAAATGATTACCACACAAGATTCGTATGCACAAGAAATAGCACACTTGATTCAAATCTCTTTGAAAACTGTTTTTGTACCCAAAGTTTTTTTTTCTGTAAAATCAAAGATGAATAAAGAGAAGGTTCCCTCAGAATCGAAGAAGTTATCAACACTGATTAATCTCAGACAAGGCTGAAACTTAATATAGAGATATTCTTGAATCATCATTGGGGACATACCGAACAATAACTCTAAACTTGTTTAACTAAAATCCGCAAACAAATGTAAAGAAAAAGAGATCAGTTCCCTCAGATAAAGTTTTCTTCTACACTGATATTTTTCAGACAAGGCTGAAACTAAATATATACAGGTTATTCGATCATCGGGAACTTTCACCACATAAATAAATAAATAACACCCAAAAACCTAAAATCGAAAACAAGAATGGGAATAACAATTGAAGAACCCTAATTTCTCAGAAAACGCAATCGATGGTTGTTGCTCTGCTCTTGAAGCGGCGCCTTTTATAGAAGCCCTAACTCTTCTCTGGAAAGTCCAGATATATTACAAAAAGTCCCCGACTTTTAACTACTTCATACATTTTACCCTGTTACTTAATTTTAATAAAACAGGTCCAAATCGAAATTTGATAAGCCAGACTTGGAACCCGAAGATGTAAATTGACAAGCTCCTTGTAAGAATGGAATATCTTACATTATTTTCTGATGCCATTAACAAAATGACATTGTTGTTTTCTTGTTCTTGTGAGTGTGTGCTGCACTAAACTGGCCTTTGACCAAAGATTATCATTTCCTAATATATAACCATCAAGGATCATGGTGGAACAAAGAGAAAGATTCAATAGGGATGATTTGTTTATTAAATAAATATAGTAAATTCATTTCATACAAAAGCCAATGAATAAAAGCGATGATGTTTTATGAGCAAACGGTATCAAATACTAAAACACACTGTTCCATACATAATGCACAATACTACTAAGAGCTGCCCATTTACTAGTGGACCCTCATGGACCATGTGACTGCACAGCTTCTTGAAGGCTCTTCACTGCACTTTCGTAAGTCATAAACCCCATAAACCAGAACTCGTGATTGTCGATGGAGATCACTTGTATGTATTTCTCAGATGTGTTTACTCTGCTTGTTGATGGGTTCACCGCCTTCAGCTGATTCACCGGAAGTACCACCTGATCATATGAGATCAAAATCATCAGTCACAGACTCTACATAGAATGATGATATAAAATAGACTAAAGGAACCACACAAATCTCAAAAAATATTGATCATTTTGCCAACAAGTTTTCTGCTTGGTTGGATTGGATTTCAGTTCATGTTTGGGGCTGACACTCCTTAAACATTACATTAGAACCACTCAAAACTATCAAACCAACAAGTATGCGATAGCTCCTCTAGTTTTATCAGGAATGTAATAAGATTCGGCTTGATCTCTTAGACATACCAATAATTCCCTAATTTCCTACTCAGGATAAAAGGGTATGCAACTCACTGGACACCCAACAATATCCTTAGAAGGATTATGTTTTTTCCATTTAGCATAAGGGTAAACAAACTATGAGCTATATGTCATAATTATATTTGATATGTTGATTTCATCGGAAATGACTAAAGCCACTAAACCCTTTAGCATATTATCAACCAATAGTTATATTATATGAATCTTTGCTCTCAAATTGCTTTCTTAAACGTAAATAGATAACAAAATAAAGAGAAAGGAACAATAGGACAGCCAAAATACCTTGTAATAGCTCCAGAGGGTCTGATCACCTTCTTTGTAGGAAAGAGGACTGTCACTACAGAACGCAAGCTTGTGTGTCGAAAGATACATAACTCCCATCACAGGACCAGCAGATGTAGACAAGTAGCAGGCATAGGTCTTGCGAAGTTGCTCATCGGGAAGGCATTCAAATGTTTGCTTGAAGACCTTTTCATATCCACCTTCTGCAAGTATTTTTGTCCCCTGAGCAATTCGAGAAACAGCAGTATCAGCTACACTTGGTCCTGTTTTCACTGCCACCAAAAAAGGAAATATATTAAAAAGTATACTCTCAGTTCAAATAAAACATCATCCAACCATATGTATATAATACTAATTCCTTCACAAAAGCAAGAACTAATCTTGATTTCCAATCAATAAAGTGAACAACCAATACTAGATAAGATTCAAGAGTCATAAAAACAATAAATCTTATAATGAAGCAATAAAGCTCTAATTGATAATGTGAAAGGTTTTGAGAACTACAAGCTCTAACTCGAAAGGAAGTGTATAAATATCACAATTGTTGGCTGGATTTTGTGTCGGTAGTTCAAGGTAAAGTAAAATTCCGGCGATTATACGAGGAAGAAGCTCAAATTGATGAACACTAACTTTACTAGAAGACATAACCAAAACTCTATTTCTCTCCGAGAGACAGTGATCAATTAATTCGCATATATCTGAATCGAAGAAGAAGAAGAAGAGGGAGCTTACAGTGCTGCCAAACATTTCCGGCGAGATCCTCAGCTTTCTTGGTGGCGTCAGCTGCCATCTTCCCCCATTTCCCTAGCGTATCCTTCACCGAATCCATCGTATCTGCTCCCAAACCAAAATCAATCAATCAAGCAATCAAACGTAGAAATTGGAAAGGATGCGAAATCGGATAACTCACTCCTTGGGGCAGGGGAAGGAGAAACATAAGGATTGGCTTCTGGCGGCATGGTGGTGGCGGAGACAGGCTGAGGAGGCGGAGGAGTGACGTCGGTAGGATCGAGCTTAGGATAAGGAGCGTAGTCAGAGGAGTGAGAGGCCTTGGGAGGCTCCGACGCGGCGGGAGTAGAAGAGATCCGGCCATCGTCATGTTTCTCTTGCCCACTCATGATTTGATTCACTCGACGTTACGATTCTTCTTCGTGATTCTTCTTCTTCTTTCGATTATTCTGTTGGAAATAAATGAATTAAAAATGTCTTGCAGCGTTACGGTGGCATTATTAATCTTTTTATTAATTAACTTATGTAGTTAAAGTCGGTCTATTATATATCGTGCTGTCTACGATTTGATTCGATAACTTGTAAAATGTTAACAGCATCTTTTGTTTAAAAAATGTTATGAGATTTTTTTTAAAGTATGAAATTAAACCAACCCAAAAAAAAATGTTGATGAGATTTTTCAACTTAATTTTTTTACCGCCCTAGTCGCGCGGTATATAATGTAACCGGTCACTAACCGATATTTTGTAATTTATTATTTTTGGTCAAAATTCCAATTTCGAGTCTTCTGAATGAGGTAGAGACTTTAGAGGAGCTGGGCAAGATTTGGCCAACGTTCTCGGCATTTGCGTAGGGTTTAAACATTAACCCAAAAACCTCTGCGTTTTCTGCTTTGAATCCACAGAGCCATGCGAAGACTTAACTGGGTGTGCTTCTTCATCCCTTTCAAAATTCCACTTCGCTTTACATCGTTTTTTTTTGGTTTTGAATCGAAGCCTTTCTTCTTCGTAGGTTCTGCGGCATTTACAGGCACGAAGAACATTTGATTCCGCGCTCGGATTGCGATCAGGTAATTGATTAAATTTTTCAATTAGGGCTAATTGTTTCTCCGGATATCATGATTTTTTCTTGTTTCAATAAAATCAAGATTGACATACATATGCTGTTCGAGATTATTGTGCTGATTTTAGATGTATATACAACACAGCAACGAACAATTTCAGTTTATTAGTATATTAGAGTTCCAATGTAATGATAAATTTAGCTCAATAATGTTTGATAGGAACGGGGATCAAAGTATTGGGCACCATTTCAAGTCAAATGACGGGTTTGAAAGAATACGCATTCATTACTTACAAGTCTTTGTTGACACTTTTCAGGGTCTCAGAAGCTGTTGTTCGAGCGTTACATTCACGCTACAGGTCTTGTTTTATCTTGATGGAGGTAGTGTGTATTTTTATCATTTTATTCATTTTAAAAACTTTTGGTTTTGCATTATGGTTCTTAGGAACATCTTGCTCCAGTGATCGTAATTACTATGATGTTCTTGGTGTTTCTCCAAAAGCTACGCGAGAGGAGATTAAAAAGTCATTCCATGAGGTTAGCCTTTTGGTCCATTTTTAATGAATTGTTCTTCAACTTTTCTCAAGTTATGATTGAATGTACAACTGTGCAGCTTGCGAAAAAATTCCACCCTGATGTAAATAGAAATAATCCTTCTGCAAAAAAGAAATTCCAGGAAATAAGAGAGGCCTATGAGGTATTCTTTTTCCTTCCATTAAATCTCCTGCATCTGCGACCATCTGTGTTTTTTGAATGTATCTTCTGATATACTTTTGTGTTGGATTGAAAAACTGTAGACCCTGGGAAATCTCGAAACAAGAGAAGAATATGATAAGGTACACTTGTGTTGTTGTTTTTTATCTGGTGGCGAGATCACTAAATAGATTTCTTGCTGTTATCATCAATACAGCTGCGGTATCGGACTTCAGATTATGTAAATAATGATGGTGGTGATGCAGAGAGGTTCAGACGTGCCTACCAATCCAATTTCTCTGATTCGTTCCACAAGATTTTTTCTGAGGTACACTATTTTGTTTTTTGATTTTTCTCATCTGTTTGTGTGACTAGTCAAATCCTTACATTAGTACACTTGATTCAGATATTTGAGGGCCAAACTGAACAGTTTGAATCTGATATTCAGGTCAGTTTCTCTGATTCTCTTTTTATTTTTATACAATTGGAAGCTGGTTGGTATTTGTAATACACATGTATGACTCTTCAGTAATACACATGTTTATATTGTTCAAAATTGAATAGGTGGAATTGTCGCTTTCTTTTTCCGAAGCTGCAAAAGGGTGCACAAAGCGTTTGTCTTTTGATGCATATGTATTTTGTGATTCCTGTGGTGAGTGGCCCCAGAATTTTCAGATATCTTGTCTCTTGCACTTACTAATATTGAAAAAATACTTGAGAGTATAGACACTTCGAATGAGGAGCCATAACTCGTCATGGTTCATTGCATTTATCCTGGTCCTCAAAATGGTAAAAAAATATGCTTAAAGGAGAACAGTCTTCTGGAAATGGCTCTGTGATCAATTGATGTTAATGTAAATGTAATGTACAGTCTTTTTTTTTTTTTTTGGGTTTCTTGTAACATACACAGCTTTTTGTCTTTGAAATTTGCTGATTTAGCCAACTTAGAGAGGACGAATAACTCACTTGGGTGACAGTAATATTGTTGCAAACCAATACTCCCAACCTCTCATCATTTATTATTTTACAGATGGGCTTGGCCATCCTCGTAATGCTGCCATGAGAGTTTGTCCAACATGCAGGGGAGTTGGACGAGTAAGTGCCAACTAGTGGATGTAATCTTTGTTTTATTTGGAGGTTTAATAAATTATAAAATTTATATTTACAGTACTATGCCATCTGTCTCTTTAACAGGTAACTATTCCTCCTTTTACAGCACAATGCCAGACGTGTAAGGGGTCGGGACACATTGTTAAGGTCTGAGAAAAATACCTCTTTTGTTGATGCTTCAGTAGTTATCTAGCCGTCACTGGTTACAAGTAAATATATTGTCTATCTCTTCAGGAGTACTGCATGTCTTGTAGAGGATCCGGTGTTGTGGAAGCCACAAAGACAGTTGAACTTGTGATCCCTGGGGGTTGGTCTCAAATCTTCATGCTTTTGTCTATCTTTGACTTGGTTTTGATTCTAAAACATGTTAGTTCTGCTATGAAATGAGTGGCATGACTTCATTCAATCTGAGGATTTGCGTGGTTTAGATGTTATCCCAGTTTAGATATTGGTCACACTTGTTGTATGGCTGGCTTTTATTTTTATTATGCTTAGCAGTGTGCATTTCCTGGTAAATTGTCTTTCGTCTGCACTTGGTATTTGTTGCAGAAACGAAACAAAGAATTTAGAACTTACATGAGTTTGGTGGACCAAATAATGAAATTGTTCTTTTGATGACATGATTCTGTCAAACTTTAATTTGCTTTCTTTTACTTGCAACAGGGGTGGAGTCTGAAGCTACAATCCCGATCATAGGTGCTGGTAATGTAAGATCAAGAACAAGTCAACCCGGGAACTTGTATATCAAACTAAAGGTTTGCCAAAACTAACAAGCATTTGTATTTTCTTCATATTTGTACCTTTATACTTTTGCCGAGACTTGCTTAGAGAAGTTTGAGTCAAACCCACCCGTGACGTTGATCAATTTAGCCTAGTAAGACAGTTGATGCAAGCATCAAAATCATTTTATAAGACGAATTGAATTTATTCCAATAATAATCTCCAACATTGTTCACACTTTTACATGTGATGGCTACTCTATTGTGTTTGTTTCCCGGTTGTCACTATATAACTAAGACTTGTTATATCCAGTGAATAGATTGCTTATATTGCCTTGTAAGATCCATTAGTAATCTTAAGTTCTATCATCGTTCTTGCCTCATTTAGGGTCTTACTGCATGCTGCATTTGCCTTGATGGCAAGTATCTAATCTTCTTCTGCTCACAGGTTGCTAATGATTCGACTTTCACTAGGGATGGCTCAGATATATATGTGGATGCTAATATTAGCTTTATACAAGTAAGCACACTGGTGATTCCTAAAAATTTTGGGTTATAAGTAGAGCAGTACCTCCTAAACTTATGCTTTTCCTGCATCGTGACACTTTGTGGTAAAAAAGGCTTTAACTGCTAGCTGATGAAGCTTCACAGTAACATATGACAAAATAAAACCATTAGAGGACATCTACTAGATAAAAGTTGTCTGAAGTCTAGCTGAAAATTAATGATTTTGGTTCTATTTACCAGGCAACTGGTTTTTGTGCCAAAAGTTTACTAACTACTATGTATAATAATATTAGCTAGTAGCATCTATATTATGTATATGATGCGCTTGTCCTCTAACTAGATAGTGTGGCATTTAAGTTCCAACTCAATTTGATAGCACCTAGTCATAAAACTCAATATATTTGCCACCCAGCCATAGAACATTGGCTGCACCTTTTTCTTTTGTAGTAGCTTTCCCTGCGAACTGCTTCTTGCCGAACACTTCCTACATTAGTCCAACAAGATGCATCCTTTTGTATCTTTTATTCACGTTGTTTCTACTATTGCTTCATTAACCCATACTGACATGTCTTACAAAACTTATTTAACAGGCCATTATGGGAGGCAAAGTTGTGGTGCCAACACTATCTGGCAAGATAGAGCTAAATGTAAGATTCGTCTCATATTAGATTTTGTATACGGATGTCTACAATTTTGCATTTATCTGTTGTAACTGAGTTCAAGTTGATTTTCATCCTCTCACCAAGCGGAGGGTTTAGATCTCAAGCCTTTGGAGATAATAGAGGTGTCTTATTGTAATTGTTGCAGATACCAAAGGGGACTCAGCCTGGAAACCTTCTTGTTTTAAGAGGCAAAGGTACAGTACATATAATTATCAGCCTATATGGTTAAATTGTTTTTATTTGTTTGTACTCTTTCTAATAGGTGAGTTCCTGCAGGACTACCGAAGCAAGGCTATTTTGTTGATCATGGAGATCAGTATGTCCGCTTCCGTGTTAACTTCCCTAGGTAAGATTTCTTCTAATTGCGGTTCAAGTAATAGATTTGTTGGAGACAACCACATGATGCTATGCTAAAAACCCTGCTGGTGTTTGGAATTTGACAAGACACTTTGTTGCTCTAAAAGCAGTTGTTTTTTGAGTTAATTTCCCCTTATAGTTTGTTTTGGTTTTCCTGCCATCTGTATATCTGAGTATATATATTCATGTTGATATGATCACCTTCTTGCTGTTCTAGTGGCATGTGGATGTGTTGGGTTCTTTTATTATCATTAACGTGATTTTGTCTTAACAGGGAAGGAGGGACCTATATTACTTGCTTGATTTTTGGAAGTATAATTTAACAGATTCTCTGTGCTAATGTTGATATTTGATTTCTGCCAACATGCTTATGCGGTGTATTTTTTTCACCCTTCTATTCTCCAGTGAAGTTAACGAACGTCAGCGTGCTATACTGGAAGAGTTTGCAAAGGAAGAAATCAACAATGAATTGAGCGGTTCTTCTGAAGAAAGTTGGTGAGTCTATTTTATAATTACTAATGTATTTATTATAACAGCATAGTGTGGGTAATACCTGATGGTAGATCTAAATGGATATCTGGCATAATTCACTAGGAGGAATATAGTTGGTACAATAGAAAAATTAGTGATACTTATATATGTTACTGGTGGAAATGAGAGTTAAAAAAAGAAAATAGTGTAGACCTGTTGTTGTGTTTCAAGTTTCAAATAACTAGAAGCCTCTAGGGGAATTAGTTTACAGAGTTAGAATCTTTTACATTGAATCTTATTGTTCCTTATTGTAATGAAGAATCATGAAAATGCACCAAACAGGCTCTCTACTGGTTGAACTTACAGGTGGAATCGAACGGGTTCTCAGATCATACGCGATGTCTCGTTAATGGTGTTACTGGTGCTATTGTTCAACAAGTTAGCGGGATGAAACCAACCACGAGAGATGAGAGATGAAAGCTAAAAGCATACAGCAGAAGACAAGACAAAGACTAAATTCATCTATTGCTGGTAGAACAAAACAGTTCAACAGCATATCACAAAGGGTCATGATTTGACCTCATATTATTCTATCAAAAACGCATTGTATGTGAAAAATAAGAGATGCCAACAAGTTTAGCTGAAAAAAAAGAAAAAACCTGTGTTTTTGGCATACTTCCAAGTTTCTCTAACCTAATTATGATGTCTTTAAACAAAACTACGCTTCGTTTAGTTAACACTCACTTACGGTGCTTGACAAAGAAGCCAGTTCTATCTCCTGCTGTATTCTCTTTTTATCCTTGTCAGATTTGATCTCACCATAAAAGTAAGAGGCAAAACCCCAAAGGGAGAGAGCAAGAGAAAGACCCTTCTCTGCTTGAAACTTTTCATGGTAGAAGATAACAGCCAAAACCTCTGTGATGGGCAGAAGAACTGATATCATAATACCCGAGACGAGAGACGATGCGCAGAAGATTAATCCAATGGCTCCCAAGAAGAAGCCTTGCCATATAATGGCTGAAAACACAATCACCACATAGAACATCGCCTCTCCAAGCTTGAACTCTTTTGCTTCTATTGGTAAGGCCTACAGATTTAAAGAAAAAACAGTGAATAGTTAAAGTCAAAACATCTCTTGTGTTATAACTCTTTTACAGGTTTTCAGTTTCAAAGAAAGTCACTAACCTTGAAATCACCAGCGATGAACATACCGATGAGGCTGACAATAGAAGCAAAGATGCACAAAATCAACTGGACCTCGAGCACGAGCGTATAGCTCAAGGGTTGTTTAGATTTCTGGTAAGCAAGTTCCACTAATGGCAAGATAAAAGCATACATAACAGCTGCTGCTACAGTCATCAAGAACCCAGTGATGTATTGCTTATGAGTCTCAAGAACCGGCTTATCGGTTTCGGTATGCATTCCCAATACCGCAGCTCCAACAGTCAACAACACAACAGCATTGATGGTAAAAGGAGTGAACTTGTGGCTGACCATAAAGTATGAGAAGATAGCTATGAAAGCTAACTGTGAAGCAATGATAAGTGCAGCCGTTGAAACTGGAAGATAAGCTATACCATATGCATACAAGTAGTTATCAAATCCTGAGAGTATGCCTATGATAATAGCCGCGATAAGGAGACGTGGTTTGATAAGAAAGAAACTTGTCTTCTCGCTTCCATCGTTACTGCTACGCCGGTTGATGTAAGAGAAGAGTAAAGGAATGAAGATAATTGGAAAGCCTGCGGTTTCAAGGAACGTAGAAAACCAAATCCTATTGCCACCATTGTTGAAGTAGAGACGCATAATCAAAGGACCTCCACAGTTTCCTATGGCTAAAATTATGCAGTTTATGATCGCATGAACCCTAACAGCCATTTTTGGTCTTCTTGCTTGCTTTTGAAATTTTACTTGCTGTCACAAGAATGGTTCTGTTTTTTTTTTTTGGGGGGTAGATTCTGTCTTGACAGTTGACAGATCTTTGTTTCGTTATATGTAATGATCTTTGTGTTTTCTTTGACCTAGCGAGCCTTCATTAATGCCTAAAACATGACCTTTCCTCTTTGATAGCTAACAGTTATATTGCGTATTAAAACGTTATAATGATCTCATTGACCCGATAAGATGAAATATATCCATATTCCATATTCCATACTCTGAATCTCTGATATTATTTGCATTTCATACAATTCAACAGATTTTTTTATTCTTTGGATTTCATTGTTTCTAAATTTAGTGCAATGACATAAAGAATTCCGAGTTCATCGATCATTCTATAATTGGAAGATTTGTTAACGGAGAGTTTATTGGTTCTTTGACTCTCTTTTTTTTTGTTTCCTATTAGTTCATTGATTTTAATACAAACAAATATTTCCTTAACAAAAATATAAAGATACGACATCTATTTATCCCAAAAGTTTGTTTTATCTAGTTGATATTTAATATCGCAAAATATTTTATCTAGTTGATATCTACGAAATTATTTATCATAGATGGTTAAAATAAACTTTTTGGATCAATAGATTTCGTATCGTTTTTTTTTTGGTAAGAATATTTTTTAATCTAAGAAAAACAATATTTCCATACCAAAAATAAAAAGATACGAAATCTATTAATGATCCCAAAAGTTTCAAAAGTTCATTTTATCAAGTTGATATTTATCATAGATGGATATATTTTCTCAACGTTTATCCAATTGTTTGATTATGGTAACCAAAAATAAAAAGATACGAAATCTATTGATCTCAAAGTTTGAAAAGTTTATTTTATCTAGTTGCAGTTTATCATAGATGGATACATTTCCTCAACGTTTATCCCGTTGTTTGATTATTGTAATCTTTTCCATCTCTATAACTTCTTCCATCTTTTTTTTCAACTTTGGAACTGTATCTTTCAGTATATTAAATATTTTATATCCACAAATAAAATACATATACAATTATTGGTTTAGTCATACACAATCACACACATAATAATAATAGGATAAAAAAGAAACACATAACCATAATGCGCAATTTAATGCAAAACACTTTTAAGCAACAGAATCACTAACTGGAAGAGTAGGTAGTTCTGTCTCCGGCTGAGGTTTATCGAGAATTTTCTTACCGGATTTAAACTCACCATAGAAGTAAGAGACGAATCCCCAAAGAGAGAGAAGAAGAGCTACACCTTTCCCGGCTTGAAACTTCTCTCGGAAACAAACGACGGCCAAAACCTCAGTCACCGGAAGAAGAACACTGACGAGAACAGCAGAAGCTAGAGACGATGCACAGAACACAATCACTATGGCTCCTAAGAAGAAGCCTTGCCATACTATTCCTGTGATCACTATCAATGCATAGTAAAACACAGATCCTCCGATCTTGAACTCTCTTGCTTCCTTTGGTATCACCTACAAAAACATATTCAAAACGTTTTATAGTACGATCATTTGCTAAGTTTGAAATTTAGTTTTGTTTGAAATATATTTTATATGAAAGAAATAGCCCAAGTGGATTAAAAAATATTTTAAAATACCAATAAAACTTTATTGATGTTTAATTTTGAATTGGATAATTAATTGTTGTTAGGATTCTTTTAATACAAAAGAAAAGAAAAAAAAAACTTTTTAATGAATTTCTCGATATTTGGAAATCCGTACAATTTAGTTTAATATATTATTTTTTTTCTAAACCGCACTAAAATTTTAAAAACAAAGAACTCAATAATATTATTTTTTTGCCATCTCATCATTTTATAGCAATACCATGTTTTAAAAAAAATCAATAATTTTAAATTACGAAATCAAAAAACGGGGGTATATTCCTTGATATTTGAAAATCCGTTTTTTTTTTTGCTAAATAGTAGTAAAACTTTAATATATCTTTAAATCAAATAATATATATATATATATATATTAAATTACGAAATCCAAAAAAGGGCATGCATCAAAATTTGCATGATAATTCTCCTAATTCTTTACTCAATCAAGATCCATGTAAAGATAACCTTATGCTAAAAAAAAACCACTAAAACAATGTTCTTTTTACCTTGAAATCGCCATCGATGAACATCCCAACAAGGCAGAAGAAAGTAGCAGCGATGCACATAACCATTTGAATCTCAAGCACAAGTGGGAAAGTGATTTCTTGACGAGCTTTCTTGTAAGTAAGCTCAACGAGCGGCAATATGAAAGCGTAGAGAACAGCTGCAATCACAGTCATTAGGAACCCTAAAACATAATCTTTATGGCTCTCGTTAGCCGGCTTGTCTCCGTTACTATGCAACGCAAGGATCCCAGTACCAACCGTTAACAAAACGATGGCGTTTATGGAGAATGGAGTGAACTTTTGCTTGACCATGAAGAAAGCAAAGAGAGCATTGAAAGCTAGTTGACTTCCGATTATGAGAGATGAAGTTGAAACTGGAAGATACGCTAATCCGTAAGAGTATAAGTAGTTGTCAAGTCCTGTGAGTAATCCTATGACGATGGAGGCGATGAACAGAGGAGTTTCCATGAGGAAAAGCTCTGTTTTCGCTGCGCTGTTGCGGTTGAGGTTGCTGCTGCGGCGGCTGAGGAAGGAGATAAAGAGAGGGATGAAGATGATTGGGAAGCCTGCGGTTGATAGAAAGCTCATGAACCAAATTCGTTTTCCACCATTGTTGTAGTAGAGGCGAGTTAACAAAGGACCTCCACAAGTTCCTATAGTGAGGATAATACAAGTTATGATTATCAAACCATTCTTCATCTTCTTCTTCTTCTTCTTGATGTTTGCTGTGTTTGTTTTTGACCTTCTTTTTAATGATTTCTCATCAGCCAGGCTCAAAAAGACTCAAGAGGGTCAAAAGAGATTAATATATATATGTGTTTGTGTTTTTTTTTTCTTGATTTGTTTGTTTGTGGTTTTGAATCGTGTGATAATATGTTATCATGGAGGTTGGGGAATTAAAACGGTGGGACATTTACTTAGCGGTGCGTTTGCGACTACAAAACTGTTGTATTCGGGTTTTAATTTTCAGCAAGGATTTGTCCTTTTTTTATCGTTGAGAGAAAGAGACGTGTTATTAGTGCTATACACACACATTATATATGACAAAACATGAGTATTGAAATAACGAAATTTCTGTTTCGTTTTACGACAAAAGTTAATTATCTTACAAGTGATAGCTGTCGGTACGTAGAGCAAGGGAAGAAAAACTTAACTTGCGTATGGTAGTGGTATTTATTGGATCAGGTCAAGAGTCAAGACGTAAACTCGCTCCTACTTCATAGACCACTTGGTCATTTTGACTTTAGTTTGGGTGCTTAATTTAGTGATAGTGGATTAGTGGAAAATAAAGACCAATGAATATACTTAATTATCTCTAGAATTAGTTAGGCGTTTCGATGAAATCTAGATAATCAAAACAACCTATCATTGAATAAAATAACATGATTATGTTTTACGAAACACACACAAAAATCCATGTTGATATAAAAAAAAAACATGTATGATTAAGATATCAATATACAATTACTGCAGTGTTGTCATACATAGATTTTGCAAAGAAATAAACCTAATATGATAAAAGAAAACTAAGTTGCTATGTTCAGTCAGAATCCAATCGTAAAAGTCTAAACCACCCGTACTATAGTAAAATAATACAATAATGTCGGATTGAGACACAAGTCCAAAATCAAGCAAATCTTAGTATCCAAACTCTTTGACACAGATTAGCAAAAAAAACAAAAACAATGTCTATTGACATTAAAAATCCCATTTCGTCGCCTATCAACTAGAAAATTTAATAAAAACTAAACTAATAACCAAATTTTGAAAAACATTATCGGTCAGATTGGGGTTATAGCTAGGTTCAAGTTCGTCTTCTTTAAGAAAATTTTATTGATAAATTTTCGAATGCTTTTTTATAAATAAAATAAAATATGTATTGGAAACCATGATGCCACATGAAAGAAATTCAGATTTTATTCATACGAACCCCATATCATTTTAATTGAAAAAAGGAGAAAATCCTAGCTGATTTTTTCAAAACCAAATTTTTTTACAAGGTTTCACGGATCTTTTTTTGGTTAAAAGGAGTGACATGAGCCTCGTCATTTTACACCAAGTAGTGTGTTCAAAAGAGGGGACACATTTTAGTTGGCTCGTTGTAAGAAAGTGTTGGTCTGAAATAGAAATAGTTGAGACCTTAAACTTTCTCTCTTTTTTTTATAATAGTCTAGTGGTTATGTACCATCTTTTAACTTTCTACTTTGAATTGTTTGAATCCACACTGTGATTCTTAGTCGACATAAACTATCAACTCCAGTCAAACTTTGATACGTCTTTGATGGGAGTTTATATAGTGATTGAAGTATATGTTATAGTAATATTATATAGCTTTAAGACTTAAACAAAAAAAATATAGATTTAAGACCTTGAAAAAACGTAGTTGTAAGACCAAGTCAAAAATGGTGGTGTTAATTCATAAAATCCAAATAAAAGTGTGACTTATTGGAATCAAAGATAACAGCATTATTCTTCGACTCCAAATTGATGTAAATTCCAAGCTTACTTTATTCAAGACCTGAAAACAATAATGCTATTGATTTTGAACGTATGTACAGTGTCCTGAGTCACATGTTCACGAGAAAAAAAAGACTTGGTCACTGCTTTACCAACAAGATGTTTTCTCTTGATGATAGAACCTATAATCATGGTCCAGAAAGAAATATTCAATTCATTCTAATGAATTGACATAGTGGTAGACGTAAATATGCAATTATGCATGTAGGGAAAATACCATAAATTATTGGGGGTAAAAAAAACATAAATTATTGGGGAAAAATAAACCAAAGGAAATTAAGACCATAAATTCAAGATCGTTATAACATAAATTTGAACAGACAACTGCTGCAGCATACGCACATGCATAAACTTTTGGAAATTTTGACTATATAATAAAGTTTTAAGTTTTGCAAAAATAGGTTTTTTTTTTTTAATCATTAAACTGAAAGCTTAACGTTTGTGTTACTTGCTTTCAGTGGACTAGCAGAGTTCAGAGAAACTGTATAGTACAGTTAAACCTCTATAAATTAATATTTGATTTATTAATATCTTAGTAAATTAATAATTTTTTCCGATACCAAATTACTATTTTGACCCAAATATTACTTTTATAAATTAATAATCTTGATAAATTAATAAAATATTATAAAAATATATTGGTTCCAATATTATTATTTATTTATAGAGGTTTTACTCTAATAATAATAATAAAATATATAGGATTTCGTATGTAATTTGAATATGTACTAAGTATAATATAACTTATATCAAATATTCATATCATTTCCTTCCTCTATGGAAGACAAGACATATCTCACTTAATTGTGGATTCTTTTACAATATCTTCATCTAAATAAAACGAAGACTTCGATATTTTTTTTCAGAAGATCAGATTAAAATAAACTTGGATGACATTGAAAGCCAAACTCGGATGGTCTCATTCTCTTATGTAGAATTTAAGTTTCTTCAAAAATTCGGAACTATAATTTATTATCCAAGTACAAAATGTTCGTGTATATATATACATTAAAAAATTGATTTTGAATCCTTAGAATCAAATAGAGAAAACAAAAAATAAACATACTGTGTGGTAAAATCGGAATGTGTAGTAGTTGGTGATGACTGATGAGAGTGACCATGAAGAAGAACTCTTAAGCTGAATCTGGTAATCTTACAGGCAAATTAGCTTTCCTGTGACCCCTTGAACCAGACCGTCTGTCTCTTCCACGCCTTTTAGGCGGCGATGTGCTAACCACTCTTCCATTTGACAGTTTTCTAGGCAAATCGCTGCTGATTAAAACCTGTGGTGGCGGTGGAGGGGGAAAATTAGGCACCGGAGGTCGTTGCCTTGCGAATCTTTCTTGTTCTGCTCGGTGATATCTCTGCATTTGAGAGTTCGATAAAACGGGTAATGATAGAGTCAGCATCTTTCACTACCTTTTTGTTTTGGGCTAGGTCAACATGAAAAGAAGTAATCATCACCTGAACAACAAAGTTGCGTCTTTCGCAGTCAAGGAACATGCTTACTGTCCAGTTTGTTTTTGCTGCAATCTTGTCTCTTACTGTTGAGAAACTGATTTGATCTCTAGAAGTGAATCGGTCAACTTCGTTGAACCAAAGGCAAGTGAAGAGGTTGCTAATGGGAACATGCTCTCTTAAAATGACACAACCCTCTGGTACGTCTGCATAGCTCGACCATATAGTTGTGTTAATAGGCGTTTGATCCCGTACAGAGAATTTTGGAAAGAGTAAAGCTAAAATGACATACCACTTGTGATTGGGAGCTTTGCCACAGAATAAGGGGTTAATCCTTCATTCTTGTAGAAATCCACTTGAAAGTCGATAGAGGCATTCTCATATTTACCAGCAGCTTTATTTGCTTCGGCTTCCACTAATACATCAAATCGTTTGTAATGTCTAGAGATGGCAAAGGTAGCATTTTTCCTCCACAAGAACCTGATGAGAAGAGATGTCAGTTAAATTGCTGCAGCCCAGAAACAGAATCACCAAGCAACTCAGATTATTGAAACAATTGGCACAAAAATCTAGCATCTGAAAGAAAAAAAGGGGTTGAACTAGCAGATTCCTACTATAAGAATTCACTAATATGATTAAGGAATACTCGTTATTCAGTAACTGCAGGAAGCTGCATAGTCTACCGCAATTGAAAATGGTTGCAACAGAATACTGGGAACACTACATACAGCATATCACTGGAGAAATATCCTGGTATTGATCTTAAAAGATAAAATATGATAAGCCTTACCTTTCAAGAATTTGATAAGGATCGACGACAAGCTCAAGTTTTCCGTCAATCCATAAAGAATAGCGAGCATTTGGAAACATCCTATGGACAAGAAGCTTGGGCACCTGCAAGAGAACGAGGCATCAGCATATCAGTTGCATTTATAATCAGCCATGTA
Source organism: Cardamine occulta (assembly GCA_028015245.1). Lineage (NCBI taxonomy): Eukaryota > Viridiplantae > Streptophyta > Magnoliopsida > Brassicales > Brassicaceae > Cardamine > Cardamine occulta. The sequence continues at coordinate 10,589,162 of CM051363.1, forward strand.
AACTCAAATCTAATTTCTTGGGTTTCAAAGAAGAACTGTTTGGTCTCCCGATTTGTAGTAAACAACTGCAAGCCTGATCTAAAGCAAAAGGATACTGTTACAGCAATGTGGGTACAATACTTTTGGAGAAAGATTGGAATGAATATCTAGCATGTCATAAGTTCATGTTTCAGTTTGGAGTAACTTAATGCATAAATTTTGTTCATAAACTTTCTTATGTAAAAGATAAGAGAGGTATATTTACCTTTCCATTGCGTCTTCCATCTGAATAAGGGAGATTATGAACAACAACAACTCTCCATATCCCTACTTTCTTGTTGCCGTCAAGGCCTCGTTCTTTCTTCAAAATTGATTCAGTTTCTTCATCAACAAACATGTAGAAGCAAACTGTTTCCTCCGAATATTTACTGATATTTTGTGGGGCTTTTACATCATCAAACGCATCTGAATAAAGATATATTCTTAATTAGAAATACACAAAAATTGGCAACATGACTAGAACGATTGATTACAAAATAGAAAAGTATCACACGAAGCACTACCAAATACAGCTGAAGCAACAACTATCCCACGACACTGCTTCATTTCAAGAAGATCAACCTCATCAATGTCAAAACCTGTATTTCGACCAGGTTGAGGTCCTTTGACAAACCTGATTGAAAAATCACCATTAAAAATAAGGAAAATTTACCAAGATGAGACAAACTAAAGAAAGAAAAGGGGAATAAAAAAGCCCTTGGATACTTACCCACAATGTACACTCATTGTTTCTTTAATGTCAAAAGAATTATTCCTATGCTTCAAGGTAGGATAACCACCAAAATCTGACCCTCCAAACTCTGTTTCTCTGTTTAGTGGTTCTTCATATATATATGTTAAGTTCTTAAGAACAGGGGAAAATGACGGGGCACTTGGCATCAAGGCAACAGCTTCTTCTACTGGAAGGTAACATACCGGGCATGCTGAAATAAAACGTATCTACGACAGTGAATCTCAGAGCTTTTCTCAACATCATCACAACAACAATCTTGTAGTGAAAACCAAAAAGAAAAGAAAAAAAATGAAAAAAGACCAAAAACTAAGACATAATAATATCTTACGGCGTGGTCCTGTTCTTTTTCTGTCGGCTGGTGGGGGAGGTAAGGTGAAACTGTTACAAGGATGTCCTTGAGGAAGCGTATAGCCAAGAAAATGCATAGGAGGAGGAGGGAACTCTACAACATCCTTAGACACAAACGATATATTTCCAATTTTGATATCTTGCTCTTCATTTGTTTGTAACATATTTGAATAATTTACGCCTGTACTGCCATTGAAATGAAGACTTGGAGGAACTTGAACTTCCTGAGCATCTTCACCTAATCCACAAAAGCAAAAGAACAATCACAATATTTCAAATCAGTTCTTCATAACCTTACATCAAAATCCCACTCTGAGCACTCTCATTAGATTCGTAAACTAAATTCTAGCTCAAAGTACCCATCGCAACCATTAAATGCTCACATTACAAAATCTTAGTTAGCCATTAACGATCCACCACTCTACACAACCTTTAGCTCCATAATTCTCAGCCAAAACTAACACATTCCTCACCAATATGACAATCAATACTTACTCCAACTTAGAAACTAAATCCACAAGCTAAAACCATAACATAAAACAACCCAAATCGTGGAAAAAAATAACAGAAAACGAAAAGATTAAAGCTGTAACCTTTGCCAACGTAAAGAACACGGAGGAAGACGACGGCAGAGATTAAGAAGAGAAGCAACATGCCCACTTTCTTACGACCAGCGAATTTGCAGATCCAATGTACAATACCTTCTCTCTCTTTCTGCATCTTAGATGGTTTGTTACGATTCGTAGTGACCTGAATAGGCAAAACGACGCCGTTAAGTCCCGTCTTCTCCAAGGAACCATAGCTACTGGATCGAACACCCAATCCAGTCATCGTTCCTCTTTAATTACCACCCTTAAATCATCACTCCATCAAATCTCTCTCCCCCCCCCCTCCCCCACCAAACTCAATTTTGCACACAATTTCAGATCAACAAGTTTTAAAAGCTAACAATCAAATATTGTATTGTTCTTCAAGTTTACCCAATTCGATTCTGGGTCTGATCTACAAAATTCAGCTCGAAACAGAATTGAATCAAAAGAATATGTAAATCTCTTTTCAATGAATTGAAAAAAAATTAAGCTATGAATTGAATCAGAGCGAAGGAGGGAGACACAGATCAAGAGATTTTGGAAGAAGAAAATCAAAAATCTAGGGTTTGAGAGATTGGTAGATAAGGGTTTTTTATTCTTCGTCAGAAATTTCAAAATCAAGAGGAATCTTAGAAGCCAAAAACAAAGGGCAAAAGTCACTCTCTCGCCTTCTTCTCAAACAAAAATACTGTCACAATTGGCGATGAAATAAATACTCTCTCACATAACAAAATACATAATTCCGCGTGAACAAAGAGGCAATTTCATAAATCTTCTATCCAATTTTTTTGTCTATTTCTATATATATATATTTTTGTTGTCTGCGTTTATTTCTGATTATTAATGTAATAATCCTTAATATAATAATACAAAGTTTCACAAAAAAAAAAGTGAAAAAACGAGGATTTTCTGTTAGAAACAAAATATCGTTAGTTTGGGTAAAACATTATGAAAATCAAAATCTTGATACGATTACTAACTCTATGAAAAAACTGAAGCACGTTGATTATTTTTTACAATTTCATTTAATCTGTGTTTTGATATGAAATTTAAAAAATAACTTATCTTCTAATACTATTATAAAGGACACATGGCGATTTGTTACTGCTGGGCGTGGAAACTTTAATATCTTATTAAAGAATAGAAAATTTAATAGGCTAGTATTATTGTCCAAACACTCATGTAAGCATCATTATAGAGTTTTTGACAACTAAGATTTAATAAACGAAACCTTTATTTAATCACTACCTAGCAGCCACTCATTAATCCTGTCATTATTATTCTCATCTGTCGCTCTAAATTATAGTTTTATTAGTTTTTTTGGTTTAATACATTAGTTTCATTATATAGTATATAGTTTTTTTTTTAATTTGCACTTACTTTTTCTACACATGATATATAGTCTTCATAGTATTGACATAGTATATTTTTTAAAAAATAATATTTATGTTATATATTTTTCAAGTAACACTTTAGCATTATATATTTTCATTTATGATTTTTTTATTTATCCTTTTAAATTAGTTTCATTAGAATTTGTTTGAATGGATCTACAAATGTTCGGTAAAAGAAGTAAACGTGTTCTCTAAACAATAAACTTTTTTTTTATCAACCCACTATAAGCTATTTTGTGTCTCTCCTCTTTTTATTACATTTTATTTTTTTGTCATAACTCTTAATTTTCTTATATTTTGCTTATTATTTCTCGTGTAGTATCATTACATACTGCATTTTTACTAAATTTTCATCTTAAATCAAACATGGAGATCAGTATGTTATATCGAATTAACACAAATAATTAAGTAAATTAAAAATAGAGAAAATTAAAACTATTAAAATGGAAAAGTATCCTACAAATTCATATATATATAGAGGGACAGATAAGTTGATGGATTAATCACGTGTATGTTGGCATAGAGAAAATGATATAATTAAGCAAAAAAACAAACATCAGTTGACATTGACGAAGACATTCTTCCTCAAACTCTCATTGTTAGTTTCGTTTCAATATTATTTTGGGAATTGTTCTCATTACCTAATATAAATAAAGGTTTTTTGCGGTGACGACAAAAAATAAAATAAAATAAAATAAAGGTTTCTCTGTTGACAAATGAGAGTCCTCTAAAGCATATGATAACTTAAACTAGTATAAAAAGCAAACAGTAAATTTGAGGAATCATAATGAAAAATAAGGGGGAGCCTATCTAGAAAAGGGAAAGAGATTTCAAATCATTTAACATGTTTCGGAAAGATAAAAAAAATATTGCAAGGAATCTTCAGATTGAATAACATCTCGACATATTTTACATCATAATTCGTTTCTTCTTTAAACATGTATAAATATACGAGGAAAAAAGTGTGTAATTTTTACTCTTCATTTCCATTGTAGATTTCATCGCATTAAAAAAGAAAAAGAAAAAATGTTTACTGTAAAAATGAAAATGAAATCAAACCAAACTTTAAAGTCAACACTTGCAAAGCCGACAAAAGAGAAAAAAAAAAAAAAAAAAAAATCAACACTTGCAAAATCCAAAACCAGCAATACATTACCAGAAGGAACCGTTTTACATAACCGGTTTAAACTTATAATTGTTAGTTTCCCAGAAAATAAGTCAGAAATCTGCGAAGGAGAAAGATGGAGAAGAAGAAGAAATCAGAGATTTCGTCAACGGAAGCTGTTCTTCTTGGAGCTCTTGCTCCAGGCGTCAACGTTCGTATCACTTTCTCCCTATCCTCTTACCCCTTTAGTTAAAACCCTAATTGGATCATAATTTTGACAGGCTCCAACATGGAACACACTGAGATTCGCGTTTCTTCTACTGGGTCTCTGTTTAGCTTTCATGCTCTCTGTAGCTTTCACCAGTGGTCAATCAATGTTGCTTGTCCATGTTGGCTTTCTCATTATCATCGCCTCTACTCTCTTTATCCTCCTCAATTGGTTTGTCAAATTTTGCTTCTCTTTTACTCAAGTTTTTTTTTTTTGTATATTAGTTGATGACACTTTCTTGGGTTTTGCTACTCTGAATAAGTAATTAGATCTCATCCAACAACTTTCGTTGGTGTCTTATTGTTGCTGATCAATCCTTTTGAGTTGTTCTGTTCAAGGATTCAAACTTATTTCTCTGTATTGTTGTTATCAAGTCTCTGTTTTTTGTTTCTATCATATGGTAATTGATTTTTTGTATGCATAGCTAAAAATTTTCCTGTTTCGTGGTCATGTGAAATTGAGTTCTGCTTAGTACTCAGATCTCTAGTTTTGTATATCCTTGGTAAAGATCTCATTTTTATGTGTGAACTGTGATCCGTCTGTTCTCTTAAGTTTTCTAAGATTCTAAAGGTTTTACTTGTGGGTTGGAAAAAAAATATAAGGAAAGAGATGAGTGGTATCTAAATTATGCAGTCTTTTAGCTTCTTGAAGAGTTTATATAATTTCATTAGTTGCTTACAATGCCTTTGTTCTGTAGGTTTCTTGCTCAGACAGGCTTAGTACAAGTGGAGACACAAATGCAGGAGCTGAATTTGGCACCTAAAGATGATAAAACCAAATGATTAAGCTCACACCGGACGCACACATAGATGTAACAGAACATTTAACAATAGAGAGATCAAGCAAATAGGAGAATTGGATTGGTACAACAAGAAAATTCAGTTTCTCTTGGTACATAGCATTTGCATTCTCATGACTCCTACCTTGTTTCTCTTTTCTTGTTTTGGTTTCTTTCTTTGGATTTGAGGAAACAGCAAAGGAACTTAAACACGAACTTCATCTTGATCAGGATTCGATATGCTCAATTCTCCAACATTAGTTCCTCTTTTTTGGTTTCCTTTAGTTGTATCTGCTTCTCGGAAGCGATTCCAGACTATGTTTATTCCTCCCATGTAAGAAGATGATTATTATTGGGCACTGATTGTTATCATATGTCTCCTTGTTATCATAAGGCTAATCTAACTATAATTCATTCCTCAAGAAACAAAAGAACTTGATTGATCAAAAAACTCTGAAAACTTCTTTGTTTGTTTATGTACAAACCAGAATCTTTTCTAATTTGGATTTTCATTCTCTTAGAAAAATTGAGCAACAAACACATGGACAAAAAAAAACTCTCTGCTTTAGTTGTTCATATATGTAGGAGAAGGTCCTCTTGACCTCTGACCATTCTCATTCAGCCACTCTTTCTCTCTCAGATATCTAAGAAACGGTCCTGGGTCGTCACTAAAACCATAAGCATTCGTTGTGCTATGTTGACCGTTGCTGAGCTTCTCTCCCCTAGATTCATGGTCTTCCATGTAGCGCTGAGGGTGAAATGTTGAGTTCTCAGAAGAGATAATCGGTTGTTGGTTTGGTGTTCCGTATCTAGCTAAGAGACTAAACTTAGAAGAACCATGAGCCAAGAAGTTTCTCAAATTGTTTTCCCCCTGATCTTGATAGGAATAGGTTGGTCCAAGATTCTGACTTGCTCTATATCGACGTAACCATTCAGAAGAAGAAATCCCAGCAAACGGCGGGTTTGTGTATGGCTTCGTTAAACTGGGGAGCTCCATATATATTCTCTGGTCATAGAAGCTCTCTGCTTTGTTAGTACTAGCGCCATTGTGGAACCAACAAGCGTCTTCAGGCAGTAATGGAGCAGACGGAGTAGGAGGTGAATACG
>CM051363.1:10595623-10620623 GCA_028015245.1 Cardamine occulta
AAGACGCAGGATGCTCGGTGATGGAGAGCCTATCAAAGGATGTGACAGGACCTGCTTCATCAATAGGGCTCAACCCTTTTGGTTTACTTAAACCTAGTCTTCCAATCTCTTTATTCTTGTCAACCACCCACGAGCTCAGCGATGGAGGTCTTCCTGAGACAGTGCCTTCTTCTAGATGCAAATGTTGCGGATCCGTATCCTTTAGACCTTGCATGAAGCTGAAACTTTCCGAGGCAGTATCCTGTAGGCTATGGTTCACAACGAGTGATGAGGTACGTCTTAGGCTTTCGTCGAATATAGTTGTTTGTTTTCCTGAAGTTGTGTTATCGAAGCTGAGTGGTTTTGTTGGAATGCCAGATGAATAGATTGGAGCAGATTGACACCTTACTAGCGGCTTGAGAAGAATGACTTCTTCCTCTTCTGCAGGTACAGATCTTTCATTTTCGCAAGGAATTATTTCAACCGTTCCTATAGTAACACATTTTTTGTTACTTCTCTCTCCATTTCCATGAAAGAGCTCTTCTTTACATTGCATTTCACCTGAAGTTGTGTAGAACTGAGTCCTTTGCTTGTCAAAGAATAACCACTTTTGAGAACTTTTCTTCTGCCTACTTGTGATCTCAATTGCGGATTTTATAATCCGTTGAAGACGAAGCTCTTTTCCTCTATCAAAACTCTCTCTTAGATCCATATGACTTGAGAAATCCAAAAGTGCATGTATTGGAGCCAGAGGAGCCAAGGACTTGAGCTCATGATCCTCCCATAGAGCTACCAACATTTTAGCAGAGCAGTTTTCGCCTTTCACCTTTAACCGGTTCAAGAACTCAACGAGTTTGCCAAAGAAGTAAGATATCACAATCTCAGTCTTCTCATCAAACCTGGATTCTTCTTCTTCTTCTTCTGCCTTGTGAAGCAGAAACGGTAAGTAGTCTAGAAATACAAGTAGAGCAGGTAAGAGAGGGCAAGAATCCAAGGGACTCATCTTCAAACATCTCTCAACAACTCGCCCCATGACAATGAACACCATAATGAATGCTAAATTTGTTAGCTTAACCTCCTCTTCGGTGTTGTCTGATCTATTAAACTCGGCTAAATTGTGGAAGATGAAGATGAGAACCGCAACAAGATGGAGACTTCTATAAGGTCCCTTTCTTGGTATGTCCATAAATTGATAAGACTCCAACATGGCTTCTAGATTTCTATCATCTGCTGCAAAAGCTGCATCCAATTCTCTCATAGTTGATGCAAATGCGCAACCAAACTCATCAAAACTGAAAGAAACCGGAAAGAATCAAAGAGAAGAACATTTTGTAGAAAGGGCCATCAAGAACTTGAGTTAAAAGAAGAGAAGATGTTTTACTCCTGAATCAAACTGACCTGGATTTAAGGAAGAAGAAGCTAGTTGTTCGAACAAACAAGGGCCATAAATCAATTCCAGCTGTTAAATCACGATCCTCTCTGACGTTTTCCACTGAAACATTTCTCTCCGATGGGTTAAAGAAGTTAAACTGTGCATCAGAAGACAGAGACTTCACAGGAGAAGACCTGTTCTGCAGTAGTTAAAACAAGCATTTTGAGCAATGTAAGGCAGACACATTCCAATTGAAGATGGTAGAGAAGTATCAGTAAAATCAATCACCTTCTCAAACAACAAAAGAAGATTGTTCGAGGCACCAGGAAAAGGCTCTTTCACAGCTAAGCTTCTTACACAGTGGTACAGAGCCAAGAGCTCATCACCAACATACGTCGCCAATACAGCTAACTACACAAATGTAAGAAACTCACTCAGAAATCGCAAACAAAAAACGATTATGGAAGAAGACATTACTTACCTGGTTATGAGGATTGCCACTATCAGGCCAAGATTTAGCAGCTTCAAGATAGTATGTAGCTGCAGTTGACCAATTAGGATGTTCATGTGTTTTCAAGTATTGCTCTTTATACCTTTGAAGATCTCCAAGACAAATATAGAAACGATGGCATAAGAATCTGCTTTTTTGTTCTCCAGATTCCTCAGAGAGTCGTCTATAGTAATATCCTCTGACTTTGGAAATCAGATTTTGGTAAAACTCGGCAGCTCTTAACAGAAACAACTTGAATGCTTTCATATGCTTGACATGATCATCTTTTTTAAGTCCTTTACGAAACTCATCGATGTATTTATAGTGAAGTTTCCAGAGACAGAACTCTACTTCTTGAAGCTCTTCTTGTTGGAGATTGCTTTTAAAGATTTGCTCATAGGTCAATCCTACTTTCACGTATAATTCTGAAACATCCGGATGCAATATACCCTTTGAATGGATCAGTGTCCATAACTGTTTCTCAATACTGTTTACCTGAGAAAACACATAATTAATTGTGTATTCATATTCAAAAAGTAAGATTCTTTAAGCTAAGCAACAAGCTTTTTTTAGTTACCTCTACAAGAAAATTAGGATTTTGTTTCTGATCAGCTGAATTAGAAGCTTCCATCCTCTACTGAATCAGACAAATATCTCTGCAAGTGTTCAAAATTTGAAGACAGGGCATAAAAGCATCCTAAGAAACATTGAAAAACTAACAAAGCTTAAGAAATTTCTCATATACAGTAGAAAAAGGAAGAAGCTTGAGGATCAGACACTAAAGAAATTACAAAGCAATAATCCAACAAATTCATAAGTACTTGCTCTACAAGAAAACTCTCATTAACCTTGAACTGAAGAAGCTCAAAGTCACAAGCTTTAGGTGAAATTAAAGAAACCCAGAAAGAAAGAAGAAACCAAAAAGATAAGCTAAGAGATATCACAGTCAGAGAAAGAGAGTAGAGATGAGGAGAAGAAGAAAATAGAAAGAGAGAGTGATTTCTTTAGATGGAAAACGAAAAGACAAAGTGGAAGAAGACTTTACCAGAAGAAAACTTTGACGTACGGACGAGGGGAACAAGAGAAAGAAGAAGAAGCCAAGCGAAGTGTATTCACATGGAAGAGAGAGAAATAGAGGAGATTGTTCTCTTGTGAAACGGACAAAGTAGAAAGGCAGCTGATGATGATGTTGATGAATTTATGATGTTGATGATGATAATGATGATGATGAATGGAGATGCAGAGGTGGATACATATCTAATCCATTATTCCACTTTCTTCTCTTCTAAGTGCCCAACCCAACTAATACTGTTTTGTTTTCGACTCCAAATATTTTTTCTTTTTCTTTTCTCCTTAAATTTCTTCAATGATTCAAGTATTCAACCATTCTAATAAATGATTACACAATTAATTGAATATTTTAGTAGGGGTTGACAAAAGGTTTATTCAATGATTCTACACTAGATATTTGGAAAATGCAATTTCTTGCATATTAGAAGAGAAACGAAAAATATATTGTATAACGTGTATGTATTGTGAATCTTTGTGGTATGAATAAAATAGCTTGTTATAGAATCGTCTAAGGTAAATAAATATCTTGTAGATGAGAAAAAAAAAACTTATTTACAAAGATTAACTAGGTAAATATTTTTTTTTTAACAGTCATTTGTATCACATCAAATAATGTAGCGCAATGCAAAATAGTGTGTCATCAAATACACAATAGCATATTATTTGTTTAAAACACATGCGAAGTTCATACTATCTTTACAAAACACACATGAAATCAACATTCGTTTTACTTGTAACTTTTCACCATTTCATATTTTTTGTAAATAGTCTAAAATTATGTTATCTAGTGCATATAATCCTATTAAAAATAAATAATGGAGGAATAAAAGTTATCCACTTTTAAATCTTACTTGAGATTTAAGCCAAAACTTCTTTTACGTCTTTAATTATTTCATGACTTTAGGAATATACTAATCCTTTGTGAGTTAGTTTTAAAATCGCACAACTTTTAGGCTTTAGCTTCGCTATGAGCTTGATACTGAGCTTTGGAAATAAAACACCCCTGCAACGTGTCATTAACTAACCCATGTTTGGTTAACATATGTTAGAAAGATTGTTATGAATTTGTTAGACTTGATAATAAGAGAAATATTTGTCTGACTAGCTAGAATTTGGATATTATCATTACGATTGGAAATATATATATATATATATATATATATATTTCGTCACTTAACCTAATCATAAAAAACTGTTTGTTCGAAGACCCAAAAAAGTCTTCAGCTGATCCCATGTAATAGAGATATCCAACCTTCTTGTAAATAAATGGAAGAATTAAATATGACTTATAGATTACAAGTTGAAAGTCTTTTTTATCCCTTTTAGTTCTCATTTTCAATACTACCTTAAAATGACATTAACATAGATGATCTTAATTTCAAAACAAAACAAAACAAAAAACATTGATGATCTTATAATGTTTGCAATAAACTGAAACAAATATTATATCGGACAATTTAACCTCACATATTTTAACCGATGTAAATAATCCGCAACCGTAACCCAAAATTATAGAAAAACAAAATTCATTGAATAGACCCTCATACAATCACATATACTTTGTATATAATGCCTAATATAAAATTATTACAGATGACTGAATATTATAAAATCCATGTATTTTCTCGTCAGATTTCTACGACCAATTGTTTTTTTATTTGATTTTTGTCTCCTCATATCTGATAATCTAAACATTAGAAGTTATAAAACATTATTACATGAAATCTTCACCTAAATCTTAATTTTCAATTAGACAAGTATTATTAAAGATTGATATTCCACAAATCACACGCTAGCTACAATATTTGTCACTTGACATCACCTCTAAAATGACTTATCTTTTTGGTTATGGATGGACCCATTCATATTAAAAACAAAGACAAACTATGCACGTACGTAATTGAATGGAAATTTACCAGCACAACTCTCTTCGTATTTTTCATTTAAAATACAAAATAAATAAAAAGAGTAAATATCTTTGATGATTGATGTCGTTATTTGATGATAGATACACATGCTTTATTTTTTCTTGACTTTCTTTTATAAGAAAATTATTATTGGGAATTATATTCAAAAGTACCCCCATGATGGTGTTAAACTGCTACGTATAAACTACCAAGAAAACCTTCGAAAACTATCAAAGAAACATTTTAGAATTCCCCAATTCTTTATCTTACTCAAATGTTTTTATTTCATCTGACTCGAGGAATACATTGAAGATCAGCTGAGCTCATTGTAGTTTTAGTAACGAGTGAAACAAGACCATACGTATTTTATTTTTGATAATGGGCATACTTTATTTAAATGAAAAAAAAAAAAGAAAGTTTAACAGCGTTTAGGGAGCCAAAATAACAAAGCTTTAAAGAGAAAAAATCAGAAACTCTATTTTGCACATTTATTTGCCTTATAATATATACTTTATCCCTATCTTATATAGCAGACTTTTTTTTTTCTTATATAGCAGACTTCCTTAGTGGTATCAGAAAATTAAATTATTAATTATATCATTTACTCAATTATTTCGAAATAAATTTTTTGAAAGTGAATTTAGTAAATTTATTTTCGCTGGATGAATTAAGATATTTTCAAACATTATTGTATCCCTAGAAATGGCTTTGAAACTACCCAATATATCTTTTAAACTGATTGTCATATTTAGGATGCTTTACTTCCTCTTCGTTTCTTTGTTTGCCTTCAATTAGTTTGTTAAAAGAAGCTGCAAAAAACATGCAAAAATGCACTTTAAAATACATCTAAACTAAAAAAGGTTTTGTATATTTCTGCAAAGTTTTTTTTTTTTATAAAGAATTTCTGCAAAGTTGTTAACATGGAAATTTCTGCAAAGTATTTACAATATATGAAATTTAATATTAATGTGTGAAAAAATCTGATAGAATTCCTATGCAAATATCACGTTCCTATATATCTAAAATACTAAAAGTATCACGAAGTATGAGATTAGAAATTTGTTTTGTCTGTTGACAAAAAAGTTTGTATCTTCTTGTCCACTGTATTTAGTATATAGGTTGCTATGATAAGTATGAGATTATAATAGTATTTTTGGTATTGACTTTTTTCGACTAGTTATAGAATCATTGTGCTCCTAACTTCTTAATGACAAATAGACATCTTAACCATTTGAACGCGGACAACGAACGTTGTAGTAGTTGTTCAATACGTGATTCGACCTATTTTCTTTTTTTTTGTAGTTTTACTACTAATATGTAAATGTATTTTACGAAACATAATTGACCCGCATCTTATACTCTTTTGTTTTTTTGGTTAAAATGATTTTTATTCCTCTTTGCCTTCACTTACAGAGACATCATTTATCTATCTTTATTAACTGCAGCTCTCGTGTTTGTCGTAAGCTCATAGCTCTTCCTGCCATTTCATGTAGTACCTCGCAGACCAATATGATATTGTAGTAATTCATAATGGAAATTTTTTATACTGTGAGCTTATAAAAACAAATCATGGGCTTCTAATCTGAATATCAATTGATATTTGTCATTTATTAGTTTATCCCTTGCTTTAATTCAAATTGGCGAAAATTTTAATACGTTCCATCATTTTCATTACATGATGGATTTTGTTCACTATAGCTTTTTTTTTAATTAGTTACAAACTGATAATAAACAAAACACATGCTAAAATTGAGCATTTTATTAATATTTTCCACCAAAAAAAAAAAAAATAGTTAGCCGATCAAAGAGGAGAGCCAAATATAACTTAACAAATTCAGATCTAACCACCAAGCGATAACAATGTCAAAAAATATACCTAAAAAAAGGTTAAAATTCCAATTTCAAAGTAACAGAATTAACGACCACAAAATAATAAAAAGCAAAAATCGCACTCGATCTGTCTTAACCTTTTTATATCCTCAACAAAACCAATCTCTCATTTGTTTTTCTACAGAATCTCACACACTTCTTGTTTCCCTCTCCTTTTACAAGGAAAGGGCGTAGAAGAAACCAAAAACTAAAACTCATTAAAAAAACCAAAAAACCAAAAAAAAAAAAGAGAACAAAATGGGTGTCAAGTTGTTATTGATTTTTGGGCTCTTGATCTTAGCTATGGTAGTTAAATCAGTCGATGCGACCTATACATTGACTAAATCTTGCGTTAATGGGCAAGGTTGCATTGGAGACGACGATGACCTTGAATCACTAATGGATTCAGAGACTAATCGTCGTCAACTCGCAAGAGGACGCCGTTACATTGGCTATGATGCTCTCAAAAAGAACAATGTGCCTTGCAATAGACGTGGCCGTTCTTACTATGATTGCAAGAAGAGGAGAAGGAATAATCCTTATAGGCGTGGATGCAGTGCCATCACACATTGCTATAGGTACGCTAAATGATAGAGAGGAAGATTTGATTCTACACCGGTTCGTTCGTTCGATCTTTTTCATTCTTCATTCTTGATCGTTGATATATTAATTTCCCCCTCCTTAATTCCACTTTTTTTTTCCTATTCTTAATTACGTATCCTATGTTATACGTACGATCTTATTTTGTTTTTTTTTTGTCCATCATGATGCATATAAGCTTTTGATTCATTGGTACACTTCTTCTTTTATGCTTTGTTGTTCTTGTTCTTTTTATTTCGTTTCGTTCATATAATTAAGTTCCGTTTCTTTATTATATACATCATGATGTTTTAGTATTTTACAATTAAGCATTTTGTAAACGAGGTGCCAAATTCGACCTCTTTCTTCTCTTTATTTCTCATTTTGCTATGAGGTTTCTCGCTTAAATTTCCCAAACGAAACTAACCTTGAAAAATCATTTTGGATGTATCCACATGAAACTATATATGATTTTAAAAATCATGATGAACGTCACATCGGTTTTTCAAGCCAACTACCGGATAGTAATTATATATATATATATATATATATATATAAAAAAAACACAATTCTATATTTCTACTATGTCCATTGTTTCAACGACTACATGTCAAAATACGAGTTTTTTTGTAGTAAAGAGTAAAGACCTGACAATAATAAAAATTGTACTGGTTAAGACTTGAGAGAAGTGTTTTGGGGTTTAATTGGGATCTCAGATTATACTTGATTTTGGATTGCAAAAGCCCAAGTCCAAGCCCAAACGAAGCCACATCTTCATGTTTAGGAGAAGTGTTTTGGGGTTCATTTTAAGATCTCACATAAAACTAAACTCATCGAGATCTTAGAAACATCTTTTTCATAAACAAACCGAAGAGATTCGAGCTGAAATGGGTTACTACATAATTAGGCTGGCATTAGTAGTCACTTCATATATATAACACATTGCTAAAACCTGATCGAAAAATGAGAAATGATCTAGCCTAATATATAAATACAACATGGATCACTCTACTTATTGACTATTGATTTTAAATAAGAAATTAATTTACATTCATAAAAATAAAAGAATCCTTAATAGTTGTAGAACCTAACCGCGTTTATACATACAAATTGGATTAAACTTCAAATTAAATTTAGATTTCGTCATTTCGTTGGTTAGCACCGGTCGTACTCAAAACAGCTTCAAGTTCATGGGGACAATAATAAATTAGCCATAGAAAACGTCTATATTCTTCACTTAGGCCCATTCTCTATTCTGATTTCTGAGTCTTCTGACTCATTTGCTTGCTGTTTTTTTTTCAAATGAAGATAAAGTTTTTTGTTTGTTTGTTTGTCTGAGGAAATGTGAAGTAGTTTCATGGTCACAAGACCCACCTGCACTACTACTTCATTCAGCATTGTATGGTCTTTTTCCAAAAGTCATTAAATTGTTTTTTTTTTTAAGAGCTAAAGAAGACTTTGAAGTGAAACGAGAACCTAACTTTGAACATTATTGCTATTCACACCATATCTCCATTACCTTTTTGACTTTTCTTTTATTGCTTTCATTTCAAAACCACACAAAAGTTTTAATATTTTTTAGTACTTTAATAACTGATATTTTACACACGCATTTTTTTTTGCCTTTGTTGCTTTTCTTGAATTTTTTTTGTTTGGAATATATTCTTTATATTAATATTATTGTTATATATGAAAAAGAAGCAGTTTTTTTTTTCTTTTGTTAAAAAAAGATAAGAAGAAGAAGCACTTGTCATTTAAATCTTGATATGTAACGTATATGTTTACGGAATTTAGGTACGACATCATCAAAACCCGGATTGGATTCTTGTGGGTAAGAAGAATATTGATATAACACATCAACAAATTTACTTTCACAAAATAGTGAAATGGGAAAATAATTTTTTTTTTTCAAGTATGAAATTTAAATGGGTCAACCGCAATCGCTCTCAATGGTACCACTAAAGCTTTGATTAGTTTACCCACACTCATCCACAAATGTTGTATTTACGGGTGATTGCGGTTGCAAGTGTTTTATGTCAATCATGTAAATCGTAACATGCTGTTCCAAACCGCTTGAAATCTTTCTATTTAACGGTATTTTCCAACTACCATTTGTGGTTGTGCGCGGTTGCAATTGGTTAAAAAAAATTATTGTTTAATTTTTAATTTATAATACTAATAAAATTTTACAAAAAAAATCAAAACTATTTTTTCGAAAAATAAAAATTTGTTATAATAAATTCTTAAATTCTTTATATATCTACTAACTAAACTTAAATATGTTTATAAGTATAAAAATATTTTCTAAATAAAAAAAATGTTTCAAACCTCTTAAAATAAATAATTTTAATTAGTTATTATAAAATTTGTTTAAAACTTTACTTTTAAATTTTGATTATGGTAAATACAAATTTGTTCTTATAAAATTATATATTTTAAATATGTTAAATAATATCCACAACTGCTGTTAACTAGTCAGTAATTTTTCACAAACCCATCTATTTCTGTTTGTTAAATCAATCGTATAAATTACTTAGTAATATTTATAAGCGTAACTGTTCACTTTTACAAACTCTCGCACATGCAAATATAACCGCCGCGTTTAAATGTAAGTGGGCCTTAACTTCAACTCTCTTCACATGAGAATTTTCTTCCTTTGAAAGAGAGAAAGAGATAGATACGGTCCACCATAAGAATATTGAGTCAAAGTTTAATTTAATTTAGTCATGACCGTTTAATAACCAATAATTAAAGTATTAATCGTTTTTGTAGACCACGTCCCATTGTGCAACCAATTAGAACACCAAATTTTTGAACGATTCAAACAAGCCTAATTATTTTATTTTAAAGATACAAAAATCCTTTGACCAAGAAATATTCAAAAAAATATAATAAGAAAATCAAATGGGGCCATATTGTATATGCCCATTACCTCAATATCCATATGCCTAAGTCCACACCTTCAACTATATTTGAATATGAGCATTCACCATGATTTGTGACCCAAGATACATTATTGTACCAAAACTAAATCGTACTCTAACGCATCAAATTGTAACAACAATATTATTAGGCTAAAAATATTGGTAAAAGGAGTCATATCTCAAAAAAAAAATCATTAAAATGAAAAATCAAAGATGTGGAAATAATAGTCAAAAGATTCCTTTACTCTTAATTAATACTCTTTTCTTTAGACAGCTAAGCCCCACTCTTTCTCTTCCTTCTATCCAATTTACTCTTTCTTTCTTTTTCAATTGTTTTCTCCTTTTACTATGGAGAAAAAAAAAAGAAAAAAAAAATCTCTTTTTTTGTTCTCACACTCCTTTTTCCCTTCGTTAACCTTTCATCAATCCTTAGCAAAAGAAGGTTGGACCAATTTTGTTTCTCTAAAGACCAATCTATTCATCAATAGTTAACTGAAATAAAAATGTTGTTGTGTGTAGAAGAAGTAAAACAGAAATAATTCGATCATTTCAGTAAAATTTACCCGATTTAACTAACTGAATTTATACAAAATTTTCATATTCGTTATTTTTTGTAATTGTAGCATCAATAATGAACTAAAGAACCAGCCAAATATGAGCAATCAAATCAACAAAAACCAGTAGAGAAAATATTAATACAATTGTGGAAGCAATGATTTTAAAATCGCAAATTGGCATTTGACAAACACATCTCAGCATTACAATTTTTTTCTCGTATATAAATTTCTCATAATAGGATTCATCTCAATTCCCATTTATAATATATAATTAAAATCACAAAGTAAAATGATTTAAAAATAAAAATTAGGGTTTTCAAGAAGTAGTAGAAGCTGGAGAAGAACCTGAGACTCGAGGAGAAGTAACAGGGAAAAGAGGAAGAAGACGAGGCTCAGAATCCATCGGAGTAGTCACCGGAGATGGATGTAAATAATAGCCTTTCTCTTTCATAGCTTTCTCTTCAACCGCATCTACACCACCGTCGTTAGGGCTCTGATTAGATGACCCGGATCGATCAAACGGGTCGGGTATAAGTGGCGTAACCGGGCTGAGAACAAGAGATGGGAAATCGAGGATGCTTGGAGATAAGATCTCCGGTTTACGAGGCGAGAAAGCTGAATTAACCGGGTTAAAAACCGGGTTTAAAGGATTGATTTTGAGATTCTTCATTGAATTACGACGCTCGTAGAGACGAAACCCTGAAGAAGAAGAAGAAGATTGTTTCTTGTTTGGTACGGCTTTGATTGGTGGGATTGAGAACGAAGAAGGAGTGGATCTTGGGTCGGGTTGATGGGTCGGGTTTGGTTTAAGAGATGAGACGTGTTTGGATCTCTCTGAAGATCCGGTTAGCATCTGAACGACTTGTTTGAAAGATGAAGTATCTGCTTGAACGAAAGTTGTCGGGTATGGGTTTCCAGATTCGGATCTTGTGGTTACGTGTCGGGTTGGAGTTGTTGGTGGTTTGTTAGTTTCACTGCTACTGCTCATACTGCAACTGCTACTGTGACATCTCGGCGACGGAATCAGATTCGTCGCTTCTCTGTATCTCGGTGAATTCTCCATTGTAAGCTTAAGAGAGAGAGAGAGATAGATGAGAAAATGTGTTTTTTTTGTTTAAGTTAAGCTTTTGTTTGTTTTGGTTCGGTAAGAAAAATGTTCTCGGTGGGCGCTATTGGCTCTTTAGTCTTTTTCTAATTTTTTTGAGTGTTTACTCACGCGCTTAGTGTGGTGAGTGATGAACACGCGCCGTCGTTAAAGGGACTTGTAGAAAATTTATAGTCTCTTGTTGTTGTTGTGTTGTGTGAGTGACTCATCTTGGTTTTGAGTCTTGTAATAAATGATGGAGGTAAGTGACTAAGTCCTAATAAACGATCTAATTTCCCAAAGAACATTGAATTTTCTGAGTGGAAATCGTTGAACTTAATAACCAATAATATTTTTAGATGATGATTAGGACATTTATGTGACTTTTTGGTCAATATAATTAATATACTCGAAATGACCTTATGGTTAAGTTGATTTATGTATGTGTCGAGATATGTATCAACTAAGAATTGCTTTTCTTAGAAATAATCTAATCATTGCGTTGACTAAGTAGACTACACATCTATACACATTAATGTTTAAAAGGCTTGTTTGTTTATAAAGGACACATTGGGCTTATTTAAATTGGGCTCATATCTTTTATTAAATATTTCAGTCCGTTAGTGCGTTTATACGGGCCATGTATTATGTATAGATTTTACATGACATTCGAGTTCACACTTATTTTTTTTGGCCATATGTTTGATTTCTGGTTGATTAATTCAGGCTTTGACCATCATAATTTTGTTCTAGTAATTTAATATCGAAATTTCGGGTTATTTGAATTGTAATATATTATAAACCTCAGTTATTAAGGTAAAATTCGTTATGTTTACTACTTACTTATGAAAATTAAGTGATTCTAAGTCGTAAATTATGTTGATTTATGCAAATAGAACTAGAACCGATATCTTGGTTTTTTTTAATTTGGTTTAGGCTTGTTTTAATGTCCGGATTTAAAGGATTGTTATAATTGTAACATACCATGGTTATAAAAGCAAATTTAAGTTCAAATTGATCTTGTGAATGATGTCAATAATTATGTAACCAAAGAAGATAGTGATTATATCTTTATTAAAACTTTCATCCCTACAACATGCATTCATATTGCTCAGGTATCATGTATAGCTTTTAATTGACATTGATGTTATCAAACTACCGATGCCAAATTCATAGGTATCTTTGGTCATATGTTTGATATCTTTTTTATACTGGAATTCAGTCTTGATGATCAAAACTTTGTTCCTGGACTTTAGTTTTGAAATTTCATGTTATTCGAGTTGTAATAAATTATACCCAAGTTAATAAGGTGGAGTTTGTTAATTATATTTATTTATTTATGAAAATTAAGTGATCTCAAGCCGTAAACTAGATTGATTTATGTGTATTGAACTAAGATCTGATCAGTGAGTGTTTTATACTTGATTTAGGTTTGTTTTCATTTCTAGATTAAAATGATTTTTAATGTTGTAAAATACTCAATTTATAAAAACAAATTAAGTTCAGACGGATCGTGTGTGTATTAGTCTGGTGTCTCATTCCTGGAGCGTAGAAAGCGGGCTTTGCCCCAACTACAGTCTAACTGAATTGCAAGGGCTACAAATTTGTAAAACTTTCGTGCACTTTTAATTATTATTTTTTAATTCATATGATGACTACGTTCTTTTTATTTACTTAGGAAATTTACAGTGTGTTCTTAAAAAACAAAATAAGAAGTAAGAAAAGTTAAGCTAGGAGTTTATTTCGATCAAGTTCCCCAACACTGAGTGAATGCAATAACCACAACAACAAATAGATATAACAGTTTTAAGTTTCAAATGAGATAACCAAAATAAGATGGCGAGATCCAAAGTGGTAATAAATGTTCATATTTTTATAAGGTTTTATGGTTTAAACACTCATCCATAGTACTAGAGAGAAAATAAAAAAATAAATAACTTCTCTGTTTCAAAAATAGATGATGGTTTAGATAAAAATTTTGTTTCAAAATATTTGATTTTTCAAATTTCAGTCCAACTTTATATTCCCTTTACAATTATGGAATAATATTTTTTATATTCTCTTTACAATCGTAGTCAATGCACTTTACATAGATACTATGGAATAATATTTTTTATTTTCTTGGTTACTTATTTTTTTCATATATGTTATTTTGTATTTTAAGATGTAAAAATTAATATTTTTTAAATAACATGCTTTTAGTTAACTTGTCTATTTTGATATTGTTTCCAACGGCTATGTTATGTTTCTATATTTTGATACTTTTTTTTTAATGAGTTTTATACGAAAAACAAACTAAAATATCATCTATTTTGAAAAGAAAGAATATAAAAAGAGAAAAATGCAACATATACTATTTGTTGTTAAATGCATGCTAAATCACTCCACCACAATCCATAGACCCTGAATTCTTGTTATTCACATTTTTAATCTTTTATTTCAACGAGTTGATTAACTAAAATTTTTTTTTAGTATCTTGAATTATTTTTTGTCTTTTTTTAAAAACTTTGAGATATGATGGGAAATAATGTGGACGATATTAGTCCTGAAGTTGTTTAATTGTTCTTGAGGGGTTGATGGGCTCGTGGTGCTTACCTCAAGACCTTTCCCCTTTTTTTTTTCATGGCCTGAATGCCAGCAGCGCTAAGACGATGCGGTGCAACAACCAGAGGAGCAGAAAAATGATGATATTGTTTCCAAATGCTATGTTATGTTTCTATATTTTGATACTTTTTTTTTCTTTTAATGAGTTTTATACGAAAAACAAACTAAAATATCATCTATTTTAAAAATAAAGAATATAAAAAGAGAAAAATGCAACATATACTATTTGTTGTTAAATGCATGCTAAATCACTCCACCATAATCCATAGACCCTGAATTCTTGTTATTCACATTTTTAATCTTTTATTTCAACGAGTTGATTAACTAAAATTCTTTTTTAGTATCTTGAATTATTTTTTGTCTCTTTTTAAAAACTTTGAGATATGATGGAAAATAATGTGGACGATATTAGTCCTGAAGTTGTTTAATTGTTCTTGAGGGGTTGATGGGCTCGTGGTGCTTACCTCAAGACCTTTCCCTTTTTTTTCATGGCCTGAATGCCAGCAGCGCTAAAACGATGCGGTGCAACAACCAGAGGAGCAGAAAAATGAGCAATAAACCGTAAATCAGCTTAATTTATGTGTATTGAACTAAATATAATAAGTGATCAGTTTTAAATGTGGTTTAGAATTGGTTTAATGTATAGATTAAAATGATTTTTGTTGTATGATTTTTATTGTTCTAACATACTTTGCTTATAAAAGCTTATATATTTTTAGTAAACATGGTTTTCATTTTGTCTCCTACTCTTTTAGTAAGTGGATGTCAGTGACAGCACCCTCTTCACATCGCCCATGAAACCATCTAGTGATGATGGATCATATAGTATCAAGATGGCAAATAACATGATATTCACTACTCTTTTTCAACTACATGTTAAATGCAACAGATAATGAATGTCCAAAGTGAAGTGCATCTCTAAATTGTTATGTGACAATCCATACAGTTGAATTCTTGTTAATCACTTTTACTTTCTTTTTTTTTTATATCAGCGAATTAATTAGCTAAAACTCTTTTTAGTATTTTAAATTATTAAAAAAAATCCCATTAAATAACTTTTAAAGTGGCAAACACTTCTATTTTACATCTTCATAAACTTTCAAAATAACATTTCTATTCACGCCAACATATAAGATGATTTCCTATGGACTACTGTAAAGCATTTTTAGTATCTAACTCCTTTCTTGAGCTAAAATACTAAAATTAAGTTAAAAAGAAATTGAGTTAGATATTTTAAAAAATGCCTTAAAACGTTCAGAGTTAGTTATTTGATACTGTTGGTGTGAAGTGAAATTGAAATGTTATTTGGCAAGTTTAAATTAGAAATTTTTAATAGAATGGGTTAAATGTGAATAAAAAGCCCTAAAAATAGTGTAAATGTTTGGTACGTTGAAGATTTTTTTATGGTATTTATCCAATTAAATTTTTTTGTTTTGTTTCTTTAATTTGGAAATGTGATGGAAAATAATGTTAGCCCCGTGGCCGACAATTTCACAGCTGATTTTTCTCCGCATCCAATGACCAACTAGAAGCTCTATTCGATGATTCCCCTTCTCATCGAGCTTTTCACCGTTCATTGTAATCATTTTTTTTTTGTCTGCAGCATAGTTATTATTTGATCAATCATAAAAGAATACAAGTTGCAAAATCAAACAAGTTATTTTATATTCATATATTATTGCGCATTGCAATTACTATAAAATTCTATAATTAACGAACGCCTGGATATACCTCCATTTATCGCTAATTAACATTTGCTTTTGTTCACTCAATGTGTTTATTTATCCTAATGGAATCATCTCATCTCAGGCTGGTTATTTCAACCTTAAACTAAATCACATTTTTTTCTGGAAGCTGCTATTTTATTCAAATGAAACTTAAACAACGTCACATAATGACACATCATAAAACCGAAGCATTTAACTTCAAACTGTAGCTAACATTAAAATTCCAACGCAGAGACACATAACTCTCTCATTTTTTTTAACTCTTTTGAACAACGAGATCATCATCATAAACATGACGTCATCAATAAAGTAACTAGAGCATCTAATCATCTTCATTTGGGGCAAGTCGGGTTAAATGCAAACGGACCGACGTTAAAGAGACCGTAGGCGAGCTTGTTGACGATAACAATAGATTTTCCAGGCCTTTTCTCCGGCTTGAGTACGGCTCCGACATCTCCACCGAAGAGCTTGGAGACTTTGCTGCATTTGTAGTCCTTTGATTTCACCAGATACACACGACAACCTCTGAATCCGAAGTTCGTAACCGTCTTAGGAGCCAATAGCAAGAAGTATCCGTTCTTGTCCGTCGTTGTCTCCGCTACAATGGCCTTCTTGCTCTTACACAATAGTCTCACCACAGCACCTACACAAACGACAAAGAAATAATAATAATATTAATTAGATTTGTTTTTTGGACTAATGGAAATAGTTATGTGCTTTTTAAGTAAATGTTTGTTTGGGATGTCGTGAAATTTACGGGACAGACTGTAAAAATCAGTGACTGATGAGTGCAGGACTGTATAATATATAGTCATTTTCTTTTTATTACCTCTTTTCGAAACATTGACTAATTTCGTACCAAATGGTCCCACTTGTAACGTTTTGAAATTTGAATTATTTTTTCGAAGGATGTGTCATGCTTTGATATCAAAATACGTATTATTTTATAGATATACTGTAGTACGTACGTATATAGTATTGAATAAATGCGTATGCAGAAAGGCAAGTTGAACTGTTTCAGAAATCATTATGGAAGTGTGAATAAAACAAATAATGAAATAGTACTAATAAAAAGAAGAGTGTAGTTCAAACCTTCGACTGGTTTAGCGCCTGTGAGTGAGTCGAAAGAAGCGTATTTGCAGCTTTTGCAGTAAACCGTACCACGAACGGCGACTAGGCTCCGGTTAAACTTCGGTGGGTAAACTGGTGGCATGACCGGTGGCTTTGCCGGAGGGTAAACTGGTGGCTTAACCGGGGGCTTAGATGGGGGCTTAACCGGGGCTTTGGTGGGAGGGTAAACCGGGGGCTTAACTGGAGATTTGGTTGGTGGGTAAACCGGTGGCTTAACCGGAGGCTTAGTTGGGGGCTTAACCGGAGCTTTGGTTGGAGGGTAAACCGGGGACTTAACTGGAGGTTTGGTTGGTGGGTAAACTGGTGGCTTAACCGGAGGTTTAGTTGGGGGCTTGACCGGGGCTTTGGTTGGAGGGTAAACTGGAGGCTTAACCGGTGGATGAGGGTGAGGGTGAGGGTGGTGGTGATGGGGAGGGTGAGGGTGGTGGTTACCATGGTGGTACGGAGCAGGAGCAGGAGCTAGAGAAGGGGTTTGAGTCACATGGTTCACTTCCTCAGTGAAGGCAGAGGAAGTGAAGAACCAAAGTGCTACGAGACTCACTAATACACTCTTACCCAAGAACCCCATTTTGTTTTTTGTCTTTTGGTTAGTGATATGTAGAGAGATTGTGAAGTAGGTGTATTTATAGGAGAGAAGGTTCACGTTTCGAGTGCCATGAAATATCTCCTTTATTTTTGTAAATAATAAATTAAAATCGACCCAAATCAATTAACTCCTTGTCTAGATGATATCGTCTAAATTTTACTAAATGTAGAATCAGGCCAAATGAATAACTAAAGATTTAAGCTAAATGTAGCGGAATATAACAGATAATAATTAATAAAATAAATAATTTTGCTTCAAGTAGAAAAACATAAATAATATGTAATAAAAGTTAATAATAATTTTAAAATTATATTAAATATTAAAACATGAGCTTGTTTAAAAATATTTAAATCGTTTTATTAGATTAATAATGTATTAAATTATTATAGGAATAAAAAATAAAATTTAAATTACATTTATAAACTAGAAGATATCAATTATTTTTAGATTACAAAAATTGAAATGTCCAAAATAACCAAAATAGTCAAAAAAGTTAAACTATATTTGTAAAACTTTAACAAAAATTTATTCAAATTTAACCAATTTTTTAGTTGTTCCTGGTATTTTGGGATTGTGTTTTCGGTTGGAATCGAGCTGAATCTAAACTAAAATTCTAAAATACTAGTATATATCTTAAACCATAGTACCAAAATATCTAAAATCCAAGAAAACTGATCCAAACCGAACATATATACTCAACTGTTCATGCCTAAATTTTATTTTGGCTCCGTTTGATAGTTTTGCAGAAAAAACATCATTCAATTTTTATTTATTTGTTATTCTACAATTACTTAATCCTCTAAAACTTTCCAAAGGTAAATTATTTTGTTACATGATAAAAACAATATACTATCATCTAACATATATATGGATTAACATCTAAATTATTATTTATCGTGACATAAAATATGTTATGAACATAATAATATATTTATCCGATTACTGATGGATAAAATTTTGTTGATAATTTATATGTTAACGTGATATATAATATGATGCACTGTTAAATATAACTCCCATATTAACAAATAAATTATCGATAAAACTTGTATCCTTTATTCACTAAATTAATACATTAATATGTTCATAATATATTATATATCAAGATAAACAATAACGTAGAAGATATATTATATTTTTATTATGTTAACAAACTAATTACGGTTAAACCTAGAACTGATAACAGTCTAAATATTTTTGATAGTAAAACAAATAATTACCCTTAACATTATAATAAGGATATTTTCGTCTAAAAATTAAATTTATGTTATAAAACTAATTAATGAAAAACCAATGCCAACAATTGAATTAACCATTCCTCTGATTTTAGTCTTTGTAGTTACCCTTAAAATATTAGTTGTTTTCACAAATAAATTCATTAAAATTTGACAATACTCCAAAATGCCCTACACAGCTCATTTCATATCTAGAGTGCTAGTAACATAGGAAACTCTACAATTTGACCATAAGATATTTTTTTTTTCCAGCCGTATGTCGAAATTGTTTTTGTTTTTCTGTGTCTATATTTTTTTCGAAATGTCTAAATCTAATCACGAATAGGTCCGAACCCACCAATTCTACAATGATCAATAATATTCACGAACGGGTAACTTAAATTATTACCGTTGCGGGAGAAATAGTTTTGTCTGGACAGAGACATGTCATGTTATATATTCGTGTTACCTGCAAAGTATGAATCTATGATAGACCATCTATATTGGACCCACCGACCCTATCATTATTTTTATTTTCAAATAAAACCTATCTTTGGATGCTTTGGTCTTAACGTCTCCCTATGGATATAACACAATTATGAGCCATAATTGTTAAGATGTTTAAATCGGATAACGAGACGATGTATCATTACATTTACATTGTAGACTAATCATTCTTGTCGTTTGAATGATTCTCTTTGCTTTTATGATTTACAGAATTTAATAAAAACCAGCAAATACGCACAAAAAGTATGCATCGTGATCTTACCACATTTTTCTCCAAGAAATATGGCTACTTTCAGGCTAGTATTTGACTCTTTGCCCTTATATTTTGTTTCGTAATACAAATTTCCATTAGCACTTATCATAAAAGGAAATTTTGCATCAGTAGGTACTAAATACATATATACATGGTTGAGGTGTGTGCGACCGTGGTCTAGTGCTCAAAGACATGACTCGTTGGTTCATTAGTTGTGGCCTAGAGTTGGGCTATATTGATTGTTCGAATTATTGCTAAGACTTGATCGACTCATGCGTGACTATCCTTAAATTTGAATTTCATGACTGAACTAAGTGAATACGCATGACATGTTTAGACTTATTGCATGAATAAGTATCATTGATTTGTGCATATATATAGGACTAATAAAATAGAATGGCTGTCTTCACTAAATAATATTTAGGAGAATTGTACAAATTTATAATTTCCGGGCAAATGCTGTTAAGTTGTGCAATAAAATTTTTTTTAATATAAAAAAAAAAGTCCGCTTTAACTTATCTTGCTCATGTCACGAGTACTCCAGTCAACAAAATGAATCAAAGGCCATGAAATAGTCTGAACGGGGGAAAAAAAAACCATTCGAACCTAATTTTCAGGTGTAGATCTTTCAAATTGGTATCAGAGTTTGCTATTAAATCATTTTTAAATATATATGTTACTCCAACTTGAATTATCACAACTCGTACTAATATTTACACATGAACGAACGTTCATACATGCATAGTTTCATATGCAGCACATGACACGTATATTATCACATTACACATTTAATGTTCAAATTGAATTCCACGTTCCCTACGTTTTTATATTTAGGAATTTAAGTACTTGGGAGTTGAAATCCATTATAATTTAATGACACTATGACTTCAAAATGGGTTAGTAATTTGTTTTAAGAAGTTTTTCTATATTTTTGAAAAAGACTCTAAATGTCTCTAAATTTAATATTAGAAATATTAACTAATTGATTATACTTTGAAAATAATATTTTTCAAAGTATGGATCTAAAAGTGTTTTGTTTGTATATCATATCCAAACCTATAAATTTAGAATTGTCTTATGGTTTGTTGTGCCTAGATGTAGATTGCAACTATTATGACCGAATAACTTTGTAGTCAACTGGATTTTTATTAGTTAATTACTCCATACAACGATACTAATTTTTTTAAGAAATACTAATTATCTTAGAAATGAATCCATATCCGGAGTGGTATTAATGAAACAAGCTCACGTAGTCACGTGAACTTCTGCAATCATGAATCATCCTTCGGAGCAAAGCCAGGAGCATATCCTGGAGAACAGCAAAGATTATTAAATTTGGATTTTTTGTTACATTTATTTCACTGATCTAATTTCAACTTAAAAATATATATATATATGGAATTCTACATTTTTTGTGCGATCGTGTAATATCCAGCATAGCCTAAACCCAGTGACAAAAGAGTTCAAAGCTTAACTTTGGATTCAGTCTGGTATATGCTATTCGACTATTCGTTCTAATTCTATTGAAAAATCGGGGGTTTGAGTTTTACTAAAGATATACGGTAACGTCATAAACCGTGTCTACCTAGATACCAAAAAAAAACACAATCAAATTGTATATCTCTCAAAAAAACCGTGTCCCCCATGTACATGGTAAACAAAAAATAGTATAATTCTTGCTCCATCAGTCATCCATTTGAAACTTTAGTTTTATAATTTTGGTTGCATGAGTCCTATAAAAAAAATCTTGGTTGTATTAGTAAAGAAGATTTACCATTTTTCTTTTTCTTTTGGTTAACGCTTTGTAAGGATTTGATTGTTAAAGTTTTTAAGAAAAATAAATAAGAAGAAGAATAAATAGGGAAGTTTTTCTGGAAAAAAAAAAAACACAAAATGTTTAAGGCTTTGGTTTTTCTCTCTGGTAATGTATATATACTACAAATCTGACACTGATGGAGCAAGAGCTAGACTGCTTTTTTGTTTACCAGGTACAAGTTATAGTAGGTAGAAGTGCAAATGGAAAAATATAAAAAAATTAGCTACTGACAAAATATATCTCGCTTTTATAAATAAATAAATTAAAATTGCAGTGAATTGTTGTTTGCTCCAAAAATTAGATGGTTTACTCCACCCCATCTGCAACAACCATCCACACACACCACTTTTTTCTTTTCTTTTCTTTTGAACCTCTTTTTAAAACAAATGTTATTTTCATCACTATAAATCTCGGTACTCTCCCTAGTTGTTTCCTCTAATTATTAAAATTCCTTATGATGAAAAGACAGGTTCGGCCCTGAAAATTCAGAGGCTACTAGCAAAAAAACATTGGGCCTATTTTAAGTAAATTAATAAGGAAAATAAAATAAAATTGTATTTTGCCATGACTTAGCATCGAACTCGTAAACTCTCAGACATAACAATAAAAATGATAACCAACTATGGTACTAACGTTTTATTTAATTTAATGGCCAAAAATCTATTTAATATATGGTCAGCCGTAAGCGGACTTGGCTCGCTTGTGCTCAGGCCGACCCTATGAAAAGATGCGGAAGCTTTTAGTTTTGATCAAATAAGTTATGATTGATATCTTTAGCAAAAAAAAGAAAGAAAAGATTATGATCGATATCCGTCGTGATAACATGATAAGTCTAATAGAACATGTATTCTGGAAATGTTCTTTGACATTAGATCTAGACATATATATATATATATATTGATAGCATTAGTATAAAGCCAACATTCACATAATAATTTTCATAAATTAATTCCAAACACATAATATATGGTATTTTTGTTCATTTTTTTTCTCGAAATATTTGTTGAATACTGAGTGTTGTTACAACTTGCATGCAAGTATTAACTTTTCTCAAAATACGTGTTGCATGAATCCACATTTTTACCAAAATATGTCTTCCATGAAAGATTTTATCTCTCTTTTTGGTTTAATATCAAGGTCCGGTATTTTGGTTAATCGGGTTTTAGTTTAGAGTCCCATGTAGGGTTAGACTATTGGGTTTGGAGTAATATATAGTTTTATTTTTTGGGCTAGAATTAGAGTCTGGGCTTTGGTTAGAAGTTTCTAAGCTGGGGTGTGTGTGTACTTTCAGAACAGTTTTGGGCTTGCACAATATTGTTTAGGGTCAGGGATTCAAGTTTGAGAAAATAGGCCTAATAGTTTATCTTGATTTTGTAATTAGAAAATATTTGGTTGATTTTTGTGTGATAAAAAATGCTCTTACCAACTTCTATGCGTCCTCCTTTTTCGAAAACTTGTAGCTGATACTATTCACCGCATTTAAGGCAAGACAATCTTTCCAAATGTTTCCGACAATTCAAACAACTTAACTATGATTGATCATCTCAAGTATTCTCAACATGCATGGACACATGTTAATAGTTTCCAAGATGAAACTGTCTGTGGATTTGAAGCCGAACTAAAGAATTCGAATCTAACAATTAATTGAGTGGAGTTAAATTAGCTAGGTTTGTTAAAATAACTCGAATAAAAAATTATGTAATTAACACTAGTAATATTAAACAAACATTCATAAACCATACTTTTTTTCTTACAAACAATTTTAAGTTTTAATAGATTGACAACAAAAACACTATATCAAACAATTATAGATATGAATAGCATGCTGTATAATATTTTCTTGTATATTATCATCCCAAGGTCCATTTTCAGAAGGGGTAGAGTAGAGTTATATGAACTTCCACTTCATCACCAGACAAAGTCGTCTAAGCTCACGTAACCATCGGACGAACCCACGTGATCCAGAGGTGGCAACGAGGACGCGGCTTGGTGATCCTGAAGTTCGACAGGGAGGCCCATGAGATCGCCTGGGATGGTATAGTGATTGTCTGGGATGGGATAGTGATTGTCTGGGATGGGATAGTTATCGTTTAGGTTTCCGAGGAGCATTGAAATAGAAGCATCGTCTTCGTTGTTTGGTACGTAATCAAACGTTATGTCTTCGAAGTGGTTCAAATTCAGTTCCATAGAGTCATCTTGTCTTACTTCATTTTGTTTGTCCGATGACTTTCTTCCAATGGAGAAGTACTGTAATCATAACAAACAAAAATTTACATACACACACATATATTCCAGTGAATAATCCTAAAACGTAAATAATTGATTTTTTTTTTTGTAGATGAATACATTTTGTTTTCTATTTATATTTTAATATGTATATATATCTATGTAACTTAAAATGGTAGAGAAAGATATCCATTCATCACTTTTATATATTTCGTTATTTAGCAATCCACTTTTCACTTCTACCTTTATATTAAAAATAAAAAATTAGGGGGGATGTAAGTTTTTAAACGTTCCATCTACGAAACGGTTACTATTGACAGAAAAAAGGTCTAAAAGGCAATAAAGTTTTGTCTGAATTCTCAACAGATTCAATTCAGTGAGGCCACTTTTCAAATTTTCAATTTTTGGACTACTAATTAATCATTATTTAACTTATTTTTGTCTTTATATATGATCAAATAAGAAAGATAGTTAAAAAGAGAGCTCACGAGATTTTTGCTTTCGTCCTCGTATATTGTTAAAGAATCTCCCGTCTCTACTCCATAGTTCTTCACAAATTCTCCTTTAGTTTTTTTTTACCACCAAAAAAAAAAAATAGTAAATCTTAATTCAAAATAATTTTAATAAATAAGATTATTGCTTTGAAAGAATATTGGAGTTCCATAATTACCTGTGTTTTCGAGGACATACATTCTGCTCTTGTTATTGGACCAGAACCTATGACATCAATACAAGCTTAATTAAGTCTTCTTATTCTTATTCTTATATTATTTGCAGGTGATAAGAAATTCGAAACGTAATATAAATATAGAAACGGTAACAAAAAGCCACTAAAAATGGAGCTTTTTCTTTTGGTTAAACTGTGGAGCTTAAAAGTTAAAAGGCTTTTTATATAAACATATTGGTAAATAAAAAATATATATGTAAATGGGGTTTCTGAATATATTGGATTGCATTATTCTTAAGAAGAAAGAAAAGTGAAATTAACGAGACTTAACTTGTATTTGAAAGACCAAGACTTCATCGAGTCCACATCTCTCATCTCAACAATGATTCCTTCTTTATCAGATAGCTCCGGAAGATTTACTTCTGCTTCTCTCTGCG